>OU898280.1:47308700-47562067 GCA_918026665.1 Diabrotica balteata
TATATATTATATATATATATATATATATATATATATAGTAAACTCTTAAATATTGGGGAAATCAGCAAAAAAACTCTAATGTGTATCAATTATTTCACCTAACGTTTTCGCCAAAGAGAATTTGGCTTCTTCAGGGCTGAAAGAGAATAAATTATAATTAGCTACCATGTATTATCTAATAAAAAACATTTACCTTACCGTGAAATTTTAGAAATGTCTAGTTATGATGTTAAAAAACTTTAGCTAGTAACAACATAGTGGTGTTTTTTTGTTACTATGTGCAAAAAAGTTTATTTGTTAACGTTGGAAATGTATGGTAGCTTTGAACTTAAAACGCAAAGGTTTACCCAAGGACAATCGAAAAGCCCAATGTAACTACATTTAAAGGAAGTAATTCTTTGAATTGTCGGCAATAACTAAATTTTTAATTGTTGTAAAGTTTGAATGTGAGCTTCTGTTTTCATAGAACGCAAGCGCCGAAACAATTACAAGTAGTTTTTTTGATATCATTGTCGTTAAGGTTCATTGGTAAAACCGATGAAGTTAGATCCCAGTCTGGGGAGATATTAGTTTAGAATTTTCTTAATTGAAATTCTTTGTTGTAATTAGTATATTGTTCATGTATTATTGTAATTATATCTTATTGAGATGTATCTAAGAAAAGCAAGGGAATGTTATATTTTTTTGTTAATGAAAATTATTATTAAAGTAGGTTAGTTGTTAATAGATATATCAGTCAAGTTGGTTATCTGTGAAGTGGTATATATCGCTTAGATTCTTAATGTCACTCTTAACATTGATGGAAAAATCGTTAAGGAAAATATAAGACATTTCGATGAACTCTCTTTTAGATTTATTGTTCTCACGGTGGAGAATTGTAGTGTTCGTATAGTCCATGTGATGACCAGTGGAATGGACATGTTTGGCTAATGCACAGCGGTCAGAGTGAAGTCGAGAATCACTTTTGTGTAGTGTAATACGTGATTTCAATAATTGAGATGTTTGGCCGATGTAGGAATTGTTGCAAGAGAGGCATGGAATGTTGTAGACAATATTACTAAGCCTATCTATGGGAGTCTTATCTTTTATCTTCGAATAAAGATTATTAATTGTTAGGGCTGATCTACAAGCCACATTAAGTTTAATGTTATTATTATTATTAGAAAAGCTATTTTCAAAACATTTTCATTTCTTTTCTATATATATATATATATATATATATATATATATATATATATAATATATATATATATATATATATATATTATATATATATATATATATATATATATATATATATATATATATTGTTATGATTGTTTATTTTGACTTTAATCTTAGTTTAGAGCCAATAAAAAATATAACTTATTGTTATAAAATGTAAATAAACTCCTTATATTACCTGTGTTCGATGGATTCAAAGATTTTCTAGTTGTCCTTTATCGGGATAGAGAAGAAGGATAAATAAGAAAATTATATTACAAAAATTACGTTCTTTATTTTATATGACGAATAAAACAATTATCAAATTCTGCCGTTATCTTATCAATCAGCATACAAGAAAATAAATCAAATTTTTATAATAATAATAAGATTTTAAATCTACATACATTTATATTAAGTGAAAACCAATTTTACTTAAATTTTTCTTTACTTGAAACAAGAAACAACAAAACTTTAAACTTTTGATTAGCCTAACAAAACCTCAGTTCTTAAATTTGAATGCTAGTGACCATGATGTCAAACAGATCCTTCACAAATATAAAATTCAATTGTACAAAAACACTTACAGCTTATTTTCTTATTGAGTTGTATGTTGGAACATACCCAGAAAGGTCCAGTCTCCTCAACGATGTGATCTCTCCTTTTTGGCACCTAGGCTCCTTCCTAACGTCTCTGCAAACCTGCTGCACTAACCAAAACATCTGTTGCACTTCTCCAAAAACTCCACTACTTATTAATGACACAAGGACCTCCTTTTGTCAACTTGATGCCGTAAAACTACTTTCACAAATCTTCACAAAATGCCAACGGTAGATACAAGGACCTCTTTTAACCTACTTGCTATCTCCTTCTGCAAAACTATTCAATTCTTTTCACAATGCCGGTATCCAACTCACGAACCATACCCTATCTTGAGACAAACGACTGTTTCCTTCGATGACCAAATTATAACTGCCTCTCTCCGTCTCTCATCAGGCTAACCCCATTACCACTCAAAAACGACTATCCAATCAAAAGGTCCAATCTTGTTTACCACTCTTAATATTTATTTTAAAAATTCTATGTATCGTTTGGGAAAGCCAAATTACTGTTTCAGAGAAAAACTAAATAGCTTACTTTAAAATTGGTTTTGTCAATACACAATTTATACATATTTCAAAAGATTAGAATTACGAACTTGATTTTAGATTAATATTTTAAAATCTATACTAATTATTCTTATAACTCTTTTCTTTTCTTTCTCCCAATCTTAGTTTATTTTGTGCAACAAAGAAATATTAAAAGAACTACGCCCACAAATCCCCCGATTCTGAGCAACGGCGTCTAGTTCATTTTGTGTGCCTTAAACATATCCAGCGTTTATGTTCTAACAGTGGTCATATAAATTGTTTTAGTAATGTAATTATAATAAATAGTCAGTCAGATAGTCCAAACGGTTGGGTGGCGGTTCTCATTCGCTTCACTGCGAGTGGTTCAGTGGATGTAAGTTCGATCCCCAGCGCGGTGTACAAAAAACAAAAAGGCTAACGCAGCAGTTTAAAATTCTAGATAAATTTGCGGCTTAGACTAGATTATGCTGGGCCTTGCAGCTCGGTGATACTCCTCCATAGATCCCTACCCGAATACCGGTGTATATATATATATATATATATATATATATATATATATATATATATAGATATATAATATATATATATATTGGATTTGAAATTTCCGCGGGAGCTATATGTGATTTCAGTTGTTTTCCGGGTTTGACTCCGCGTTAAGTAATTTTGGTTTTTAGAAAAACCATTGTTTTGACGACGTTTCGGCAAGGTCACACTTGCCATTGTCAAGTCAGATTAGTTCTGCTATATAATATATATATATATATATATATATATTATATATATATATATATATGTTATAATAAATAAATTATTTGTCTGGTAGAACTTAATAAACACAACGAACCTTGATTCTTCATTATAAATAAATGAATTAGTTACATTTGTTAATTCCGAAATGTGTACTTCGTGCTGTGCTCTTATTCAGAATTTTCAATATACTTAAAAACAAATAAAACGCAATAAAACCTTTATGGAGTGAAAACTTTTAACAATGGAGTAGCAAGGGATCTTACATTTATAGGGAAAGCAGTTTCTTAGAAAGGCTTACAATTTTGAGATAATCGATACGTCAGGATCGGAAGTTACGGTTATTATTTTATTTTTGCTGTAACTTTGTTGAAGCTTAGTTTCAGTTGAATGTAGAGATTATAAAAGATTATTTCCAACAATTTATCATGTTTGTAGCTTCATTTTATTAAAGATATTATAGTAAAGTGTAGTTAATTAAAGATATGAAATGTAACTTACTGCGCAAATTGTTCAAATGGTTCTGTTTTTGAAAGCATATAATAATCGTATTTTCTACATATAAGCAAAGTTATTATAAATAAATATAGTTAACAAAGTATGGTTTATATAAAAAAAATTACTTACGGATTTTTGCTTAGGAGTAGTTTATAACATTCCTATTATAGGTAACATTTATAAATTCATAACATGGGCCTTTTATATATATATATATATATATATATATATATATATATATATTTACATATATACATATATATATACATATCCTACATATATACATAGATAGTATTCATATCCTTCCTCTATCATCAATAAATACCTTTATTCGCATAGTTATGGATCCTCAATTTATGACATACCCGATGGTGACCAACTTAGAAACATCTCTAATAATTATATAAATAGCACTGTTCTGCATAATACCGATCTTGAGAATACTATCACGCATTACTCTTCCTTACCATATTTCCCTCAAGTTACTGAGAAGCTTATTAAATTGTATAAACAAAATAATATACCTGTTAAAATTGCTGTTAAGAATGCAAAAACTGTTAGAAATTTGTTCTCTAAAACTAAAACACCCTTGTCCACTTTGGAACAAGTGAACACAATTTATAAAATTCCATGCGCTAATTGCGATCTATGTTACATTGGGCAATCTGGTAGATCATTGAAAGGTCGTCTCACTTCACATCGTAGCGACATTAACTTATCGAAACACACTTGTGCTCTAGCACAACATGCGATAAATACAAAACATGAAGTGGATTTTAATGAAGTTAAGATTCTTGCCACTGAACGCAATCTAGCTAAAAGACAGTTTTTGGAAATGTGTTCAATATTAAAACATCCTAATGCATTGAATAAGAGAACTGACATAAGTAACTTGAGCCAGATGTATCATGCTTTAATTTTGCAGAATTAGGCTACTTAATCTTTTCACTACATTAATGTCATATTAGGTGTACTAGTTGAACTTTTTTCCACTTTTCACAAAACAATTTATATACATAAATAGAAATAAAATAAATAAATATATCAATAAATAACTTAATTTCTTTACTTAATGTTACTATTACATATGCAACCCACATTGCATTTCAATACACTAATTTCTTTAATTAGCGTTTCAAATTATATATAAAATAATACAAACATTGTAATTGATTCATAGAATCCTTTACAAATCACAGCTCCAAGTATATTGAACCTTGGGCTGTTTGGAAATTATAATATCGTTAACCACTTGGCTATTTAACTTGCCATAATGATTAACGTCATTACATTATTATGAGTTTGAATGAAAATCTCCGGTTTGTAAATTTGGGCTGGTTAGTGAGGGGAGTTGTGTTTACACTACCAACTTTTTTCACTGTTGTGTCCTTTACAACCTGGTAGTCATCCAGACTCAGTTAAAATTAAATTAACCGCCCAAAATTTTGGGTTGGTATTTACACCTTGTTGATCTGTCAAGAGTAATTTTGACCTCAAGGTTGGCTGTCTTTTTGCGGTTTAGTTCGTTCCTGTTTCATCTAACGCCATTTTCACGGCGACAACCATAGGGCTTTGATCGGTAACTTCATATTCACTATTTTTTAGAATTTTATTAATATTACTTATAATGCTACCTAAAGTTAAAATCAAAGTTTAATATCCATTAAATAGTTGGAGGTTATTTATGATTTTCTTGGTTCTTTCTCACTTATTAACATTAAATAACATTGAATTTTTTGGACCACATGGTCAATTGCTGTGCTAATTTTTGTACAAGTTCATATATGTTGTTAGTTGCTTAACTGTTTATACAAGATCAGCGTACTATGTCCATTTACTTAGTTTCATTCACATATTTGTTAATAACATTGACTGCTACATATCTTTTTAAGGTAAAAATTAACATCGTTTCCATGATTGTGTGGTTCTCATATTGTAATAATTTTTTAGATGAACTGATGATGCTTTCAAAACTCGAAAGCGAAACGTCTTCAAAATAGATAAAGTAGCCTATCAACTTTGTCTTTTATTTCTCCACCTAGAGACCGATATAAGAACCCACCACTCGTCTGAGTGATCCTTATATATATATATATATATATATATATATATATATATATATATATATATATATAGTGTTATGCTATATAAAATTGAAAATAATATTGGTTTGCTTAATAAATTTCAAAGTACAAAATATAATAATTCAAATAATTCGACTAGTAGACTATAAAAGATATTTCTAAGAAATAAAAGTCCATTATCCTGGATTACATGTAGTAAATAAAATTTTAAAGATATGCATAAATTATTTTCTTTGTAAAATATATTCGAGTGAGCTTAGTAAAACCATGAAAAATGCGAGCGGGTTTTCCAAACGGACTTGTACAGTGAATAGGCAATACAATAGAATATTTAGAAAATATATTTTTTCGTTAGTTCTTAAGAATTTGTAGAAACCGATTAGCATGTTAATAGTCTTTAGGAAACTTTTAATTGTAAAAATTGTTGTTTGTTAGCAGAATGAAGAGATGTGGAATAATGGGGATACGTATGACGGACTTTGATTGGAGGAGATTGAAAAAAGTGGTATGGTTTGTCAGAATGAGAGTTAGCCAGATTTTTGAGGGAATAAAGATAATCAGTTGTTTTCTAAGTGTGCAAGGCGAACAGTCATTATTCTCTGGTAGTTCCCGAGAGGTAATAAGCAGTAGAAGTGAATGTTAGTGAGTTTTTCGTGGAGTTAGTGTATCTGACAGAAGCTGATCCAGTAAAATATTGTAATTTATAGTTTTCTACTTATATTTCAAGAGTCACTGTTTAAGCCAGAACGAGAGATTTAGTTCATCCAGAGAAGAAGAGGCGAGCATCATTTGAACGATACGTGCATTTGAAGGAGATCATTAAAGACGATAGGCTCGCAACAATTTGTTGTAAGATTGTTGATTACCTAGGGGGCTGATAAGAATAGATAATGTAGGCTACAAGGAACAGGGATTTAGACAACCCATCATCAGATAGTTTTACTATTCGTCAGTTTTTTTTATTAACAACACAATTGTTACAACAGCTTTAGAAAAGATAGGAATATTTTGATCTGGAGATTTAGAACAACAATTTTGATTTGAAATTATAATTTTTATTGCATGTACCATTAGTTTTTGACGGTTTACGTACGTAGAACAAAATTTTGATAATCATTATATCAGATATTTTTATTGAAGATATTTGAGTGTGAAATTTATATCAATATATTTTTATTTCAATATATAATGTTGTATCATATATATGTTTTTTATTATTCCGGTATTCTTTGGAACTGACCTATCATATGTAAAGCATAGATATTGAAGCACGAGTATAACCCTGAGATAAGAGAATTAAATAGTGTGATAGAATCATAATTGCATCATTTAAATAAGTTTAATTGATTAACTAATTAGCTAATTATTTGCTTCGCGCACGTCAGACCTTTAATATCACAATATATATATATATATATATATTATATATATATATATATATATATATATATATATATATATATATATATATATATATATCGGCCTCGAAGGTGGATAAACCAAAGATTTGATCAACGGCATAAGGATGGGAAAGCACAAGTAGGGCAAACACTCCATTAGAGAGCCACAGCGATACGCCCCAGTCAATCAATCATGGCAATGCTGAATACTAATCGGGTCTCCGAGGAGGACAGTTTTAAGTTTACCAAAAGATAATAAATTGTAGAAAGAATATTAAGATCTGCACATGGAATGTTAAAATTTTTTACAAAGCAGAAAAAATCCACAATGCAATACAGGAGATAAAGAGAATGCATATTGAAATCAAGGAAATAGCAGAAATGAGATGGCCAGATTCTGGAGAAATACAAATAGAAGATCACAAAGTATATTACTCGGGAAAACGTGATCGATTACATGAATATGAAGTCAGAATAATCGTATCATCCAAGGTTGCCAAATGCGTTAATAACTTTACACCAGTATCAGAGAGAGTGATGTTACTACAAGTAGAAACCAATCCTATTAATATAAACATCATCCAAGTCTATGCTTTCACTGCAGACAAAGAGGAGGAAGAAGCAATTAAGTTGCATTAGAACATCAACAGTATAATACAGAAAATTCCTCGATAGAAAGTTCTCATTATTATGGGCGATTTTAATGCCAAGATTAGAGCTGATAAGATAAGTATATTGGAGCATATGGACTTACAGTCAGAAACGAGAGAGGAGACTTAATAATAATTTAATTATTAGAGACTGAGAAATAATTTCCACAACCCTAGAAATCCAAATCAAAATTTTCAATTTTCAATTAAGTATAAGTATAAATATTATAGTACAGTTGCTAACAGAAATAGAAAACTCTATAACATTTGCGAGACTAGGTATTTTAAATAATAGTATAGTAAAGATTAATGAACTGAAGTTAATATTAACTCAAATTATGAAATATCATTCACGAAACGAACCAATTTATCCGAATATCACATCAGATATAAATAACTATTATAATATCTTAGAAACAGGAGCGTACTACTCTAACTTGACAATTGTTTTCATTGTCCATGTTCCAATAGCGTATTCCGACGAATACTCCTACTATCATTTATACTCGATTCCTACTGTAAATCGAACTACCATAGTACCCCCTAATACCTTTCTGATAATGAATGAAAATTTTTACCAATACACATCTTTACCATGCTTAAATCTAAAGCCCAAATTCTTCTGTTACGAGAATCATCTGAAAAGCAAAAATGAAGAAGACTGTCTATTTCAACTTTATAAACTGAAATCTAATCCTATGAGATACCAAGGAATAGAAGTTAACATTTCAAAAAATATGATCCAACAAATAGATGAGTCCCACTACATCGCTGTTTTGGTAACCACAACCAAAATCCAAACGAACTGTTCCAATACAGACGTTCAATTAATTTCTGGAAATTATCTCATCACAGTTCCTTTCCAATGTCAGTTTAGCACAGAAGATCAAACATTTAGCAATAATCGTCTTATTTCCGAAAGCCAGCCATTATTACTTCCGAATATAGTTATTCCTTATCCTTATCAAGAAGAGATTCCCGAAGTCCATATCGAAGATGTCCAACTGGGCAAGATTCACTTAGTTAAGAAGAAACAAGATGAAATTAAAAGATTGATACTTAAAAACTTAAAAGCTACTAGTCTCTTTAATTTTTGGAACCTATCAATAATATTGTTGATTATAATAATCTTTGCATATTTTGGTATTAAATGTATAACAAGAACGAATTCACAAAGAAAAGATGATAACCCTACGGAGAGTGTTCACATCCAAGATGATCCTGAAGAAAACCTACCACAAGCCCAACCTAGGTCATTTTTCAATTCCATAAAAAATTCCAGAAACTAAGGGTGTTGACTCGTCGTTAACCAACGACCATAACGACCAGAGTCGTTATGGTCGTTGACTCCATAAGCCAATATCCTAAATCCGATGCATCAGCACCTGAACTATGATCGACCTGAATATAAAAGCGCAACTTGTAAATTATTGTTTTATTTTATAATGTGGAATGTATTTCATTTTATTAAATATAATTCAGTCTGATTTGAATATTTGTACAGTGAAGTCCGATTTTTATATTGTAACTTTTAAGAATGAAATAAAGTTCTCGCAATTGTAAATTAAATAATTATTTTTTTAAAATCGTCCCTGAAGGGCAGAAATTGTTAGTCACGTCTTAGTGAACTTACTAATGTCGAAATGCGCGAGATGATCTATTTGTATGCCCAGGAGAATTTTTGTTCTCGTAAAGCAGCTCAACGCTATTTCAAACTTTATTCCAAGAAAAGGCAACCAAACCATAAAACTATTAGATCATTATTTAATAGATTAGGCGAAACATGTTCATTTTATCCCAAAAACAAGAATGCTGGAAGAGCGAGAGTAAAAACAAGTACAAGACTTGTTTCTGCGGCCACTGATATAGCCAAATCTAAGGTGAATGCTGGAAAACCGAGAATAAAACAAGTACAAGACTTGTTTCTGCGGCCACTGATATAGCCAAATCTAAGGTGTCAAGAATAATACGGACAGAAAATTTGTATCCGTATCGTTTTACTCCAGTACAGATTTTTTTATCACAGGACTTTCCAGCAAGAATCTTATTTAGTCAGTTTATGATAGGGCGGCATTTAGACGATCCAGTGTTTTATAATAAAATGTTATGTACCGATGAAGCCACACATTTACTAGAAGAGGTGTGTCAAACTACACTTGATGGAGTAACGTATCTAAATTTTTTGAGATTCGCCAACTATTTCAGAAGATATACCTCTAAATGTAGCCTTCTTCTTCTCATGGTGCCTATCCGTTACGGATGTTGGACACTAACATGGCTATTCTGACTTTGTTGACTGCTTCCCTGAAAAGTCCGGTAGTGGTTAAGTTAAACCATTTTCGCAGGTTATGCAGCCAGGATATTCTTCTCCGTCCTGGACCTCTTTTCCCATGCACTTTACCTTGAAGTATAGTCCAAAGTAGGTCATATCGTTGTTCATTGCGCATTATATGGCCCAGATATTCTAGTTTGCGACGTTTTAGCCTATATAACATTTAACAATATAGCCTAGAAGTTAGAAATTATCTAGATGAAATTTATCTTCAAAGGTGGAGTGGTAGAGGTCATGTATACCCATGGCCAGCACGCATTCCCGAACTAAAACCTCTAGACTTTTACTTGTGGGGCTACCTAAAGTCACTTGTTTATGAAATAAATAATCGTCAAGAGTTATGACAAAATATTGTAGAGGGCATTAATTAAATTGGGGCCCAAAGAAAGGCATTATATAAAATAACACCAAACTTAAAACAAATTTAGATTATGTTGTTTATCTAATGGCGAAAATTTTGAACACTTTCGTTTTGTTTTAAATTATTCACTTGTCAGTTGTTTTATATTCACTTCAGTGTTTAATTTAATTAATTTCTGATTTTTTTTAATTTGTTATTGTGTAACAGGTTTAATAAAAATAAGTGTTTCAATCATATGCTTTTTGTTTGCAAAAATGATCTACTACTAATATATTTAATGACTGGTATTTAAGACCTTTTGAACAATGTTTAAATTTACATAAGGTTTTTTAAATTTTTTCATTTTATGCACGTCTCTAAAAAATATGTTTATTTCTAAAACGGTGTAGGTAGTTTTTTGATTTGAAACAAGAATATCTTTTTTAAAATGAAATGAAAAAGACAGCACAGATAAGATTTCACGTACAAACCGTCTATGTATCTGTTTATACGCATTTCGGCCTAATAGGCCTCATCAGAACAGCTATTCATAGGCGTTCTCAACGTGAAAAATAAATCTTTTCTGTCTTTAAGAAGCAACATTAAAATGGCTTCAATATGGACGCAATAGCGACATCTGATAATAAATTTGTAAAATAGTTCTCGAAACCAATTCAGATTTCTACTTTAATCTGAACCTTCCAAAAATTGCAAGATAAACAGACGTTGATAAAGATGTTAAAAGAGACATGGGAAGCTAAAATTTGCATTCCATGACATGTCTCAATCAACTAAGCAGAAATCCTTAGCGAATTGGTTCCTTGTACTCATATAAATATCTTTTTTGTGTAGAATCAGATACAGGGCGGACAAAAAATTATGATCCCATTAATAAACCAATGTTGTAGTAGGTGACACCACCTAGTGTCAATGGTAAATCTAATTATTTTCATAATAAGCATACTAAGTGATAGCAAGATATCAATTTTCACTTGAATCGGTTGAATGGTTTTCAATAGATCCCTAAAAATAATATCAAAAAATAATAATAAATCATCCTGTAGATCGAAAATTAGCAAAATTTTGCCTAAGCAATTTGAGCTCAAACGCTTTATTTTGATATCAGCATCACCCATTAGCTAATGTACAATTGATTATGGGACACCCTGTATATTGAACTTTATATATATTTACCAATTACAGTAGGTTACTCGAATATTTAATTTCCTTTATTATGTCAAAATTACTTATATATTCACCACCTCGGACACGCAAAAACACCTGACAAAACACTAATTTAACTATCCGGTAATATTGAGAGCCAAGTAATCTATGTGTTTATTATATACGTTCAGAGGGATGAACAAAATTACATTAGTTAGAACTATAATTTTAGGTCGTGGCTGATATAGAAATTTGTCCATTGTAATCAACGCGGTGACTAGAAGGGTTAAACATTAAACAAAAGTCAACGAAAAGGGAGACTTTATATAATAGATCTGCCTGAAATACAACATATATATGCTTGAAACTACAGCCGATATGAATATAGATGTAGTTAAATAGACTTTGTAAAATAAACGAGAGAAATAAGAATCAAATGAATGAAATATGTGTTTAAAACTTTAAAAATTATATAGGAAGGAATAAAGAGAAAGATTCAGTTCGATGAAGGCAAATAAAAAATTATGTGGTTAAAACTAATACAGATGAACTTAAGAAACCTACTAAAAACCATATAGTAAGGGCAAACTCGCAAAGTGGACGTTTCAAAAACAGTCTCATCTTTCTCACAAACCTTTAAAGAATGCTTGTGTTTTTTTATATTTCGCCCTTCATATTTCTAAAATTCTATAAGAAATGATATACCAATCGATTTAGGTCAGAAACTGAACTACATAATCGCCTAGAGAATCAATGGCGAACTCACAGGCTTTCATAGCGTTTTGGTTCAAGGTTCGCCCCTTCTCCTCTGTAACCGTATAAACGCGCCGGTGTTTCTGTAGTTGGTTGGCGAGAGATAATCTCAGTCTCAGATATATACGTTGTGTTTGAGTTTTTGGGTATACCATAGTGTGCTTGTGGAGCCAACTCAACTCATTGATGTAGTAAAAGAAACACTTAAAGTACAAAGTAAAATTAGAATTCAAAACGAACTAACAGATACATGCCATGTGAGAAGGGCCTATGATAGGAAGATGCCCTATCTTATATTTTATTCAACATCAGATTAGAGAAAATAATTAGGGAGTCAACAGTTAATACTAGAGGAACAATAATATCAAATAGTGTACAAATATTGGCATTTGCAGATGATGTTGATATCATGGCTATAAGCGAAAGAGAGATAATAGAGGCATTTAATGCGATAGAAAGAGCGGCACAAAACAGTGGCCTAAAGATCAACGAATTAAAAACCAAATACATAAAGGCCAGTAAATCGACAGGCCAAAGAAACTTACAGAATCTTCCAATAGGAGACTATAATATCGAAAGCGTGAAAAGTTTTACATATCTACGTTCACTAGTTACCGCAGATAACAATATCGGTGAAGAAGTTAAATGAAGAATACATATCGCTAATAAAACATATAATGGACTGATTAAACATCTAAGATCTAACAGCATCACAAGCGTTGAGCATCACAAGCAAGAAAAGCGGTGAGAACCTATTAGGTATATTTGAAAAAAAATTACTTAGACACATATATAAGAGGGTAAAGGAAAATGACATTATGCGCAGAAGATATAACTTTGAACTATACACAGCATACAATGAATCCGAGATCATAAGATCCATAAAAATCGGACGTATGCGCTGGATAGGCTATGTTGAACGGATGTTGGAGATTTAAACGCCAAAACATATAATGAGGCAAACACTAGTAGGGAGAAGGTCAAAGGGAAGACCCAAACTTAGATACATGAAGCAAGTGGAACAAGATCTGAAAACACTTAAGATTACCAACTGGAAAAACAAATCAAGGAACAGAACAGAATGGCGGAAAATCCTAGAACAAGTCAGGACCAACAAAGGGTTGTCGAGCTACTGATGATGATGATGATAGTGTGCTTGTTGTAGTTTTAATTACGTGTATTTCCAGAAAAAACCGACGTTACATTAGCCTTATAGTTGTTTTGTTTTTTTTTTAATTTGTTTTCAAAATGAACGCCAAGAAAACGACAAGGCAGAAGCAAAAGAAAACGGAACAATGGCTTGCTAACGTGTATAGACTGAAACAAAACTGTGGTGAAGCGTACGTTTCAAGAAATATAAAGAAAACTGTATCTGCGCGCACAATTGTACTGTCATGTAACTGTCGTAAAATGTATCTTAAAAAGTTGGGCATAAAAAATATCAATATGATATGAACAATTTTGATATGACAATAGAATATAGTGTTTCAATAAATGGAGAAAGAAGATGTGTTTGTCGTCACGCTTTTATTAGCTTCCATGACAAAAGCGAAAAACGAGTTCGTGTTGTTTTAGACAAGCAGACCACCACAGGAAATATGCTGGTTGATAACAGAGGGAAGCTAAGTCCAAGAAATAAAATGTTGTCTATAAAAAGCAGTTGGTCAGGGATCACATTGATTCACTTATTACCGTTTCCAGTCACTATGACAGAGCCGAAAGTGCTTTTCGAAAAAATATACCACCGGGTTCGTCAATTACTGAAGTATATGGGCCTTATTTGGAATGGCTAAGAAACACACATTGTGTGTTTCAAGTGTTGCGTTTATAGGTTTATATGACATTAAATCATAAAGAAAGCATTCTTCAACTTCTGCTGGATTTAAATAAGTTAAACCAAATGTATGCCTTAACCATTTTCCAATTTCTGAATTTGTATCCTTATATTCTTGTACCAAACCCAAAGATTGAATTTTTTTAAACCAGTTTTGGTGTAAGTGAAAACGGCATCCACTAATTTTTGCATTGGGCCACATATACAATAAAGCACAGTGAATTGCTTTTTCAAAGTCCACAAATATTTCAGTTGGCTCTAATAATAATTGAAATGTTTCAAAAATCTTAGACCTTAATAAAGAAAATAAATTTGTGTGTGTCATTGACAATTTGTCCTTTAACAAACAGTATGCTAAAGGAACATGTCGATTTTTCAAGCCATGTATAGTAAATAATTGTAGAAAATATTTGGTACTGTATGAAAATGTACCATCCATATACAAAGTTTTTAATTTACACAACAAACGAATATTTGTCTCGCATGAAAATACAATTACATTTAATTCAGGATGATTTAAAAACAAAAAAACTTTCATTGCGACAGGTTTTAGGAGAATACATACTAACCGCGTTATGGACTTCTGATATGCTTCTTGGTAACGGACCTGGTAACAGTTTACGACGACAGTTTTAAATGTTCTTACTTATGCTAGCTATGTCAGGAACCGTCAGCAAATTGGCATCACACTCAGCAACAGCAGTTCTTGTAATTTTGGCAGGCTTTGCCGATATGTCCTCTTGGGCTTTTCTTTTACATGCATTGGTTACCATCTTTACTTCAAGCTTTTTTGGATCGGCTTCATGATTATGTACCAAATTACTTTTTGTGATGGTGAGGTCCTCACAGCCTATTGTAAACACTTTTGCGAAATACTAGTGTTTTTTTGGATGCAGCGCCAAAATATCTCGCCGCTTTTTAACACTTTCTGTTTCGAGAACGAATGATGCTCCACCACTAATAAATCTCGACCACGGGAACTTTTTATCAAACTCATTTTTTAAATATCCGTATACGTGCACAAGTCAACGTCAAACAAGAAATAAATTAGTAGTCTAATAAATTACAATTGAAATAATTTAGTCACAAGTACACAAGTGCCACGCCCCCCGCCGTGACAATAAATATTGGGAAAACCCGCTTGTCCTGCTTGGGTGCAAATGTCCATCGTCGCTAATTACCTACCTTCCTGCTTTACGCCTCGGTGTCGAAATTTCTTATAATAAAATTTGACCCTTCGATTACCCCAGGTACAAAGACAATTTGGTGTCGAAAGTTCGCCTGCCGCTATTCTAACATGTTTTTAAACTTTATACTCAGTTTTCCAGAAATGGGTTTTGGAGTTCACCTTTACGCTTCCAAGCTCCTGATTTATCAAATACAAGTTGGAAGTTAGAGTAGCAGAGGACTAATAGCACAATAAACGAATAGCTCTCATTAAAAGAAAGAAATATAAAAGTAATAAACAATCTTACTATTAATATTATTATGCTTAACATGAAAATTGTCCAGAAAAAAATAATACTAGACTTTTAAATGTGTCTTGTTTAAACTATTGTTACTGTGGTAGATTATTTTGACTTTTTATTCATAGATCAAAAGGCAAACTGACTCCTTCCAGTTAATTAATTTACGGTTAATTAATTATCTTGTCTCCCTTCGATATTTATATGTAAGTTTCACTACTATTTTAGTTCTTACTACAAAATGATCTGCTAAAGTACGATGTTTCTTTTGTAACTACTTACTTACTTCTAGGGTTTCCTAATTACTTAGGGGTCAAACCTACATCAGATCTGTATATAAGACACATCTATCTATATAAAAGGCTATGACGACAGGTCACACCCTTTGTCTAGTAAACTAACGACGCCACTTAGTAAAGAAATCTGAACTACCACCATTTGACATTTTAATCATATTTTCTTCTTGGAACGATACGTTTAATTAATAATACTATATTAATTACATATAAATATAATTATTTACGATTTTAATAATATTTTAAGATAGAAGTTAATGCAAAATAATTTAAATCTTTATGTTAGTTTAGATTCAAAATCCTAACGCAATCTCAACAAAGAAGTCTGTACTACTGACATTTCAACCGATGTGTCAATCATATTTTGTTTTTAAATCTAAACAGATAAACTGACAGATAAAATAATTTAAAATTATCTGAAATCAAAAATATTTATTTGTCAAATAACAAAAAGTTATCTGAAAAGTAAGCTGTAGTTGAGTGTAGGTTAGATTTAACCTAAAAATTGTTGTTGAGTGTAGGTTAGAGACATGGATATTATTTTTGTAATCATAAAGACTTTATAAAAGGTTAAAATTAAGTAGTCTGAGATCTTCACTGTCAAAAACGGAGTTAGACAGGGTTGTATATTGTCACCGGCAATATTTAACATATACTCTGAAAACATTTTTAGAGAAGCCGTGCACGAATCAGAATATGGGATTGCGGTAAATGGCCAACTTCTAAACAATCTTAGATATGTAGACGATATAGTGTTGCTGGCAGATAGTGCGCAGGGGCTTCAATGGATGATAAATAATATTGTAGAAACATGTAACAAATACGGCCCAAAAACTAAATTGCAAAAAGACAAAAATAATGATCATTAGTAATAACACAGACATAAACGCCCAAATTACAATAGGCGATACACCGTTAGAAAGAGTGGGAAAATATGCTATTTGGGCTGCAATATTAAGGATACTTGGGATCACAGCCACGAAATAAAAACTTGTATTGAAAAAGCCAGAAGCTCTTTCAACAGTTTTAGGAAGATTCTCTGCAACTTATCTTTAAGTCATATCTGGTTTGGAGCAATTAACTTACAACTTTAAAAAAGCAAATTTTCCTGCTATCGAGAGCTGTATGAAACGGATTGGAATTCTCTGAATACCTTTAATGACGTTAATAAAACTTTAAATAATTTTTATGGTAAGATTTTATCTGTGTTTAATAAGTATATTCCAGTTTATAAAAGTTTTAGCCATAAATACCCACCCTGCTTCGATGTTGATATCATTCACATCGAATTAAAAGCAAAGTTTAGAAAAAAGTTTAAACGATTCAAAAATCATTGTGATTTTCTTGAGTTATCCTCACCTCACCTCCACCTTATCAAATCAAAAATCAGTTTGGCATACAATGTATATGTCGAGAATATCCAAATTGCTTTATCCATCAACCCCAAGAAGTTTTGATCGTACGTAAATTCGAAAAATAATAGTTCAAGAATTCCTGGTATGATGAAATATATTGGCATTACTACCTTCGACCCACAAAATATTGTGAATGTATTTGCAGAATTTTTCAAGAGTGTTTTTCTGTCATCAGATATTAATTTCAAGGCTAGCTCTTCCTCAGTTAACGCAGGTTACTTAAATAATTTTTATCCTATTGTAGAGTTCTGGATAATTTTCGCTAGTAAGAAATTGAAAGGCAAAATGACGTGTGGACCTGATAATATTCCATCCTCTTTGGTTAAGGATTGTGTAGGTGCCTTAACTGTGCCACTATTAAAAATTTTTAATTTATGTCTTCTTAACAAGGAATATCCAAGTCTTTGGAAGTCAAAGGAGTGCCCAACATCCAAAACTGGTAAAAAGGGTCAGGAAGAAAACTACAGACCAATTTCCATTATTTGCAATTTGTCGAAAGTTTTTGAAATAGTTTTGTATAATCGTATTTATTCACGAACTCGTAATCAGCTGTCTCAATATCAACATGGTTTTGTCTTCAATCGGTCCACTGTGACAAACCTATTAATGGTCACACAATATATCTCAGCGGACTTAGATAATAGAAGTCAAGTTGACGTGATATATACTGACTTTACGAAGGCGTTCGACAGAATTCACCACGGCGTACTATTTTCTAAATTGGGTCTCTATGTTCTTTCTGAGGATGCCGTAACTTTTATGAGGTCTTACTTGTCAAATAGCACGCAGTTTGTTGTTTATAATGATTACAAATCGAAAAAGTACCTAGCTTCCTCAGGGGTTCCACACGATTCTAATATAGGTCCATTATTGTTCTTGTTATTTATTAACGATATGTGTGAATCAATTTCTGCACCATGTTTATATGGTGTATGATATGCCGATGATTTAAAGATTTATTCTCTGATAAGCGACCTTAATGATTGTCATTTTCTGCAGAGTGAACTGAATCGTGTACCTGAATGGTGTAATGCAAATCATTTGAATCTTAATACCAATAAGTGCAAAGTAGTTAGATATTCTAGGAAACAGTCTAATATATACCATCCTTATATTATCGATGGCAATAAACTTGAATGTTTAAATAAAATTAAATACCTTGGAGTTACATTTGATTATAAACTCACCTTTGTTGAACATGTTAATTTAAAGGTTAAAGAAGCACTTAAATCTTATGGATTCATAATTAGAAATAGTCGAAATCTCACTAGTACTAAGGCAATTAAATTACTTTATTACACTTTTGTACGCTGTAAACTGGAATATGCCTCTGTCATTTGGTCACCTTTTTATGATTTACATTTCCAAATTATAGAGCAGGTGCATTTTTTGTCTTTCAAAATTAACGTGAGTTTTGTAGCGGTTTGGACGTGGTATCAATAGAATCTAGACGAATTAATGCCTCAATAATATTCCTGTACAAGCTACTACATAATCTCATTGACTGATCTGATATTCTTCGACAAATAAATTTTAACGTTTCATCTTATCCAATAAAAAATTCGATAACGTTCAGAAATACACAAGCTAGAACTAATCTTGTGTTAAATTCTCCTCTATTTCTCATGTGCAACTATGTGCTATAATTCCTTAAGTGCTTACTGCGATATTCACTGCAGTTTATATCAGCTTACTAGGATGGCTGAGATCTACCTAGATGATTAAGTCATTTCTTTATGTTAAAGTAAAAATGTGTTATTTAGTTAGTACCTATGAACTTTTAATATTTTTTTTTTATTTACAAAATTGCTTCAACCACTAGGGGTTATTAGCATGGTACAATAAATTACATAAATGTTAATATGTTACTCTATATTTTGTGAAATAGTCCTGTATTTTGTAAAATGTTTATAGTTTTATCATTATTGAAGCCGTTTAAGCACTCTTTGGATGAAGTGGGTAATCCAGCTTGAAGTCGTTCTAGGGTGTACAAAGGGCAGTCCACTAGCACATGGTCCACTGAAATTACACAAACACAACTGTAGCACATGGGAATTTGTTCATTACTTAGAAGGTAATCGTGAGTTAACTTCGTATGGCCTATACGTAATCTAGAGATGCACACTTGGTCTCGTCGCTTGAATGGGAATTTGTATATAGCTACCTCTTGCTTAATGTTTTTCATGGATGTCTCTGAATTGTTCCAGTGTAGTTGCCATTCCTCGCTTATTTTGTTTCTAATATATTGCTTCAGGTCGCTATGAACGCATTTAGTGAATAATGTTGATTGTGGATTTTCTGCTGCTTCCCTGGCCAACTGATCAGCTTTTTCGTTTCCAGTTATACCACAGTGTGACGGAACCCAAAGGAATTTAATAAATCGGTCGTTTTCTTGACATCTCATTAGTTCTGACTTTATAAGCAATAGAATGGGATGGTTTGTGTATAACTGTTTCATAGAGCTGAGAGCACTTAAAGAGTCAGTTGTTATCAAAGGGTTTTTTATGTTTTTATTATTCACAAATGTTATTGCTTACAAAATAGCAAGAAGTTCTGCGGAAAATATGGTTGATCGTGGGGAAAGTGAGAAGGAGTAGTCTTGGTGTAGAGTTGTAAAAGAAGCATGGACGGTATGAATTTGGACATTAGTAATTTAAATTCTTTTAGACGGGTGTAAAACCCATTCAGATTCCACTGAATTATGGAGTTGAATTTTTAATTAATAGCCGTATCGCTGCAATCTGTAGAGGAATAGTCATCCAGTAGTTTACAAAGTTTCTTCCTTAGTCTTGTACATCGTGTTTTCAAGTATCTTTGTGATAGCACTGGATGAAGTTTTTTTAGGAGATCTATTAACCCTTCAATATCTTCCGTGTATGTTTTAGCTATACTAAGTGGATCTGCAGCTCCATGGGTGTTTTCAAATAAATCTATTATCTCTTCTTGACTTAAACAGCTACTGTTTGACTTATTTTGAAAAAAATCAACTGTACAGTTAATAATATATTCAGATATGTTGTGGTGGGTTTGGACATCCGAGGATCTGGGTCCTGATTAAACATGTAGATTATCGGTCGGCCATAATTCATCCACTTTCCAACATCCCAATAATAAACGACCGAATTATACAATTTACGATAGATGGCTCTATAACCAGAGCAAAAGAGGTCCTAAAAAATCCCTGCCATCGCCTAGCGCACATACACATCAGGCACCCCAAGAAAAAAGTTCTATTCCTTCCAGTAAATCTTTTTAACTTGGTTGGAAATGAATTTCCTGATGTGTACCAAAACACTCTAGAAACAATCCAACTAGGATGTTGCAGATAATAACAAGCTGCAAGCCAAAAATTATGGTCCAAGAGCCCCTCCAAAAATATAGGTTGTTTGGAAAAGTATGTGTGAATTTTTTCATATTTTTACAGTTAATATTTTTCCTGTTACGGGACTGTAATGTGATCTAATTTAATGCTGTATTCTAACGACCTTTTTAAAATATATTATTTCCTGTTATTTCGTAAAAATGAAACTGGTTATCTCATTTATGATGTTGTAAGTACGGAGAATTTGGCTATCTTTTGTATTCGGTGTCACAGAGATTGAAACAAGTGGTTGAATTATGGCATGGCCTACGAGCTGACCACCCAACGGTTAGAGGGTGGTTTGTGTCCTAGTAACGATCTCAACACACTTCAGACCAAGACAGTGAAAGAAAAACAACGATTTCTCGTGCCTCCGAGGCGGGCATTAAAAATTAATAAATGAAAATAATTTCTATCCTTGTGCGATCGGTACTCACCGGAGGGACCGCTGACGTTCGGATACAATTAGCGTCTCTTAGCAAAGACAATGACGTCGACTTTGCTAAGTATCAAGACAATTACTCTACACACACACACACACACACACACACACACACACACACACACACACACACACACACACACACACACACACACTACACTAGGTACGTGACTGTATCATGCCAATGATCTTAGGCATTAAGAGGCATTGTTGTCGAGGCATTAACTCAATAATAATAATAATAAACATAAGAGCGGTTCCATTAGAAAAAGTAAAAAAATACAGATATCTTGGTACAATTATTAATGAAAATAACGAGTATACAGTATACAGTAAAAATAAAAATGAGAATTGGACAGTCTAGAGCAACATTTAATAAGACGAGAAAAGTATTATGCAGTAGAGACCTTAGTTTGCAACTCAAAATAAGAACATTACATTCATATGTGTTTTCGGTTCTGCTGTATGGGGAGGAGGCCTGGACCTTTAAGAAAGAGGTAAGCGATCAACTTCAAGCATTCGAGATGTGGACCTACCGAAGAATATTAAAAATAAGTTGGGTAGACCGAATAACAAATGTTGAGGTCCTCAGAAAGATGACAAAGGAAATGGAAATCATGTATCTATACGATTAAGATAAGAAAGTTACAATATCTCGGCCACGTTATGAGAGGGGATAAATATGTGTTTCTACAAACCATAGGGCAGGGAAAAATACAGGGAAAACGAAGTATTGGAAGAAGACGCATCTCCTGGCTCAACGATTTGAAAAAGTGGTATAATTGCAAATGCATCGACTTGTTCAGAGCTGCAATCTCAAAACTGAAAATAGCTGTGATTATTACCAATCTCCTTAGAGTAGACGGTACCTAAAGAAGACTAAATAAAAGATCAAGCGATAATATTCAAAAAACATGCTGATATATTTATTTTAATATAAAACTCGTATTAAGAAGCAAATATCATCGTAGATATAAGCTATCTTCTGGACCACAAAGACCGATTTTTAGATGCGTTTGAAAAATTCCCTTTACTTTTGAAAAATTAATTTTTAACCGTTATTTAAACTAAAAATCGACTTACCGATTAGTATTATATAATTGATCATAAACTAAATCCGCACCTAGCAGCATCATAAGTCATTTATAAGATAATCGTCACAGAACATGACACCAAAGATGCCACGTTATCAATTAATCACGGTTCTGAAATCTGGAAACCAGAGAACGTTATTAACGTCTTCAAGACGTCTCAGAAGTGCAATTAAGAGATTTAGTTAACGGTTTACTTACGTATATTTTTAATTGACTTTTATTCCAATTAATAAAATAAAAAATTACTTTTAAAAAAATATTTTATTAGAAATTAAGGTGAAAGAAGTAAATACATTAATGAGCAATTCAAGTATTATTCTAATAGAATAGAATAGAATAGAAAAAAGCTTTATTCTCAGGATTCACAAGTTACATACAAATATAAATTGTCAATAGAGAGAATGGTGTCAGTTACAATTTATAATGGTTGCTGTAACAACCTACACTTAACATAAAAGCGATATTAAAACATAATGATAATAACAGTGACATTTAGATTCAGGTAAGAGCCCTTAGTCTGCCTACAAGTCAGCTTGAAGGTATTCTTCCACTTTGTATGGTTCAAGGTGTATGAGCAATTGTTGAACAGACTTTCTATATTTATTTACGTCAGTTTCTATTTTGATGCTGTAAGGCAGTTTATTAAAGAATTTAATACAGGCATATTCTGTGGTTTTCTCAGATGCTGTTAGTCTATGTATTGGTATATTATAGTTTATGAGATTGTTTCGTGTATTAGTATTATGGTTTGTTATGTGTTTCAAGAATTTATGTCTATTTTTAAAAATGAAAAGTAAGCATTTCATATATGTATGTTCCAGCCATTGTTAGTATGTTTAGCGTTTTGAAATTACCTCTACATGAATCTCTGTATCTTAAGTTAAGTAGAGTTCTGATTGCTCTTTTTTGTAGTATAAAAACCTGTTCAGCGTTACCATTTCCCCCCAGAAAACTATTCCAATTCGCATTACAGAATGAAAATTTGAAAAATATACAACTCGTTTACATTTTTCGTCCAAATAATTTGCTGTTATTCTGAACAGAATATACCCCCAGAAATTTGGTGCTTTGGTTTAGAGTAACCATTTGCGATTGAATTGAGACAGTTTCTGGTAGGGTACTATTATTTGTTTTAGTGACAAAACATATATAATTTGTTTTTTCTCTGTTCAGTATGAGTTTATTCATATTGAGCCATCTCTGTGCTTTATGTAATCTATTATTAGCGATATTCAATAAATTATTCAAGGATGACCCTATAGTTAAAATGTGTATCATCGGCAAATTTCACAATAAGAGTATTCTGGTTGTTATCTGTTATGTCTAAAGCTAAAGCATTTGCATAAAAAACAAAGAGAAGAGGACCCATAATACTTTCCTGAGGAATTCCCACCGAAATAAGACCTTCATCAGAGAAGCAATGTCTTCCCTCATACTCAAATTTTACTTTCTGATTTCTGTTTGATAGGTATGATTTTATCTAATTATAACCTGGCCTACTAATACCATATCTGTAAAGCTTTTTCATTAGTATTTTGTGATTTAAAGTATCAAATGCTTTCGATAAATCTAAAAATATGCTCATGGATATATCTTTGTTTTCATAACCCTCATTTATCTTTGTCACAAAATCATAAATGGCAGTGTCAGAGACACTCAGTAGATTATTTTATTATTTATGGCTTAAGTCGAGTATTATTGCTTAGTAAGCATAAGACGCACTCAAAAGATGTTTATTCTAAATATTAGGGCGACGTGGTTTTTATGTTTATATCTCACGTCGAGAATGTGTAATTAAATTTAACGACTTCCCGCTTTGATTTCGGAGAAGCCGTGGCATGTATATATTAATTTAAAAGATTGTAAAATCAGTACCTTTTTGAACTTGCCACCGATATATTCTTTTAGAATTATTTCATTTTAAAACCGCCTGTAATTTTTGAATAGAAGTTATTGTTGATAATTTTGGACTTTTATTCCATCGAACGATATTGATGTAGAACGGGTAGATTTACATTGATACAATCAACATTTGGCGACCGTGACAGGACCTCCTCATATTTTTGTTTCAAAATTTCTAGGGAAAGTTGACAGCGATATATACCAGTGTCTGTTGGAAAGTGATGAAAGTGAAGCAGACTTGTTGGCAGAGATAGATGGTAGCGAAGTTTATCTAAGGAAATTTACCGACCTAAACACACAGGCTGAGGATTTTCTACAGAAGAAGATTTTCTACAGGTGAAGAGGTAGACTCCATGGCCTCGGAAAGTAGCGTAGGCAGCAGATCAGGTAGGCGTAAATTTAAATTACCTACTCTAGAACTTAAGAAGTTTGATGAAAATATCAGAAACTGGTTGCCCTTCTGGTCCCAGTTTCAAAAGATACATAATGATCTGGATATAGATTTAAATGATAAAGTGGAATATCTGGTCCAATGTACGTTAATGGGTAGTCGGGCAAGACAGTTAGTTGATAGTTTTCCAGCCACTGGGAACAATTATGGTAAAATGGTAGACTGTCTTCTTTCGCGATTCGGGCGGGATGATTTGCAAATAGAGGTATACGTGCGGGAGTTGCTAAAATTAGTAATTAATAACACCTCGTCTGGCAATAAAAGGGATATATCTTTGTTGTACGACAATCTCGAAACTCAATTACGGGCGTTAGAGACACTTGGGATAAAATCAGATAATTACGCGGCGATGCTGTTTCCGTTAGTAGAATCGTGTTTACCATCGGAACTATTGAGAGTTTGGCAACGTATTCCCGAGGGACCCGAGGTCGCTGGATCACAAGCTTTTATAAATACGGTGGTCGTTTCTACTATAGAAAATCGACTTAACAATCTCATGCACTTTTTGAAAAAGGAAGTCGATAATGAACAGCACATTTCTTTAGCGGTGGAAGGCTTTGATCTACCTAGTGCAGCAAATAGAGATGTTAAACGGCCTAGTCAGAAATCGCGGATACCACAAGAAAACATTTCTACGGCAATGGGTCTAATAAATTCAGAAGTGACAACGAAGTGCCTTTTTTGCCAAAATTCGCACGACAGTACTGGCTGCTTTAAAGCTCAGAAGTTGACCTACGAGCAAAAAAGAAATATTTTGTCACAAAAGGGTGCATGCTTTCGATGCTTAAAAATTGGCCATCAAGCTCGAAAATGTCGAGGTCATTTAAGTTGCTTAGTTTGTAGTAGATCACATGTTTCTCTAATGTGTCCGACACTTTCATTTAATAGAACAAAGGCAAATAATTTGGAGCAAAAACAACAAGATGATACGGTAGCGAAAGTCGATCAGGCACTTGCTAATAGTTCTAATACGAACACACAGGTTTTTTTGCAGACGCTGCGCGTAAAAATAACTCATTTAGGTAAATCGAGACATGTGCGAGCATTGATTCATACTGGATCGCAGAAATCATATATTTTGAAGGCGACAGCTAAATTTTTGGGATATCAGTCAAAAGGAAAAATTAGTCTCGTTCATGGGTTATTCGGAGGAAGTAATTTGACGCAAAATCATGATTGCTATGACGTGGATTTAAATCACGATACTTATAGTTGTACCTTTGAAGCACTGGATCAAGCTGTTATTTGCAATAGTGTATCTTCCATATTCGATGGGCCCTGGACGGAAGAGCTTCGTAAATTAAATATTAAAATATCCGACTCATATGATTCTACTCCAATTGAACTTTTGATAGGATCAGATATCGCAGGCAAACTTTACACTGGAAGAAGACATATTTTGAATTGTAACTTGGTAGCGATAGAGACCCTATTAGGCTGGACTCTAATGGGAAAGATACCAGTTGAAACGCATAGTAACTTATCTATGATCTCGCTCTCTCTTTTTGTCAATAATGCCCCTATTACGAATCTTTGGGAGCTCGACGTACTAGGCATAAATGATCCAATAGAAAGGAAGACTCGCGATTAAACCGCATTAGCAGCAAAGAAACTTTTTCTGGAAACCATTTCTGTTGACACCGATGGACGATATGAAGTTAGGCTCCCATGGTTGGAGGGACATCCAGCGCTGCCTAGTAACTATCACTTGGCAAAAAGTAGATTAGATAACACTGTGAAGAAGATTACTAAGGATGGTTATTTTGAGGCATATGACCAAGTATTTCAAGAGTGGTTAAATGACAATATTATTGAGGAGGTAGTGGAGGAGCAAAGGAACCAGGAAGCCCATTACCTACCACACCGGCCAGTGATTAAACCAAGTAGCAATACTACGAAAATACGACCAGTTTTCGATGCATCAGCCAGAAAGAAGGATAGCCCTTCTTTGAACCAGTATTGTAGAAAAGGGGGTGAATTTAATTGAGCTAATTCCCGCTATTTTGTTGAGGTTCAGACAGCAGAAATTTGGAGTAACTTCAGACATTAGCAAAGCTTTTCTACAGATCAGTGTACATCCGAAAGACAGAGATTTCCTTCGATTTCTATGGTATGATAAGGAGAACAACCTTAAAGTGTTTCGTCATCGACGGGTAGTGTTTGGAATCAACAGTAGCCCGTTCTTGTTGGGAGCTTCATTAGAATATCATCTGTCAAAACTTGTGGATGAGTATGACTCGAAAGCTTCTTTTACTACAGACACTGTTAAGAAACTGTCAAACAGTTTTTACGTGGACAACTGTGTTACGAGCGTTGCTAGTGAAATAGAATTGAAAACCTTTATCAAAGAGGCAAATATGATAATGGCTAAAGGAAAATTGGACTTAAGAGGGTGGAAGTTTACTCACCAAGTTCAAAATGATTCCTTTAACATTTTTACGGTGGTTCTGGGAATTAAGTGGAACAAGCTGGATGACACTTTATCTATAAACCAAGATGACGAAGATATCGAACAGATTTTAAGTAAATCGGTAACCAAAAGATTGATGCTATCCCAAGCACAACGAATATTTGACCCCATAGGCTACAGTTGCCCAGTCACCCTACTACCAAAGCTGTGGTTACAGAAAACATGGGAGAAGCAACTGGGATGGGACACGCCGGTTGACGAGGAACTGGAAACTCTTTTCCGTAGCTGGATTATAAAACAGCTTTCTTATCTAAATGCAATAAAGATACCTAGGTGGATAAACGCTGGTACTGAGGAAGCAGAACACTGGACGTTTCATACATTTTGCGATGCCAGCAAGGAAGCCTTTTCCGCTATGGTATTTTTGAGAGGAATTAGGGACGGGCGTGTATTCGTCCATCTCTTAGCGGCTAAATCAAGGGTAGCCCAAATAAAAAAGCTGTGAATACCTCGTCTGGAGTTAATGGCTGCGGTGATTGGTGTAAGGCTATATACTACTGTCAAGGAAAGCCTCAATATTGTAATGAAATCTTTTTTCTGGAGTGACTCGACCACCGTACTGTCATGGATAAGGAGACCCGAGGAATGGTCCACATTTGTCTGGAATCGTGTGTCAGAGATACGGAAATTATCTCATGGTGAAAACTGGCACCACGTTCCTGGTAGACTGAATCCTGCTGACCTTCCATCGCGGGGTTGTTCAGCCAAGCAGTTACTCGAATCAAGATGGTGGGAGGGGCCACAATGGCTTTATCAGGACCTGGCGATTGATCCTCAAGTAGATCTGGATTACAATGAAGATGAGATCAATCAAGAGAGGAAGGTCAAATTGGTTGCCACATTAATTAATGATGAGCATTCGAAGATGTCATTAGATGATTGGCATTTTGGTTACGTTTCCCAATATCTGAAGACTCTCCGTATGTGTGCATGGATATTCCGATTTCTTCATAACTCAAGAAATAAATATCGACTCAGAGGTCACTTATGCTCCGAGGAAATTGACCGAGCCGAAATTTTTGTTCTTCGTATAGTGCAAAAGGAGTCCTTCTGCGATAAGAACAATAAACGACTATGTGGCATGGACGTTTACAAAGATAATGATGACTTAATTCGACTAAAGTCACGGATCAGTAACAGAAGCGACTGTAAAAGCTTTCTATTTCCCATAGTTTTGCCTGCCAAACATTTTTTGGTCAATCAGCTTATATTCAGAGAACACTTAAAATCATGTCATAGTGGGACACAGGGACTTATGAGCAGATTACGTCAAAATTATTGGATTCTAGGAGGACGTCGGACTATAAAATCTGCAATTTCAAATTGTGTCGTGTGCAAGAGACAAAATGCCAAACCTTTTATCGTGAGTGCACCTCCATTACCAGTTGATCGTGTTCGAGATGCCAACGCGTTTGAAATAACAGGGGTTGATTTCGCAGGCCCTCTATATCTGAGGACTGGGGAAAAGGTGTGGGTATGCCTCTTCATATGTGCCGTGTATCGTGCCGTACACCTTGAACTTTGTACTGCATTATCGGTTGTTAGTTTTATGCAGGCTTTACGACGCTTTATTGCCCGACGGAGTCGTCCAAAGACTATTTATAGTGATAATGGGACAAATTTTGTTGGTACTGAAAATGCCTTTCTTCGAGTGGACTTTGAGAAAATCGCCGAGAGCAGTAGTGTCGAATGTATTCAATGGCGATTTAACCCTCCTACGGCCGCGTGGTGGGGAGGATTTTGGGAAAGACTTGTGGGGGTTTTGAAGCAGTTATTGCGCAAAGTGTTAGGACAGGCCTCACTAGACTACGAAAGTTTAATGACGGTAATTTGCGATTGCGAAGCCATCATCAATTCAAGGCCACTTACCTCTTCTAATGACGCAAACGACTTGATACTTTTAACACCTATGATGTTTCTTAGAGACCAGACAGAGAGTGGGGTTCCAGACTGTGATGCTGTTGACCAAAAGACTCTATCTAGGAAAGTGGTGTACAGACAAAAACTGGTTGATGATCTTCGACGAAGGTTTCGCAACAAGTATTTAGGCCAGTTAAAGTTATGGTTTAAAGGAAGAAGTAGCCAACAAGTTAAAGTGGGAGACATGGTCTTGGTTGGCAATGATTAAGATAAGCGAATCAATTGGCCACTTGGTCGAGTAGTCGAACTTCTTCCTGGAAAAGATAAGCAAGTGCGACTTGTGAGAGTTAATACCGAAAGGGGACAATTTATGAGACCTGTGCAACGCTTGTACCCTTTGGAATGCACAGTCAATTCTATCCGAAGAGAGGGCAATTCGAACAACTTGGACTCTGGGGGAAACAACGACCCAGGCATCTCTTCTCGAGCCCAGTGGAAAGAAGTTGAGGTGCGCGCGGTTGAAAGTGCAAACGAGTGTGATGACGCGAAGACGGGAGTGTCTAAAAGCAGAGTACCCGAAACGCACAAAAGTGATGACGCGAAGACGGGAGTGTCTAAAAGCAGAGTACCCGAAACGCACAAAAGTGATACGCGCTACGTTACGCGGAGTGGGCGTAAGGTTAAAACATCTGCTAGATATACTGACTTTTTTATGAACTAGTTTGTAGAATGTTTTAATTTTCTTGTGTGTTATTGTTTCTGTTTCCTGTGTAGTAGGTTTTCTTTAATTTTTTATGTTGTTGTCTCTGATTGTTTGTGAGTCACGTTTCTTATTGTAACTTTGCCTCAGGTGGGAGGATGTCAGAGACACTCAGTAGATGATTTTATTATTTATGGCTTAAGTCGACTATTATTGCTTAGTAAGCATAAGACGCACTCAAAAGATGTTTATTCTAAATATTAGGGCGACGTGGTTTTTATGTTTATATCTCACGTCGAGAATGTGTAATTAAATTTCCCGCTTTGATTTCGGAGAAGCCGTGGCATGTATATATTAATTTAAAAGATTGTAAAATCAGTACCTTTTTGAACTTGCCACCGATATATTCTTTTAGAATTATTTCATTTTAAAACCGCCTGTAATTTTTGAATAGAAGTTATTGTTGATAATTTTGGACTTTTATTCCATCGAACGATATTGATGTAGAACGGGTAGATTTACATTGATACAATCAACAGGCAGTCTCTATAGATTTTCCCTTAGGGTACCCATGTTGTGCATGGCATAACAGTCCCTCACTATAGAAAAAACTGAGAAGCCTGACACACATGACTATTTCAAAAACCTTAGAGAATGATGGTAAGAGGCTTATCGGACGATAATTTTCTAGTAAAGTGGTATCACCTTTTTATGCACTGGTTTTACTACAGCTATTTTTAAGTTGTCTGGAAATATCCCATTTATGAAGGTATTGTTTATCATATGACATAATGGTATAGCTAGCTCATATGCACACAGTTTTATTATATTTGTAGGTATCCCATCATAACCTGAAGTGAATTTATTTTTCAATTTTCTAATTAATTCAATTATTTCATTTATAGTTAGTGGCGTTAGAAAAAATGAGTTTTTGTTAAACTGTATTTTGGTGCTGAATTCCATTTTTGGTATATTTTTTAAAAGATGTGTAGCAGCATTTAAAAAATATTCATTTAAATTATTACTTACCATGACTGGATCTCCTAGTATAGCTACATTATTATCGATAGAATTTACCTGTGTGATTTCTTTAATGATTTTCCATAGACTTTTTGACTTATTTTGACTATTATATATTTCTTGCCCATAGTACAGGCAAAATATCAACTAAAATAGCCAAACACATAAAAAAAGAAAGGAATAACACCAGCTTTTCGAACAAATAACAACCTAGGCAAATATATCAAAAACAACAAGAGCCAAAATAAAAATCACTAACACAGTTGTGTGTACAAACTTAAATGTGGCGACTACCCAAAAACTTACATCAGTCAAACTGGTAGAAACTTTAATAAACGAATAGCAGAACATAAAAATACTTTCAATAATAGAAAAACAGATTCTACCTACATCATTCTTTTAATGACGAATTTAAAATTCTTCACATTCAAAATAAAGGCCTTAAGCTCTCCTTGTTAGAATCTATGGAAATCAACAAGTTAAAAAACACAGATATAATTCTGAATGACCAACTTGAGACAAACAGTTCTCCCCTCCTCAACCTATTTCATTAGAGACTATAAAATGTATACGCATGCCAAAAATAGATTACTTGAGAAAGGCAATGAGCCGAAACAGTGGTAGTGATAAGTTAAAATAAATTTTGTGGAAGTTTGAAAACAAAGTTTTCAGTGTTTTATTGTTAACTAAAATTAATTTCCATCAAGTTACGGTCGAATCCATCAATTATGTAAATTTAAATATTTAAATTTTGCTGTAATTATGACATTATTACATTATTACAAAAGATCTTATTGTGAAGAAGCCAACTTGTTCAGTGATACTTTCCCAAATCGTTCTCCTATTCATAAGGCGACGGTACAAAAAACTGTAAAGCGATTTGAGGAATCTGGAGAAGTAAAAGATAGATACTTATCAGGCAGACCGAAACTTTAGATATAATGCATTTGTTGAAGATCCACATACATCCTCATGCAGGGTTGCACAAGTACATGATGCAGGTCGTTCTTCAGTCTTACGTGTATTACGTTAGAATAAATTTAAACCATACAAAATTAACTTATTGCAAGAATTATGTGAAGATGACTTTGATCGTAAATTAGAGTTTACTGAGGTAATGATAGATAAAATTGAAAATGATGAAAATTTCGTTAACAAAATATGTTTTTCCAAAGAAGCAACCTTTACACTATGTGGAAGTATAAATCGACACAACAACTGGTACTGGAGTAACGTAAATCCACACTGGATGCGTGAAAACCATACTCAAAAACCACAACAATTAAATGTATGAACTTTGAAAATAAGGCTATTATCGAGCACAAGTTACTTAAATCTAGCCCAAGTACTTTCGCTTAAAATAGCATCTTCAGGGGCATCTGAAATAAGCCAAAAAAACGTTTTTTAGATGAAGTAAATTAGTTAACTTCGATAAAAAACTCGAAGTTAATGGATGAAAAAAAGAGTTTTTGAGATTAACGTTTTAGACTTACTTCGTCAAAATGTGAACTATCCGGCAAGCGTAGAATGTGGAAACATTAAAAATAACATAAATTGTACAAAACACTACATTAAAACGAGGACAAACAGTTTAAAATTACTTCTACGCTACATTCTCTGTCAGTATCTGGAGGGATAATGATCTAAGCGGAAATGATACGGTGACATGTGACATATGACAACTTTGATAGGCAGTCAAAGTTATGGATCTGTGATCAGCAAATATTAAAATTCTGTATAAGTTGTCATTGGCCAAAGGTCCAACTAGACCTACTACTGAAAAAATCAGCTGATGAAGTATGATATATAGAATATTTTGATTTAAACTAGATTGCATAATCCAGATCTCACACTTACACCCGTCTGTAATAATAAGGTTGTAGGTTTGAGGTTGAGGTGAATGAAAGAAATAGACCAAACGATCTATTGGACAGTGGGTAGTTGACTACAATAAAATGGTCTACCAGGCATTGTCAATACTGCAAAACGAGAAAAAAAAATTGACTATGAAATTGAAATATTAAAATTAGATCAGAATTGAAAGCAGTGTGTAAATTGGTATAGTTCAAGTAGTTCAGTTAAACCTCAAGCCAATGGGGGAGCTATAAAACTAATATGTAATAGCATTACTAAAGACCAACTGACCAACAGGTGTTGAAATATAAAACTGTGGAATTAGTATATGTAGATTATGCAGAGATATGAAGAGTGAAATCAACTCCAACTGTGGATCAATTGAATCTGAGCAAGCTAGTTGTGTAAATTAGTAAATACAATAGTAATGCTGAACAGAGCTTGAAATTGGTAGATTCTTAATGTATAGACTCAGTGCAGGAAGTCTAGACAGCTGAGCTGTAATAAAGTTTTTAAAAATAGGTTTAAATTTAGTACTAAAATTTAAACTGTACTGTACAGTCATATATTATTTAGAAGCGGTGATTGGGTTTTTCTGATGTAGATAAAATAAGAGGCGAAATATAAGAATTTTCTGATTGGTTAGCGAGTTTGGAATAAGGAAAAGAGAGTGAATGTTTTGAAAGTTTGGGATAGAAAAGATTATTATGTGATGGTCATCCTAACGAGGCAGTTGAAGTTTTGTATATTCAGTTAAAAAGCAAGTGCCAGTATTGTTTATAGTTAGAAGTGTGTGGCTGAAAGGTAGAACGAGAGATAGATCAAAGTTGCGAAGTCGAATACCTCCTGGATTCTATAAAGTCCAAGAGGGTAAGTCACAAGAAGTAAAACTATTAAAAATATTTGCTACACCAAGTAAAAATAATATAACGGGTCTCAGTAGATTGTTAGTATATAAAAGAGAGGAGAGAATTAGGAGTTTGATGAACTAGTACTGGTAAAAGAGGCCTGCTCGTATTTTTGAAGAAAGAGTTGCTGGTATGCTGATAGGTTGATACTTAGAACAAAGAAGGCTTTGATTGGTAGCCTAATATAATCAACAAGATAGAGCTGTTCTGGTCGAATGAAGACATCGTCTTGTGTGAAATAAAATGTGAGTCAATAAATTTTGTGACTGAATTTTTTTTGTATGTTTCAAATAAAAGACTCTATACCATCAGAAGAACAAAAATTATCGCTATTTTAAAGTGCCATACTAAATGTACAAATTTAGATCTAAATGTACAAACGTCATTACAAACTTTTTACATAAAGAAGTCAAAGATCATTTTTTAAATAAATACTATTTACAAACTAAACTTTTTCTTAAAAACCATCCTGAAATTTATATTGTCAAAAGCGATAAAGGTAACGTAACTGTTGTAATGTATAAAGAGGATTACCTACAAAAAACTGGAGAACTCTTAAATGATACTAAGTATTACACTACACTTAGAAGGAGTCCTGTTTGTACTTTACAACAAAAAGCAAATTGTCTGGTATCAAAATTAAACAGTAAGAAATTTATTGATAATAAAATAGCAAAAGAACTAAAAATTTATAATTCTATTGCACCACGGTTTTATGCTCTACCTAAAATACATAAACCAACTTTATCTATGAGACCAATTGTTTCATATCTATGCCCTCCAAATGGACCAATAGCACAGCTCCTCACTGACATCTTAACCAATGCTTATAATTTAAACAACAATTTTTACATAAAAGATTCATTTGATTTTAGTTCTTTCATTAATAATTTCCAATTACCACAAAATTATGTTTTAGTTAGTTTTGATGTAACATCTCTTTTTACTAATTTACCTTTAAATTTAATCATAAGTAGTGTTGAAAAACATTGGAATGAGATTTCGCAACATACTAATATTGACTTATTACATTTTAAAACACTCATCAACTTTGTTTTTGATTCTAATATTTTTATATTTAATGGTGTTTTTTATAAACAAATTTTTGGTAGCCCTATGGGATCTAGTCTTTCACCCATTCTAAGTAGCTATGTCATGGATGATGTTATTAGTGATTGTATCAATAATTGCACTTTTTTCATTCCATTTATCAAAAGATATGTAGATGATCTAGTTTTGGCACTTCCTAAACACAAAATTCTTGAAACAGTCAACATTTTCAACAATCATAATCAACATATACAATTTACAGTTGAGGAAGAGGTAGATAATTCTCTACCATTCCTTGACATGAGAATTGTAAGAAATACAGACAATATGTTGAAAACTAGATGGTTCAGAAAACCCATACGTAGTAATAGATTTATAAGCTATTACTCTAATCATCCAAATAAAATGAAAATGAACCTTATAACAGGATTAAAATAACGTGTTTTAAAACTTTCTCATCCAGACTACCTACAAGAAGATCTTCATTTGTTAAAAAATATTTTAATTGAAAACTCTTATCCTCCTGATATGCTACATAGGATGCTTTTTTCTAATTTATTAAATATAAATAACTTAACACCATTTTTTGCTAAATCTCAAAACACTGTATCCAACAATCAAAACATATATTATCATTCACTACCTTTTATACCATCATTAACTCCTAAATTAATACAAACATTAAAGGTTATTGACAATATAAAAATAGCAACAAAGAACATCAAAACTATTTCATCTTTATATTCCAAAACTAAATATCCTATAGACAAATTAGATCAAACAAATGTAGTATACAGCATTGTTTGTACTCAGTGTGAAGCTGAGTATATTGGTGAGACTGGAAGAAATCTCTCAAATCGCATTATTTCTCACAAGAGTGATTGTAGAATTAAGAAACCATCTTGTGCTTTGGCAGAGCATGTAATAGACAAAGACCATATTATGGATTTTGATAATATTAAAATTTTATGTAATGAAAGTAATAAATTTAAAAGAACTTTTTTGGAAATGGTTTGTATTAGCAAAAGTGATAATAATTTAAACAAAAGGTCAGAAATTCAAAATTTAAGCAAAATTTATAATTATATAATTTCTATTTAATTTATACAGTCAGTAAAATATCACATTTTGAATTTGTCATGTATTTGTTACATTTTTTCGGGCATCTATCAATGGTGAATAAATCTTCTTCTTTTTTGTTACTAAACAAAGAAGAATTTTTTAAACAAAATTTTATTTTTGACAATATGTCAAAAATAAAAATTTTTAAGTTAGTATTTATGACATTTAGGCTGGTTGTAGCTATTCTATTTTTGTTTATAAATTCAATTTTTTTCTTAAGAAACTTCATCTAAATTTTTCAGAGAAACATTTATTAGAATAAGACATTTTTTTATTAATATTTTTTGTATTTATTATGTAAGCAGTAGTTTTATATAAAAAACTAATTTTATTTGGTGAGTTAACAAAAAATTTTTTATTTCTAGTTCAACTTTGTAAGACATTTTGTATTTTTTAGAAGCTCTTGATAAAAATTGTAATCACAATTGAAAGCTCGAGTAAAAAATAGTCAACAAATAGCCCCTTTTATTGACTCCAACCCATCAAAAACAGTGTTATATTTTTTCCAAACGAGTCACAAGTACTTCTTTTTTCTTACTCTTATATATATATATATATATATATATATATATATATATATATATATATATATATAATAAATACATTATATATATAATAAATTTAAAAATTTTTGTACAAAAACATTGAACAAATATTCCAATATTTCAAAATTTTCATAGGAAGTGTTCAATTTTCTCACATGCGAAAAATCGTGTCATTTTATCAAACAACCGTGAGAGTGTGGAGCAGAAAAAAATTTTGGTAAGACTTTCTATAAACTTAATTTGTTGTTGTCTGTATACCTTTTATTACTTATCCTAATTTTAATGAACCAGCCCTATATAATACAGTCCACATACACGGAAATTATACTAATAATTTCCCACATAATAATATGTACACCCTTTTTGTACAGGAAGTGTAATTAATTTACGAATATCAAAATTTCTTGTTTATGTTTTTTACCAATGTTATAAAAAAGAAACCGATAAATATTTGGTAAATTGAAATAATTTATGTGCTACAATTTTCATTGGGACAGTTAAGCCCATGGAATTTATTTTATAAATTTTCATATTATTTCTTTTGATAATATAGATATTGATAATATACAAAGATATTTGTATTTGTTTATTTATGTTATTTTTATTTATTTCGTTTTCCTATTTTATCCCGCGAGGGAGCAATTAAGACATTGGAAGCCACGAGAAAATATAAATATAACCCAAGATGATTTATTTTTTTTTATAAAATGGCACCCTGGGATTGTTTTTTTATGTATGATTTGCCACACTTAGATAATTAATTAATTAAAGTAACTAAATAAATATTAATTACTATTTATAACTGGGGATAAGCCACAATTAAAGATAAAAAATACGTTTATTGACGTTTCAATTTTTTTTTTCAATTTGGTTACCAATATTGAAAGAGGAAGTTATTAATAAGAAAATACCAGTATTAGTAAGTCAGTAACATATAGAGGATACATGATCATACAAATTCACGAATAAATACTTACAATGTCGGGATAGTATTATGAGGTTTTTTTCCTGGTTTTTCCCTCATAATTTACTATGGAATCACTAACAGGAGAATTTTACTGTCATCATGTCATGTATTTGTCTTTTTAAAGACGAATTACATGCTATGATTTTTTTCTGAAGGATATTCTCAAGTTAAAGTTGATTTCATGTAATCGAATGAACTATCTTATAAGTAAAGTCGTCCCAGGAGCGCAACTCAACAATATTGGCAATATCATTTTAAAGTCGTCTACTTTAAAATGCATAATGTATGTCTAAATTGTCAATATAAATGAGTCAGATAAAATTAAATTATTAGAAGAATTTTTTCACTATGTAACAAAAAACAAAATTTGTTTAATTTACTGTTTGTATTTTGAGAACGATTTCCGAATTGGAAGTTGAAACGTCAATAAACGTATTTTTTATCTTTAATTGTGGCTTATTCCCAGTTATAAATAGTAATTAATTTACAATGCCACAAGAAAATAGCTTCAGAACAATATAAATAAATATTAATATAAAAGTAAGAATTTTTGAATTATCAAAAATGGGTTAAGCAGCTATATGATATTTTGGGACCGAATTCATTTATATATACTTTTTATTACAAATTTATACGATTCATTCCTTTCAGTTCAGAAGTTTTGTTAATATGAAAATGATAAACTGCTTAAGAAACTGGTGAAATACAAATTAGTACAACTTCTTAAATATGCATCACAATTCTTCGAGCTGTACGTGAGATTAAATGCTTGTTTTTTAAAAAGAATGGTATAATTCAAGAAACCAAATGCAACTTGGAAAGCATAACGTGCGAATTAGGAATAATAAAAAAGAAAATTTTCTTGGGAAAGTTAAAGCCCTATTTTTAACTTATTTTTAATACTAAACCATCATGAGATCAATACTGGACATCCGTTTAAAATGTATAAACCGAAAAAATTATTATTAGTTTTTATTTATTATTAAATTACAAAGTGAGTCGTAAAGAACTGTACATACTCCTATCTTCTACAGAAATTCCAATTGGTGATGTCAAATCCCGTTAAAAAGTATCTGGTCCCACAGTTTAATAATATACAGTGCGAGTTGTGAGTTTTGATTGATATTTCTTTTGGTCATAACTTTTGAACTGTAATTTTAATTACTTCTATACTTCGGAACAAAGATTAGTTGATTTTGTTAACTCTCTAACTGGTAAGAGGTCCATGATAGGCCGCATGTAAAAGTCAGGTATAATAGCCGCATACTGTTTTGAATCTCCCCCACTAGTTCATCTAGAGACGTTTCAAATGCATTCTAAATTCATTAAACCTTATCGGTACATTTTTGTCTTAGTTTTCTAAGACAAAAATAAAGTATAAATAGTAATAAAAATAAGTAATCTAGTGAAAACATTTTTTATGACTGGTTCACAGCTTTAAGTTTCACTATATATTAAAATTATTACAAAACAAGTATTCTGAGTTTGCTTTAGAATTGAAAATAAAAAGGGTTCCTAATGGACCCCTTGCCGGTTTATATGAAGTTTCGTCTCACTTTGTTGTGATTGTTGTTGTGACACTCTAAAAGATCCCGTAGATCGTCAGAACGTAAGAGATGTGATATGAGACAAACTAGAAACTACAAGCAGACAATACAAGCTAAACAACAAGAACAGAGTGGAGTTATATCAAAAGGTGTCATGTAAAATGCGGGAAAAGAACATCTGGGAAAGAAAATAAGAGTAACATTTTGCAGATGATGGACCAAAGAAGATTAATGGAAAATAGGGACATAAAAAATACCAAGAAATCAACCAAAAAAAAAAAATACGAAGAGCCAAGGAGATATGGATGCAAGAAAAATATAAACGAAGAGCTCCAAGTTAAACACGATCATATAAATATCCACCAAAAAATTCGAGAAGCCACTGGTCAGTGCAAGAGGAGAAACACACACCTCCTCATAAACAAAAACGCGATCCTAGCGACGACAGATAAGGAAAAATTGGTGACCTGGAAAATGTACATCGAAGAATTTTTCTGGGACTACCGAGGTAACCTTTCAGAAATAAATTTCATGACAGGGCCGTCAATACTAGAAAGGGAGATAAAAGCAGCTTTAAAACAGTTTAGGAATGGTAAGCCACAAGTCCGGACGAAATATCCTTCTTCTTCTTCTTCTTTTTCCTTCTAGTATATAGGCTTTAAAGGCTGTTTCTTCTTCGATATTAGATTCATAAATTTTCGCACCATATTTTTCTTAGTCTGCCAATACTTCTTTGTCCATTTGGTGATGATTCTTATCTATCTAGCTTCTATCCTCTGCCATTTTACTGATATGTTCGTTCCACTCCTGTTTTCGTTTTTTCACCCATCCATTTATGTCATCTACGAAATATCCGTTAAACTTATTAAGGTGATAAGTGAAGTGAGCACAAAGGAGTTAACTGAACTGTTTAACGTCATATACGATTCAGGTAATATCCCAGAGGATTGCTATTGTCAACATTTGGAACACTACCAAAAAACGATCTGCGAAAACGTGTAAGATTTCAAACTATTAGCATTATGAGTCATGCACTTAAGATTTTTCTTAAAATCATACATGCCAGAATTTACAAGAAATGCAAAGAAAATGTCGGTGAAATGCAATTTGGATTTCGCAATTCCATGAGTACACGTGAAGCACTTTTCACATTGCAAAGTCCTAATTCAAAGATGCCGCGATGTCAGTTGTGATGTCTACATTGTGTTTTATTGACTATGCCAAGGCATTTGACCGTTGTCAGCACCAGAAGATGGTTGCCGTCCAACAAAGCAGTTAGTCAGTTGCTGAGAAGGACACTTCGATCATCACGAGCATTTATACGTAGGGAACCAGCGTGCTCAAGTCAAGGTACGTAAGACCATGTGTAACCGACCATAATGTAAGCAATGAAATCATGCGAATGGTTGGATAGGCATAGGCTGTGGTGCTCATGCAGACCGGCACTCATTATGGATTTAATAATCGAATACGTTTAGGAAATCTTTGTGAGCGGGAAGTCCTCATCAAACCTATAGATAATGGATATATGGATACGAGTACAACGGTGAATTAATCAATATTATCAACTAGGCTGATGACACTGTGTTGCTAGCAACCAGCCAAATGATCTACAAGCCTTGCTAGAGCGAGTGAGAACTGTAAGCGTAATATACGGACTAGACCTTAATATTAAGAAAACTAAATTCATGGCTGTCAGCCGTAAAGTTAGATCCCGGGCACTAATGGCAGGTCAAAGAGATCCAGAGAGACGACAGATTCACTTACCTCGGAACTAACCTCAACTCACAATCGGACTACGCTCAAGAGATCAGATCCAGAATTGAAATGGCACGGTCTACATTTATCAAGCTGAGATCCTTGCTGTGCTGCAGTGATCTCAGTTTGGGAACCAAGATGCGGATAGTGAGGTGCTACATTCTTCCAGTGTTACTATATGAAGTTGAAGCTTTAACACTGACGCAAGCTCCCGAAAAGCGGATTGAAGCCTTCGAGATGTAGATCTACAGAAGGATACTAAAAATATCGTATGTGGACCATGTCACCAACGTTGAGGTCCTACAGCGCATGAGGAAAGAAAAAAAAGTGCATACTTAAGAGAAACAACGTAAGCTTGAGTACCTCGGGCACGTGATGCAAAACGAACAAACATATCGAATTCTTTAACTCGTTATACAGGGTAAAGTATTTAGCAGGAGATGACCGGGACGCCGCCCTATCTTGTGGTTAGAAAACCTCCGACAATGATTTGAGATTACCAACGCGAAGCTGTTTCGCAGAGCAGTCAACAAAACCATGATAACCTTGATGATCGCCAACATCCGGACCGGGTAAGGCACTGAAGAAAAAAGAAGTGTTGCGTTGTTGTACTATTGTTTTCCAACGTTTCATCACTTACTGGTATATTTTACTTCTGGAAATGGCAGGCAAAAACAACTGGAAAGTAAAGAGTTTATTTGTCGGTAATGACCGAAGATGATCTAAAGACTTATGAACTCTGTTGAAATGGATTTTTCAGAAGGTGATTATAGCAGTGATGATCCAGACATCGACCCAGATTACGAGCCGGATAAATCCGCTCCAGATGACATTAGTACAGAGTCTATCCATGAAATACTAGCAGGTGAAACAAGTGACTACTTTATTTATAACGTGAACATGAACATGTCGCTAAATATCAGTTAACATAGAAGCACCTGCTGCATCATCAACAATGACAACGGCGGTGCAAATCTAAGCTGACGAATATGTTGAATCTCAGAAAAAGAGGAGGCTAGACAATCTACATATATGAAAGCAATTCGATATACGTCTGCCGCCGATGGTACATATGCTGCAAGTTTTAAGCCAACGAAACGACCCCGTTCGCCATTATCTATAATGGGAGATTCTGGTCCTTTGATCACGCCTTCTATTGGTGGTTTTATTGGGAGAGGTAATAATTATATATTCATAATTTATTTCGGCTATTCTTGATATCAAAAAAGATTCGAAACAATTTACCAAGGAAACGTGGCGTAAGCAATCAATGCGCTTGCATGTAAACGAAGTAGCTTCCCAGAATATGCACGGCTGCCATCGTCAATAAAAGAACTGAAAACACCAAAAGAACTCTTCAATTATTTCTTTATAAAAGAGGTTATTGATTTGGTGGCCAATGAAATCAACGCTGCAGCTCGTCAAAAAAATATCAATACAAAATTCACACCGAGTGGTGAGGAGATTCGAAAATCGTCAATAATCATTTTGATTCAATTCCAAAGACGATTAGATTGTGTGTTGATGAGCAGATGTGTTCAACCAAATTTTATCTTCGTCAATTTATGTCAAATAAGCCGCATAAATGGGGCATCAAACTGTTTGTGTTTTCTGATTCTCAAGGTTACGCATATCGTTTTGCATAATATACAACATCTTTAAAGTCGATCTTTAAAGTACATTAAACGTTGTACTTTTGTCACAGACCATACGCAGCTTTTCTCATTACATCCTTTCGACAATTTCTAGACTTCTTTACCTGTTTAAGTTTATTTACTTGCAAGAGGGATCTATAGCTTTAGTACAATACGGACAAATAGAATCCCAAACTGTAAGCTTTCGTTAGATTAGGATATCAAAGATGAAGATAGAGGATATTCTGTTGAATATGTTGGATTTGCGTACGGTGTTGATTTCAGTACAATTTTATGGAGAGATAACAAGAAGGTGACGCTGGCATCGACTTACGCTAGCATTAAGTCGTTTTTAAAAGCACACCCAAGTCAACATATTGCAAAAGTACCACGATATGATCAAAAAAAAAAAAAGAAATACATCTAAGTCAACTGTCCGCAGATCATTCGTGAATACAACAGACATATGAGTCAGGAGTCGATCTGATAGATGGATTGATGGGTCGCTACCATATTAGAGCGAAGACACGTAGTGCAATGGTTCGAATTTTCTACCACTTGATCGATATGGCTGCAACAAACGCTTATATTTTGTACCGTCGCATACATGCTGAAAATATAATGATTCGAGCCATATCTCAGTCAACATAAAAAGTTGTTTCAGCTACCAGAATTCAGAAAACAATTTGCTGCTGCTTTCGTTGTATTCAGTGAAAAACGTGTATATGGCCGATCTTCAACATTAAAATAACAATCGAGCTCACCGCAACCAACTACTTCTGGCATTGAAAAAAAAAACAAAACATCCCCCATTGATGACATTCGCTTCGACGGTATTGATCACTTTCCACTTTGGCTCAACAAAGGGAGTGGTAAAAAAATGTAAATTTTGCAAAGTGTCAAAAACTCAATCTGTGTGTAAAAAATGTGATCTTCCCTTAAGTTATTCTAATGCCAAAAACTGTTTTTACAATTATCACCATAAAAAATAGTGTATACCCATTCTTTTCCGTTTGTTTTTAAGTTCATTTTAATAAAATTCATTCAAATGAATAAAACGCTATTTTTAACTTAATCCGGCAAGGATTTCATGAGGACCCCTATACCTGTTTTTACCTGGAAACCAAACAAAAATTGATAATTACATTGTAATAGCTTTTCTAGATTTTTATTCCATTATTAAACTTGAAAAAATTCATAACTAAATAGAATAATTTTTAGAATCTTGCCAGTTAGAGAGTTAATATAGAAAATTTTACTCTGTATGTCGTTCTTGAAAACTCTAATAAGGCTCTTATAAAGATCATAAATAGTAACAAAATTGCTTATTGTTTTAGTGTAATGGAACTTAAATCTTGCACAAATTTAATTCTTATTAATAATAAGATGATCAATAGTGAATGACTACCTTAATGAGATTCAATTTTAAAGATTTTATTGGCCACCAAATAGCCCGGATTTAAATTATATCGAGTTTTCGTGGGACACCTTAAAAAATTGCACTTGGAAAATAATTTCTGTTTCTTCTGAAATTAATAAGAATGTAATGTAATTTTCAAGCATATATTCAAGATTTAGTTCAGATCATTGCACGACATTTACAAGCAGTATTCTCTGTTCACAAATTGTTGATAGCACGAAATATGCCTCAAAATCATCAAACGGTCGTAAAATTTGTATCATCATAGGCGTTTCTGAGGTGTTTATTCATTAAAATTAATATTAATATTAATAATGTTTTAATACTGATATATTTAGTAAAAAACAATTAAAACTTTCACGGCTAATGTTGGTTATTATATTATATTAATAAAAATAATAATTTAACCATTAACAATTTTGTAAATAAGAATACCTTATCTCTCTGGATATTTCAATACTAATCTTCGCGTTTAATCACTTTACTAGAAAACCTGGTATTTATATCCGAAGGTACTATCGGTTGCAAGATAATTAGGATGGAATTCCCCAGATTTTTAATATTATAATGGGTATAGATGCCGGGTTTGGCCACGTACCTCGTCTGTTTAGTTTATATTCAAAACTTAACTTAAAAGGGTGAAGTTATTACGAACGAAAACAATTTGTTCGTTTAGTACGTTTTTGATCGCATGTAATTTACGGCTCGTCGGTGTTTCCGCTTCTACGGCAGTAATTAGCGTCTCGAATATTTCTTTTGCGAATTATATGCAGTGCTGTTGCGTACAGTCAGTAAGTCACCTTATTCACCAAGAGAGAAGACTATTGTCCTGAATGTTCACGATGCTCTGGTTTCTCAGAATCCCACAAACACTGTTCGCAACATAGTCGAAAGTTGTGCCAACATGACTGGCGTAGGCGAGTCAACTATATATAGGTTCCTATCAGAAAGAAAAAAACACGGTATAGCTAACCCAAACACAAACGAACACTTAAAGAGAGGGAAAAAGCCTATTGAACTTGATGAATTTGCCAAAAATAGTATTCGAAGGAAAATTCATGGATTTTTTTTCAAAAAAGAAATACCAAACCTAAATAAAATTTTACAAGAAGTTAGAGATGATCCGGATTTGCCTCATATCGGACGAACTAAATTGTGGCAAGTTTTAAAAGAATTAAATTTCCGGTGGGAGAAATCAGACCGAAAATCACTTTTAATTGACCGGGAGGAGATAATATGTTAGAGAAGAAATTATCTAAGATCCATACGAAAATTCCGGGCTGAAGGAAGGCCAATCTTCTATCAGGATGAATCGTGGGTAAACTCAGGTCATACTCTAAAAAAAGTTTGGTCAGATAAAAATATATTAAGCTCAAGGCAAGCCTTTATGGAAGGTTGGTCTACTGGTATCTCCCCACCTTCTCTTAAAGGCAGTAGATTAATAATTTCTCACATTGGCAGTAAAAAAGGATTTGTTAAACATGGTTTGTTGGAATTTCAGTCCAAAAGCACAAAAGACTATCACGAGGAGATGAGAGCTGATGTTTTCGAACAGTATTTTGTGCAGATGATTGAACACATACCACCAAATTCAATTATAGTATTAGATAATGCACCTTATCATTCACGACTAGTAGAAAGACTTCCAACGACTGCGTGGAAAAACAGGATATTCTTGACTGGCTGCGGAATAAGTACCTGCCTTACGAAGATGGAATGGTAAAAGCAGAACTTTTAAAAATTGCCCGGCAACACAAATCTAAGTTCAAGAAATACGTAGTTGACAAAATGGCGGAAAGGAGAAACATCACAATCCTTAGACGTCCACCCTACCACTGCGAAATAAATCCAATTGAACTCATTTGGGCACAAATGAAAAGTTATGTGGCTAGAAAAAATACGTCATATAAAATACAGGCTGTACGTGAATTGTCTTCTCTGTGAAGAGTCTTTACAACACATTACAGAACAAAACTGGAAAGATGCAGTAAAACATGTAATAGAAGAAGAACAAAAAATGTGGGATCTTGATAACGTAATTGATGCGACCGTAGAGACACAACCGCTAATTATTAACCCTCAAGACGACTCGGATTCCGAAGTTGATCCTATTTATTTTGAATTTGAATAGTTTTCTAATCGTAATTATATAAGGTAAGTGATAGTAGTTGTAATCGTAAGGTATTAAAGGGGAAAGGCGCAAAACGTCTCCTGTCAAAATGTTCAATGTGTTTTAAATGTATCGATTTTTTTTCAAATCCTGAGAAAACTAAAAATATTTTCAATTAAAAATTATACTATATTCTCTCTTTTATTTTCACCCCTGTTGCATAACATAATAAAATAAACATTGTAGAAGTTTTCAGGGACTTTCTGTAATATACATCAGTATACACATATATAATACCCCAGCACTAATGTAATCTTTCATTCTGCTTTTAAATTTTTCAAAAATATTTATTAGTTTTCTCCGAATTCGAAAATAATGGATACATTTAAAACACATTTAGTGCCTTTCCCCTTAATTAAATAAATGTATCTTTTACAAATGGCAAAAAACTTTATTTTTGAATAAAATATTTTATTTTATTATAAGTTTTATTAAAACAAAAATACAATTAAAAAATATATTTATTTAGTTCAAATAAATATTTCAATCATATACTCTATACATATACGACATTGGTCGGCCAAAATACGTTCCTAATCGGATTATAAGCTTGACCGCTGTATTGTATTCCGGCAGATACAAGGTGGGTTAGTCGAAAACATCTTAAATCGTCAGTTTCAGGTTGGTTTTTACTATTATATCGTATTACCTATCTCTCTGTATTTCAGTTCTTAATTAGGATTAAACTTGTATGAGCTATCAACAATTGTGAACCGAGTATAGTTATTTTGTTTACATTCCAAAAATGTTATTTTGTTTAATTATTTAGTTAAAATTCCTTTAATTATATTAATTATTTACTTATAAAGTGTTAATACATTTTTTTTCGAAAAAAAGTATTTTAGTAACATCGTCACCAAAATTTTTAAAGTAGCCAATGTACATATTCGCTACTTTTCAGGAGAGCTAAAAAACACTTTGGGCTTCGACTAAAAATCTGTAATGTTATTTCTCTTTACACATCTGATCTGGAAAATCTTAAAAAAAACCTAAAAAAGGTTAATAATGAAAATAGGCTAAGTAACCACAGTTACTGAAAAAGTCACATTTGTTAGTTTACCTAAGTGACTATTGTTAGAATGTGTGGCTATAAAAAATGGCGAATCTGCATTTGTGTTAAAGGAGAATGTACTTATGTATTACCTATTGATTGGTTTTCTCATGAGGTCAGAGAACAGAATAGAAAACTTTAAGATTGAACAAAATTTAATAAAACGTTAAACTATTTTATAATTTTGCTTGAAAATTTATAAGATTATTTGTTTAGATGTTATGATTCGCTCTCAGATTCTTCAGAGGCATCTAGGTCTGGAAGATTTGTACAGAAATCATGCTAAACGTGGTATTTGAAGATGCTTACAAAGCTTTTGAAGATTTTTTAGTTTTTTGGTAGTAATTGGGAAGCTGTATCTATAAGGTTTTATTGGAGAATTATTAGAAGAAGGTCTTCTCCGTTTGTTTTTTATCCCTATTACGATGCACTTCACAAAAGGTGAATGAGTAATCCTGAGTAATCCGTCTTCACGAATACAGCATCTGGATAAGTTGACAGGTATTAAAACCAAATGGTCTTTTTTGAAGGGTAAGTGATTATATTTTTCATTGCCACTGCCAGGGTCCTCAAAATAGCAGTACAGAAATCAATGAAGTCATCATGGCACAAAGACATTAGTTGAAAGGTTTCTTGGCTTACTTCTAGCAATGCTAATTATTTGGCATCACCCCCCAGGAATAAAAATTGGGACATTTTTGCTTTGCCGCTCTATTTTGGCATGAATGGAGTCACAGTCCATTTGGCTATGACCAAGTTCAAAAAGCCTGTGATCAATTTGTTTGATTGAGGGTGCTCTTTAACAACATTCATACACATGGTAATGAATTTTGAATTTTTTTGCTGCCCTCCGCAACTATCCGACATCATTCTGGCAAATTCTGTATTTGTTTGGCCCATCAAATAAGCATAAATGCATGTCGTTATCTCTATACTGCCCCGGTTTTCTTCTGTTTCTACCCAGACACAACAGCTAACATTGGCATCTTTCTTCTTCTTCTTTGGGCGCCGTCTTCTTAGCGAAGGTTGGCGATGATCTTTGCAAAGTCTTCCCTATTTAAGGCATCTTTAAGATTGTAAATGGTAAGGTTGTATACACCCAACTTTCTGACGTAGAAGAATGGCCCACTAGCTTTTTTTGGTGTATTTAGAACGGCTTGAAGATCATCATAGTTTATATCTTCTTTTTGTTCTTCATGAGAAATACTTTTCTTACAACGATTTTTAGCAGGTTTGTGAAATTTCAGTTTGTACTTAAGAAAATTCCTCTGTACTTTTCTAAAGATACTGGATTTTGGTTTTCTTCAATGGACTTTTCTTTATATAAGTTGTGCATAATTGTTACATTTAAGTCACTTACTAAATATTGATATTCTGATTTCTTCCTTGCATAGTGTGATTCCATTCTTGGGAACGATAAAATGTGATCTCTTATAAATTTTTTATTTATAGGTTTTACTTTATTTGGTGGATCTTTTTTCCCTCCTACGTCAGATAGTAGAATTTTTAGGAGACCCTCTTAAGTGATATTTAAAGTATTGAGAAAAAATTTCCTACACACATCAACTCTGCCATTTTCAGTGGAGAGAGTATATTTTTTGGTGTAAGCTCTAAGTGACTTTACTGCTTTTGTCACTTTTTTTATTTTGGTTGCACAGTAACATGTTTTATAAGAAACTGCAGTTTTTCTAATAAGGATGGTAGTTTATAGAAACCAGTTTCGTTATTTTCACGATTTGTAATGGTTGTAAGACATTTTGGTAAAAGTGCGAATATGGCACATTCGCTGGTTTACCTATCGAATATTCATATTCGACTGTTGTAGCGTTGTAAATAGTGTTTTACTATTTTACTGTAATATACATATTGACAAGCTACAGCTGTTTACAGCTTAGATAAGTCAATTTTGCACATTCGGTACTTTACCAGTTTGGTCACGACATGAACCCATCAGTAGAGGAAATATGTGAATTTCAAATAAAAGATGGCGGCCAGTTGAATGGCTATGTCTATGGCGTTGAGGCCATAGAAGTAGCCACTGGGGATGTGGGGGGTGATGTACAAGAAATATAAGTATAGAAGAAGTACACCTCTTGTGATTGGGTTGAAAAGGGGGTGAGAAGTAGAAAATACGTATTTGTTGCAATGAATAATTGGCTGTCAGAGTTGGTTAGGTGGAGTTGGGGCCTGTGTAGATGTACATTTTTTTGATAATTACCAAATATTTCATATTTTTTTCCATCTGTGTATAATAAAAAATTTTTGTTTTCGATTTTAAACTTCTAATCCGCAGTATACAAGAATTACAAAACTTATTAGAGAAAGGTGTAGGAATTTGTTTGTAGAAACACAAAAATATTTCAGGCTATATACGTCGTAAACATCCTGTATAAGAATAAATAAAGATAATTCATCCAACAAAATTTTATTAAAAACTATTGTTTATATAAATAAGTCTTAGACTGAGCAATATTATTTCATTATAACTTAAATTTCTATAACATCGTTTCTTGGATGCAATAAATCCGGTGATCCTTCGCCATCTCTGTAGTAATTGGACCCATGATGTCCTTCAGGCCCATCGTAAGGCCAGTGTCTGTCGTTTTGCCCTAAAAACCAAGCAAAGTTACTGTTTGATCGACATTCTCTAATGTACAAAAATAATTATTGGGAATAAATGAACGTCGAATAAACGTCGTTGATTTAGCCCATTTGCATTAATGTTACTTAAGTAATGTAATTATTAGAACAATTAATTATAATTTTTTATTATACACTCGGATGCAAAAATAACGGAACGGAGAAAATTTTGGTCAAATTCAAAGTATTTTAATTTTTTATTTTTAGCCCTATTTTGATGATTTTTTAGCACACTGTATAAATTTTTAAATTTTAATTTGGTATAGTCAGTTTTTTGATAAAATTTTATATTTGACCAATTGTACGGGGTTAATTAAAACGTGGTTCTAATATCCTAACCTTGATACATCCTGTGGAATAATTCCGTTTGCGAATTTTCGTAAAACCTTATTTTTGGGTTGCAACCATGTCTCCTTAGCATTATGTTTTTTGTTTCATATCAAAATATAACTTGGTTCATTTTTCAGAGTCAAATGAATTTGTCACCCACAATTTAGGACTTTCTAATTATAGTTATTTTGAAGTTATTTTGTAATATGACGGTGTTGCTTTGGTGACTATTACCATTATGTCATATTGACACTTACATTTTGTTTCTGTATGATTCATCAGGGTTCTTAGTTCAAGTTCGAGTCAGAATTTTTAAAAATTATGGATAAACACGAAGTAAAACGACTTACCTTGATCTTCAACAATATATACCAAAGTGGAAAAATACCCCAACAGTGACTAAGATCAACTTTTATAACAATCCCTAAAAAACCCAATGCCAAAAAAGGTGAAGATTATCAGATAATAAGCCTTATGAGCCATCTCCTGAATAAATTTTTAAAAATTATGCATAAAAGAATATATAAAAATGTGAAGAACACATGACAAGTACACAATTCGGCTTCAGGGATGCATTGGGTACTCGAGAGTTACTTTTTGCAATATAAGTTCTCTTTCAAAGATGTAGAGACGTGAATTGTGATATATATGTGTGTTTCGTTAATCACCAGAAAGCGTTCGATAGAATAAATCATGACGAACTGATGGAAATATTAAATTCAATTGGTCTAGACAGCAGAGATCGCCGTATAATAAACAATATCTATTACGAAAAAACTACAGTTGTTACAGTTGGGATCAGTTAACAGACGGCATAAAGATAAAAAAAGGTGTGCGACAAAGATGTATATTGTCCCCATTATTGTTCAATAAAGATTCAGAGCACATTATAAACCTAGCGGTAACGGACATAGATGAGGGAATACTCATAAACTTAGAACGATTGAACATCATAAGATACGCTGATAATACTGTCATTTTTGCAGACAGTATTGAAGGTCTGCAAACACTTGTCCCCAGTGTGGCAAAAGTAAGTAGCAGGTTTGGGCTTGATTTTAACATCAAAAAAACCAAATACATGGTTATAAGCAAACATAGGATACCACCTGGTCAATTACTAGTTGACCAAGAGCCTATAACACAAATCACCAACTTTTGTTATCTGGGTGCAAACTTAAATGAACAGTGAAACCAATCGACGGAAATTAAGATAAGGATCGAGAAAGCAAGATCAGCTTTCGTCAAAATGAAAAAAATCTTTAACAGCCACGATATAAAATTGGAAATAAAAGTTCGTTTACTAAACTACTAGGTATTCTCCGTTCTTTTATATGGCGTGGAGTCATGGACCTTAACTGAATCATCACTGAAGAGACTCGAAGCATTTAAGATGTGGTGCTATAGACGCATGTTGAGGAGTTCCTTGATAGACAGAGTTACCAACGAAGAAGTACTACATAGAATGGGTAAAGAGCGCGAACTAGTCGTAACCATAAAACATCGCAAACTAGAATACCTGGGCCATATAATGCGCAATGAACAACGATATGACTTACTTCGGACCATACTTCAAGGTAAAGTGCATGGGAAAAGAGGTACAGGACGGAGAAGAATATCCTGGCTGCATAACCTGCGAAAATGGTTTAACTTAACCACTACCGGACTTTTTTTCAGGGCAGCAGTCAACAGTCAGAATAGCCATGTTAGTGTCCAACATCATGTAAGTGAATATGGTTTGCAAAGTTGCAGACCAGCAACTGGACCCAAATTACTTCCACGACATTTCCAGAGTGGCTAGACTTGAATTTGCACTGGAATTTAGGACAATGGAGTAATGTTCTTTTAACGGATAAGTCGAGATACTGTCTTCACTCCTCAGATGGGAGATGACGAGTATGGCTTTGAACTGGAACGAGATTGGCGGAGTGCTCTTACATTCCACGCGTTAGCCATGGAGGGGGTTCGGTGACGATATGGGCAGGAATATCCGAGAGGAGCACACTGAATTGGTATTTATTGGGGGTTTCATGACTGCACACCGGTATATTGAGGAAATTTTAGCGAAGCACGTAGTACCCTTTTTTTCAATTTTAATAAGAAAAAATATAATATAATTTATTTTGCAATAAATTTTCTAAATTTTATTGCAATAAAGTCCTTCCCTCCTTTTAAATTCAATGTTTGTTTCGTCCCTTCTAAGTGTTTTATGTTTTAGTGTGTTTAAATTATCCTTAATTGTCTGTATTTTAACATTTTATTTACTTGACTATTCCAATAATTAACTCATTGCCAATAGAACTTTATCAAAGTAATTTGATAACTACAAGTTGTGAAAATAATTGCACACCCACACAATCTTTACATCTACACCTATTCATTGTCATAAAACTGTCACCTTCAAAAAAACAATTACTCAATAAATAACACACATTTCAAAAATATATCTCTGGAATAAGTATAAATAGCCTTTAATAACACAATAGTATATTACATCACTTACATTTAACAAACAATCTCACACATATCTCCAATTCATTGGATCAAATCTATCTCCTCAAGAACTTCCCGTTTACTGTCAAACAACTGCAGTAATAGAATTGAGTTTTCCATTCAACAATATAAAGTAGTTTCAACCATGTTCTACCATCCATCTATTAATAGAGTACCGGCATCATTTGTTTAACTTTGTATCGAGACCTGAGGATGCTTTGCATATTGTAGAAAGCGAAACCGGTCGTCTGATAGTTAAATTAAATTGATTGTGAGTAAGTATTATTTATTATTTCTTTACCTATTTGAAATGGACTCACACAAGCAACACATTCATGACTTTATTAAAGCATTTGCAGAGATGTGACCAAATTAACTAAGAAGAGATACGTGAGTGGTTAGCAGCCGATGACTCAGAAAGTGAATTCATCAACCAGGACATCATTGATATGATTCTTCATCCAGACAACCTGAGCGTATCAGACGACGAAGATGACGACCCAACAGAGAACAGGCAGCATAAGACCGCCGACGAGATTTTCAATGCCTTAAGGATAAGAATTTTATACAGTAGGTCTAATTGGTTAGGGACACGACTAGGTTCTTAATTTTTGTTGTCATTGTGTAAAGTTTTGTCCTTTTCCCATTGTATAAAGATTGCTTTAGGTTTGGTCGAACCATGAAATGAGGCAAACTCACGACGTTCTGTAAATAAACGATGGAGCTGGAGATAATAGCTGCAAGACATCGTTGTCAAAGATAACGTAAAATAAAATAGAAAAACTCTTTAAAAAACTTGTTAAACTTGTTCATTTTCCTTACTTTTATTACTTTATTCTGTATTTACTTATTAGAAAACATTACGAAATCACCTCATAGTATTTTTTAATACCAATACTTTAACCAAGAATACTATAAAACACAATGTTATTTTAAACCGAAATTCTTGTTATCCGAAACGCCTCCCCCCAATTATTTCGGTTAACGGAGGTTTTATTGTAATTTCAATGCAGGGCACTATCCGCTTATACGTATTTCGATCATCTTAGCTCTCCTCAGAGCGACATTGGCAGAAATTCTGGATTGAAAATAAATCTCTCCCCGTCATAAAATTGTAAATATAAAAATAATTATATAGAATGTTACAACGTAATCTAATAAAAAAATTAGTAGGATAGGTAAAATCAGAGGATTTCTTACTTGGCGAAACTAAAATTCAAATAATTGTCTACTGCGCTTTTTACAATATAATATTATAAAGCAGACAGATTTATGAATTTTCGGCAAGGGGAATCTACAATTTGCATTCCATGACCTGTCCTCCACAACGGCAAATCTTAAAAGTCTTTCTGTTTTTTTTTTATTTTACTCATTTATTTTACTATGTATATTGTAAAAAACATATATTTAGAAGTAGTTTTCGTAAAGGATATTTGCCGTGATGGATAACAGGTCGTGGAATGCAAATAGTAGATTCTTCTTGTCGGTAAATTCATCAATCGATCTGCTTTATATATTATAACAAGCGCACTAGATAAATATTTAAATTTTAGGTTCGCCAAGTAGGATATCTTCGCATTTCTACTAATTGTATTACTTAATGGCGTTGTGACATCCTATATAAATATTTTTCTAATTAATATTTATGACAGAAGAGATTTCATTTCAATCCAAAACTTCTGCATATAATGTCGCTGTGAGGAGACTTAAAAATGTCGAAATACGTTTAAGCAGATGGCAATGGGCCTTCATGGAAATTTAATCTAAAAGGTCTTTCTGCAATATTGATCCAATTTAAAATTGAAAAGTCTGTATCCCAAAACTGTAGTATACCCACTTGGAATACCCACGAAAATACCAAATTGTGCTGACATTTTGAAAGACAACAGAAGGCAATGCTATTTTCAATCACTTTGTAAATTAAGCAAATATATAACAATATTTGGAAAGTATTCTTCTTAGATGAACATGACTTTGTTGGTTGGTATATTGAATAGCTGTGTTGAGGTCTTTCTATACCATGCTCTCAGGTTAGCAAGCCAGGATATTCTTCTTCGTCCTGGAGCCTTTTTTCTTTTAATTTTACCTTGCAAAATGTATTTGAGTAGCTCATATCTGCCTTGATTTCTCATTATATGTCCCAAGAACTGCAGCTTACGGCCCTTTGCGATGTTGACCAAATCTGCGTTTGTGTTTATCCTCCGTAGTACTTCTTTATTGGTAACTTTGTCTGTCCATGGTGTCTTTAGAATCCTTTTGTAAAACCATAGCTCAAAAGCCTGAAGTTTTGATAGAGTTTCCGCCTTCAATGTGCACGTTTCTACTCCATACAAAAGCACTGAGTTCACGTAACATTAAAGGAGCCTTATTTTTGTGTCTAGGGTGAGATCATTGCTCTTGAACACAGAACTTATAGTCAAGAATGCACTTGTTACCTTTCCAATGAGACAATTAATCTCTTGGGTATTATCCCACGCCACATTAATTAAGGTTATCAAGTTGTTGTACTGTGAGACACGTTCTATTTTCATTTGGTTCACACACAGATTTGCTCCAGTTATGTTTTCCTTGCTGATAATTATTAGCTTGGTTTTGCTGGTGTTTATATCCAATCCATATGTTTTACTTTTTTCCGTTATTTTATTCATTAAGTTTTGCAGTCCTTCTATGGTATTGGAAAACAATATTTATCATCTGCATACCGCAGGTTATTGAGCTTGGCTCCATACAAAACTGTGCTCCGAGTACAGATTGAATATCAGTGGTGAAATTATGTACCCCTGTCTCACTTCCCTTAAGATTTTAACCTGATCTGTATGGAAAGTATAGGAACCATAATCACCCTAGTTAATACCAGTTTTTGATTTATAACTATAAATAACCTAGTATGTGTATATTTATCTCCAAACGAAAGACCTACATGATCAAATATATACTCAACAATACCCCTTGATATCCTACTTGTACACAGCTGCAATTTAAAAAAAAATTTAAAAATGTCCTAACTAAATATAACTGAAATTTAGAAATTATCTATTGACTAGATATTGAATTTTGCAACCAATGCATTTGGTCAGTTACAAATACATGATTCGCACATAAAGATATTCATCGACAGACTTAGGAATGACCATCAATGTCACACAATTATGTTATTGACTATATGGACAATTTAGAGTCTACGACGCTCGAGTTAAAAGAGGTGCTAACTTTAGAAATGTTTGAACACCATTTGCTTGTTACCATACTGATATATCAATTTCTGCAAAAACACAAGAAAAACACAAATAACGTTTAACACAAAATAAATAACATGGACACATACAAACCAAAACCGTATAAAGCTGCATCTGTTGCAAGATAAGAGCAGAAGATTACATTAGAGACGGTTAACAAAAGAAATTTGTACTAAAATATCAGAATTTAAAAACTGCTTTACATAAAGTAGAACATTAACAAAAACCCCATCTTGTATAACTGCAGAAGAAGATAAAACATTAATTAAACAAAATAACGAATAATAATATAAAAAAGTCTTATATGCAAAAGACTTCGTAGAAGTGTCACCACTTTGTTAAAAAGGACAGGCTAAAAGGATAACTTTTCCTTTACCTAGGGATGAACCACAATAAACCTCTTAGGTCTAGTAGAATGTGCTTAAGCGCTTACTCATATTGAAACTAATTTAACATAACCCCCTAGCGTGACAAAATAAAAAACTGATATTAATCATTTATGTAGGACTGCATAGACAATATGCTATATATCAGAGGACTCTTTCATTTTGGAAGGCTTCAAAATACTTTTTTTAGAAAAATGAGAGAACAGTTAAATTTATACCATTATCAAATTGAGAAATCTTCAGCACGAGGAAATGGATTGATATTGAAAAAAGATAAACTTTACCTATTTATTGCATTATTGCTACTTAGGCTTCAGGTGAAAAAAAATTGAAATATTTGACTATTGAACTAGATACTAATTTTGGTAACACTTTTTTTAATTCCGTCTTATCCCGAGATATATATTTTTCTATTCTGCGTACATTTTATTTTTCGAATAACAACATTAAGAAAACCGATATATTGTGTAAAATTAGATTGTCCCTTTAGTATCAGTCCCTTAGTATTTGTCCCTTAAGATGTCTATCAGATAACATGACATTCTACCTGTTTCAAAATTTGTGTATAAATGGGAGCCTTTTACTTTTTAAGAAGCGTCCATTTTTCAAGCAGCATATTTCGTCGAAAGGGCATAGGTTTGGAATTAAATTATTTATTCTTTGTGGCTGTGAAATGGAACTTATTAGATTATATTATATATGGCGGTCAAGTTCCTTGATAGTCCGAGCTATTTTTCAAAAGTTTAAATTTTTCGCGAGCTGTAATTTAATTCGCATTAAAAAGTCTGCAAAAAAAGTATTAAGCTAAGTGTTCTACAATTCTAATTCATTGGAGCGGTGCTACCGATCGTTTTGTTATGTAAAGAGCGAGCGAGGATGTATGCGAGAAGGATGGATGTAAATATACATCAGAATGAAAGAGAAAGAACGATAGTAGAGTGGCAGAGAGAATGGGCGAATGATAGTGGAAAGGCAAGGTGGACGAAGGAGCTTATTCCCGATCTGAGACCGTGGTGGGAATGTAAGTTCAGGAAACAAGACTACTTCCTGACGCAGTTTCTGACCGGACATGGTCGTTTTGGCACCTTCACAAATAGAATAGGCAAATCTGCCTCGTCAGACTGTACTGTTTGTGCGGTACCGGATGCTCCCGCCCACATTTTTAACTACCAGAGATAGGCAAAAGAGATGGGAGATTTCGAGCAGCGAATGAGTTTCGGGCTGGATGAAAGAAATATTGTAAACATTATGTTGAGAGGAGAGAAAGTATGGAGAGAAGTACACTGTTGATTTCTGGGGTGATGAAGAAAAAGGAACAGGAGGACAGAAGAGGAAATTAAGCCAGGGATCTAAAAATTTATAGTTAATATTGTTTATTAGTTTATGGTCTAACGTCTAAACATTTTCTGATTTACGTTAATATGGTTATATATAAATGTTTAGTTGTTTATTGAGTGGCAAGACCACCTCTCTGGAACGGTGGTTGTTTTTAGCCGGAACACGGTTAATCCGGCACTTCCTGGTGTCTTCTGGCTTAGTATCCCACTCGGCCGAAAGATATCAGGGTGATGTAGAAGTCCAAAAAAGATTTCCAAAAAATGAGTCTCAAAATTTCATATTTTGGATCCCTCATCACATGGTCTAGGTATTCCAGTTTTCTGGCTTGTATAGTGGTGATTAGTTCTGTTTCTTTACCAACCCTCTCCAGCACTTCTTTATTTGTAATTCTATTAGTCCATGATATTTTTAATATCTATGCGGTATAACCAGAGTTCGAAAGCCTCGATTCTTTTTAAATAGCATTTTTTTTGTAATGTCCAAGTCTCAGCTCCATATAATAATATTAAAAATGTATAACAGCGAATGGTACGTAGTCTAGAGAAGAATGGTATAAGAACCAAAAAGATCACATCGCATTTAAATCTAAACGGAAAACAACATATGAACTGGAATTCAGTGAAGACGATGAAATAACAGTACAGGAAGTCGAGAATGCAATACGAACTCTAAAAAATGGGAAGTCATGCGGACCACAAGGTATACCAAATGAATTATTAAAACATAGCCCACAAGTATTACGGGAATTACTGGCGTATGTCTTCACCTTATTCTATAATGGACACGACTTACCACCGGAGTGGACAAAAGCACATATTAACAACATATACAAAAAAGGAGATAGAAAGAATTGTTCAAACTATAGGGGGCTAACTGTCATAAATTCACTCTCAAGACTGTATGGAAAAATAATAAAAAATAAAATTGAAAAAGAGATGACAGATGTAGAAGAACAGAATGGATTTCGTGCAGGCAGATCCTGCATGGACAGTATATTCTCTCTAAAGCAGGTTATCGAAAAAAGATTAGCCCACAACCTTTCAACTCATATAGTCTTTATAGATCTGACAAAGGCATACGATAGTGTACCACTTTCAATGCTTTGGGTAGCAATGGAAAAACAAGGAATAAGCAAAAAAAATATACAAGCAGTACAACAGCTCTACAAAAATATGACAACAAACATTAAAACTGGAAATAGATTAACTAGAGAAATTCCTATTAGTAAGGTCCTAAAGCAAGGCTGCTGCATAGCACCTACACTCTTCAAAATATATCTAAATGAGGCACTCTCACTGTGGAGAAGAAAGTGCTGCAATATGGGCATCCCAATCGGAGATGATAGATTGTACACGATACATTTCGCTGATGACCAAGCCATTCTAGCTGAAGACGAGAGTGATATAAGCTACATGCTTAGAAAACTGGAAGATGAGTACACCAAATGGGGCCTCACAATTAATATACAAAAAACTGAGTACTTAGTTGTAAGAGAACAACCAGAAAGCCTACAAATAAAAATGGGAACTATAAAACCAACAGACAATTTTAAGTACTTGGGAGTCCAAATAACATCAAAAGCAGGAAGTAGCGAAGAAATACATTCCAGGATTGGCCAAGCAAGATCAGCCACCAGACAGCTACACGGACTATTATGGAATAAAAAAATAACAAAAGAAAATAAAAGAAGAATTTATAAAACAATAATAGAAAGTATTGAACTGTATGGCGCAGAACTCTGGGAAATAAACCAAAGAAACAAATCAAAAATTAAGGCCATGGAAATGAACTACTGGAGACGATGTTGCCAGCTCACTAGACTTGATAGGGTGAGAAACGAAGATATTCGGAGAGAAATGGAAATCGATCTAGACATAATAGACACAATCGAAGCCAAAAGACTTAACTGGTATGGACACCTTCAGAGAATGCCGGAAAATAGATGGCCAAAAAAAATAGAAGAATGGACTTCGCCAACTAGAAAAAAACGAGGTAGACCAAGACGATCCTGGAGAGACGATGTCGACGATGCAATGACCGCCAGAGATCTAACAACTGAAGATTGCTTCGACAGAAAACGCTGGAAATTAGGATGCGAGAAGCGGCGCCAGCTGTAGAAGACTCGCTTGTTATATATATATATATATATATATATATATATATATATATATATATATATATATATATATATATATAATATATATATATATATATATATATATATATATATATATATATATATATATATAGATATATATATATATATATATATATATATATATATATATATATATATATATATATATATATATATATATATATATATGATGATAGTATTCTTGACTGTTGATTTAAATATAAGTTATGATTTTTGAGGATGCAGTCAGTTTATTTGGCCCACAAGACAAAGAAAACTCTTTGACTTACTGTCAAGCTTTCGAATTTTATTTAATTCTTTTTCAAGACATCTATAAAAAGAAATATAAATTAACTAGTTAAAATTGTTAATTTTCTTACTTACTAGTCGTGAGATTACAGTTTTTAATATTGTACTCTACTAAACAAACCATAATAAATATAATAAAATTTTTTTATTAAAAATAACTATATTGTCACTATATATGTCACTGTCGTGGTTTGATTAATGGACATATATGAATGAAAATACAGCTTTATGTGGAAAGCAAAACCAGTAACAATAGTTTTTATTATAATTTATTTAATTGTCTATAAAAAATATAAATTAATCCAGTCAGCAGTTTGGCTTAAGCACATATGAATTTTTAATATTAGGATGTCAATAGAAAATGAGATTTTGACGGTATTTATTGATATGTTAATATGTAACAATAAATGTTACTTAATTTGTCAATATCTGATCTTCTATTTACACATTTTTTATTTTTTTGTATATGCCAAATAAACTGACTGCATTCTCAAAAATCATAACTTATATATATATATATATATATATATATATATATATATATATATATATATATATATATATATATATATATATATATATATATATTATATATATATATATATATATATATATATACGGAAAAGCTGGTTGCAAGATGTGAAGAGCTTAAGAGAAGAAAATGTCACAACAGACTACATGCTAGTCAGAACAAAACTTAGACTGAAATTGGCCAGAGACAAAATCCAAAAAACGAACAGAAGCAACAAATGCAACGTGGATGCCCTAAAACAAGAAAGTATAAGAAAAAGATTTACTGAGGAGCTGGCAATAAACCGAAATATGCCAAAACAAACTGAGGAATCAGTCAAAAAACAGGAAAGAACTTTGAAGAAGTAATGATAAAATCAATACAAAGTAACAATCAGATTAAAAAGAAAAAAAAAATATAAAATGGGTATCTAAAGATACTGTACAACTAATAGAAGAACGGAAGAAAAACAGACGAAATCTTTCAAAAGGGATGACCGATAAAGAAGAGGGCACTTAAAAGGAAATACAAAATAAAGAAACAAGCCAGAAAGGATAAAAGAAACTTGAGCTGCGAGAAATATCAGAAAAAACAACGCGAGAAAACGATTTACGAAAACAATTCACTATAATATGAGACCTCACAGTAAAAACCCAAAAAATATACGAGAAATAAAGGATAAACAAGAAAACAGAATAAAAATAAGAAATAAATAATACAAAGTTGAAAGGAATACTTCGAGGAAATACATGGTATGCATGAAATAGTACAAGTCAGAGCTAAAAGTGTATATTGGAGAAATTACAAAGAAAGAAATTGGAAATACATTAAAACTTCTAAAAAATTGAAAAGCTACGGAAATCAATGATACACCCATTGTCCTGATAAAAGCAGATACTGAGCAATTCCAAGAACAGTCCTAAGTATAGTACGCGAGTGGAAATAGTACTAAAGAGAGCGCGAAAGAAGTCCAAGGCTTAGAAATCACAAATACAGGAAACAAGACTCGAGAGCTGAGGGTGCTTCAAACTAACGTGGGAACAGCAAGATTATCAAATAATCTTGCCGAGGCTGCCACAACAGAAAAGAACATCGATGTGCTGGTGACGGTGCACCCAAATCCAACAGCAGTGAGGAGAAGAAGATGGTTTGTAGATACGACCGGGAGGGCTGCTGTACGAATCTACAATAGGAAACTGCAAGTGTATGAAATTAAGCTGAAAGAAGGATATTATCGTGATTTTTTGGATGGAGGGGGTGCGGTTGGTCTGCTGTTATGCTTCTTAAGATGGACGAGATCATACAGGAAGTGGGAAACATAGGAGAAGAATGCATAGTGCTAGGAGATTTTAACGCAAAAGCAGCGAAGTAGGTATCTCCTATCGCCGACACTCGCGGCAGGACACTGACTGAATGGGTGGGTACTCTAGACCTAGTGGTACTGAACATATGTCTGGAGCCTACGTTTGTTAGGAGAGGTACGGATACTTACATCGACGTGACCATGGCGACATAAGGAATAGAGGCGAAAGTAAGAGGCTAAAAGGTTTTGCCAGACTACACCGGGACGGAACATCGGTACATCGGATTCTCAATAACCGTAACGGGGACCACTAATGGGTCCGTGCGTCCGAGATGTCGGGGGCGGATGCGGCGATGAGTATGACTGAAAAGTTTACGAGGAACTAAATAAATAAAGAGTGCGCATGATGCAGGATCAATCAATGACGGTGGAAAATCTAAAGAGAGTCATTAAAGAAGCGATGGAAGGTAGCAAGATAGCTCGCCGAGATGTTAACAGGATTCCATACTGGTGGAATGCGGACATCGAGGACTGAAATGAATGTATAGAAATAAGGGGGTCATGGATTCAGGATTGTCATAAAAAAGTTCCATGTGTATCCTCCTTACAAAATGTCTATTGACAAGAAGTTTAAGGTAACACGAGAGCTTTTTCCGGACGGTAGATGGCATCGAAAATGAAGGAACAAGGGCCGTACCCTTTACCATCGATGAATTTGTCGCGGCATTGGGTTCAGCTAACACGCGCATGTTCTCCGGATTGAATCAGATACCACCTGATGCGGTAAAGTCCTTAGGACGGGTGAGGCCTGCATGGCTTCTGGAACACATTAATGCACTGCTGGAAGCACAAACCTTTCCTGAGCCTTTGAGGACATCTAGGTTAGTACTGCTTCCTAGGGACTAGGTAAAGGTATCGCCCCATCTGTCTTCTTCCATGCATCGGTAAGCTGTATGAAAGGATGCTGCGAGTACGCATAGACGACATGCTTTAGAGATCAGTTGGTTTATCTCGAAAGCAATTTGGTTTTGGTACAGAGAAATTCCCAATTTATACAATTGTGAGTGTACTCGACGCACTGCGTAACGGAGGGGATAAAAATCGCTGGGCGGCCCTGCTGTGGTTTGATGTTACGAATGCATTCAATACGCTGCGTTTGAACGAGGTAATAAAGGTAATGAAGAAGAGAGAATGTCCTGGTTAGCTGATGAATGTGGTAGCGGAGTATCTGTCCGAAAGAAGGATTAAGATGGAGAAAGGCACGATCGTCGACGTGACGGCCGGGGTCTCCCAGGGATCTGTCTTACCGGGTTTGGAATGCAGGCGATTCGTAAAGAAATAGATAACGCAGCACATAAATAGAATTTGGCGGCAGAAAAAACCGAAGACATCATTCTAAAGTAAAAAAAGGAAAAGGCAAAGTGTTAAATTGCAATGTGCGTGTGCATGTCTAACATCCAAGAAACATCCTAAACCTAGTAGTGACGTTGCCCCAGAATGGAAAATAGAAGGAACAGGTGCGGGATGTGGCCCGAAAAACTGCGAAGAGCGCGACTGTCTAACATAAGGGGACCAAATCCAAAAGGAGAAGGGCCTTACACGATGTTGTGCAGTCGATCCTTCGATACGCGGCGCCAATCTGGAGCGGGCGGTAGAGATAACGGTCTATAGGAGGCTAATGATACGAGGGAAGAGAATAAGTATGTTGCGAGTAGCATGTACCTACAGGACTGTGTCTGTGACTGAGCACCAAAATTATATTTAAACCAAAATTTACAAATTGACACAGCACTCCGACATGATCGTATTCCGAAAAAGCACAGAGATAACCAAAACTTAAACAAATAATTACCACCCGGATACTAAAATAACGATAAAGAGTAGGAAAGTAAAAGAAGTGGCATAGTAGAAAGGATAAACAGAAGGTAATAATAAAGGCTCAACAAGTATTTAATGCTTTAAACAAAATTTGATAAGAGAGTCAAATATCGGAAACAACAAAGATTAAAATTGTTAATAGCTGCATCAAAGCTAGTTTTAAAGCCGACCAGTTTTAAGGACCACAATTTTAAAGCTTTGCGAATGATTCCATTAAAATGCAATCTTTTTCGAATTTTTCAAGTTAAAATTCTAAAGTATGTCCTTTCAGATGACCCTAATTAGGATTCTTAATTGTTATAAACAAAGCTGCTCTCAATTTATAAAAAAAGGCACTAACTTCGTCTCAAAGTGTCCTAGGTCAACTTTTTGCTTTTAAACTTAAGCTGTCAAAATATGAAAAAACCATATGTTTCAGTGAATTGTTAAAAAGTTATTATAATTGTTTATAAGCAAAAAATTGATGTTGTTGCCAAATTATTCTACAATATTTAAAATTATTTTTCCTTTTTTTTAATAATATTAATAGAATAAATCTTCTTCTTTTAGAAACTATCCGTATATTTAATATGCCAATTTAATTTTCTGACTTACATTGTTGCAAAAAAATTTAATTCGTGATAAACAAATAAAATACCTTTTAAACTCTTTGACTGATCGACCTGAAACTTTAATCTTATTTTAAGCACAACAAGATCCAACATTATGTGTAATATAAAGGTTATAATTTTATTTTAAAAAAGTTATTGACTATAAAAAAACCGAAATTTTTGACTTATTTTGCAACTTTATAAGCAACAAATAAGGATAGGAAAGTTTAGAAAACGCCATTTTGTAGGTTTTTATATAACATAAGTTTCTTTACTTCTCAAATCTGTTTCAAACGGTTTACTTTTTGCTAATAGACGAAAAACGCAAAAGTTTGCCATTTTTGACCTTAATTTGTTAATAATTAATAAAGTCCAAAAAATCAACTGCAGGAAACTTGTAGTTTCTTGTTATAGAGGTTCATACTACTCAAAATAACTGTGGGTTTCCTGGCCGGACAAGTGTCACAAACAGTGTACTTTTTTTGCTTATTTCCCTGGTCTAATATTTTACATACGCGAAAGTTCTTTAAGGAGATTGATTTTTTTTACCGAACAGTATATTTTGTAGTGTTTGATTGTTTGATATATTTGTACGTGATAACTTCTGGAAACTGTTTGGTTTAATTTTTATTGTTACATACCTACCTCCACCTAAAACTCACAAGCTACATGCGCATCCCATATTCCACCACCACTTTTCAACCCTTCAAAATCAAAAGAGAAAAAAACATTTTTTCTGTCATCTAGTAGCCCTCCGCAAACCCAGGGTAATCAAACTTCTTACATGGATTAGGATGTCCAAACGTAGAATATAGTCCGTAATTTAAGTTAGAGGTCGCAATTTTCTTCAATCCCTGAATGGAAGTTAGCAGTAAAGCCATTTTAGCTAAAAGCAGAGCTTTACCTCCTAAAATAGCTAGAAACTGGAAACCCATAGGGATAACAATAAAAGATGCTGCTACTAAAGCAAAGGTGAGCAGTTGTGAAAACATGTTTTGTCTTCGACGATTTCTGCCTGAAAACAAAGATCAATATTAAATTAACTGTTGTTTGAACTAAAGTTCCTTAATTTACTCTTAGATCCCCGTCCATCTCCAAAATATACATAACAAAAACAAAAAATTAATATACGAATCGTATTCTCTTAGGTTTATAAAATAAACTACATAGCTGTGTCCTATCTTAAACTAATGCCTCTGATATACTGACAATTAAGATATTTTTTTGTTCATTTTATACTTTTAGACTTGAAAAAAGAGGTGTACTTTTATCGAGGTGTATTTCTAAGTCTAACATTATTTACATAAATTAAAGTTTAATACGAAAATCATTAGCAAAATGATCTGCTAGCAAATGACCTTGACTTAAATTTTAAATTTAATTCATTAGCTATGTCCACACGGCGTGCCTTATTGTGTGCGCTTAGACCCATGCCGCAGCATGTTGTCACCGAAGTATTATCTGCCAGGAGTGCCAGGACATGCCTGTTTACAGCCCTGGACCCGATTTTTTTATAGCTCACAGCGCAGCGCATGTAGTTCAACCGCATTTGGTTTTTTTGCTCTTCAAGATGACTTTTATATTTACTATTTTTTATTTTGGTATGAAAATTATGTTAAAAAATTCATAAGATAAAGTTATTAGCTATGAACCTACTTATCGACACCTCCTACGTAGAATATCGTAAATGCATTCGGTCAACTTTACAGTACAGCTGTTTAAAGGTTGGCTCATTGTTTATTAATAATTGTTCAGTAAGGGAACAACCAATTTATTTGAAAATTTACATATTACATAAAACATAATGACGGTACTAGATTTTGGTTTGATACAGAGCAGCGACAAGCCGCTTATACGTATTTCTTTAGGTCTTCTCAGAATGGCATAGCCACTACTCTGTATCGAAACAAGATATATTCCGTCGTCGACAGTAGTTATCAAAATAACTATATACAGACGTAACTACGCAACTTAAGAACAAAAAGAGAAATCATACGATTTCTACCTGGCGAAATCGAATACAAGTCTTAACCACTGTGCTTTCTAAAACTTGCAAAACAAACAGCTTGATAATTAACTCGGCAATGAAATATAAGATTGCATTCCAAATGCCGTTCATGATTCATGATGCTTATACATATTTCGACCTATTTGGGCCTCCTCAGAACGGTATAGCCATTACTCCTTATAGAAACAAAATCGACTATAATCGATTTATCGATAATAACTCGAACTTATTATTTCTAAGTATGTGCCCCAAGTATGATGTTTTTCGCCTTTTAATGGTGATCAAAATATTGCTGCCTCTTCCCATTTGGTGCAACACCATTTCGTTCGTAATATGATCGGTCCATGGTATCTTCAAAATTCTCCTAAAAAGTCACATCTCAAAAGCTTCCAGTTTTCTCATTGAGTCAACAATGATAGTCCAGGCTTCTACACATAATAGAGTGGATATAACATTTTATCATCCGACATCGGATTTGCAGATTGAGTCTCTGGTTACTCAGAAATTTTCTCATCTTCAGAAAGGCTGCTCGTGATTCTTCTTCTTCTTCAGATGCAAATCCACTAATGGATGTTAGCGATCACATTTTCTAGTAATTCTCTATTTCTTGCAATATGTATCAGAGATTGTATGTCGTTAATCCCTGTCCATTGCCTTATTTTTCGGAGCCAGGACATTTTCTTGCGTCCCATTCCTCTCTTGCCTTCAATTTTACCCTCGATTATAAGTTGGAGGAACTGGTATTTTTCATTTCGCATGATGTGACCTGGATACGCCGTTTTCCTTTTCTTGATGGTTTCGAAAAGTTGGCGTTATTGGTTTATTCTTTTAAGGACATCTATATTTGTGATTTTCGCTGTCCATGGTATTTTTAGGATACGGCGATAAAGCCACATTTCGAAATCTTCTAATCTGTTTATATCCCTCGTTTTGAGTGTCCAGCCCTCTACGCCATATACCAGCACTGACCATACGTAGCACTTAGTAAACCTTAGTCTCAGTTGAAGATCGAACTCTGAACAAGTCAGTACCTTCTTGAATTTTACGAAAGCTTGTCGAGCATGCTCAATGCGACATTTTACTTCCCTGTCCGATGCCCAGTCTTCAAAAAGCCACGATCCCAGGTATTTAAATTTACTCACTCTTTCGTGATTGCTCTATTCATAGGAAAATTTCTGATTTCGGATTCAGATCTTCCGTAATCCATACTCCTAAGTATTTGATTTTATCCACTTGCTCAATATCTTCATTTTTTTATGTGGATCCTTGTTATGACTTTGTCCCTCTTACTAATAACCATGGTTTTTGTAATCTTTATGTTTATTGTTAAAGCAAACTGTTCCACAGTATCACAAATTATGTTTAATAGCGTCTGTAGGTCAGTCTCACTTTTAGCGATAATGACTGTATCGTCATATCGTCAGCATAACGGATGTTATTTATATTATCACCATTTATGTTGATCCCTTGAATATATATATATATATATATATATATATATATATATATATATATATATATATATATATATATATATATATATATATATATATATTGACAGGAATTAAAACATTAACTCGAGCCGACCTAAGAATTGAATTGAAATAAATTTTGGGTATTTTAAATTGTACGATAGGAAACTGAAATATACGGTTATTACTAATTATTCTTCGTTATTTTAATTCATATGTGAGGGGATTTTAATTTATTACATATTCGAGGGGATTCCAATATATACCAAAGAATCAATGAAATTGCAAATGTGACACTGTAAGCGCTCCTTATACCTTATATAAAATAATACTACCGCAGAGATAAACCGCAGAATTTGCATGGCCAACAAATGCTATTTTAGGCTCCATATCCTCCTTAAATCCACAATTATATCGAGAAATACAAATTTTTTTTGGATCCTATTCTCTATCCTTCCATTGTTGGATATAGGTCTCCCCCAGTCCTCTCCATCTTTCCCTATCTTGAGCTGTTCTCTGCCATGTGGGACCTCCCTGTTTCCTGATGTCATCTTTCCACCTCATCTGTAGTGGAAATACAAAAATAATACTGTACAAAACAATAATACGCCCAGTCCTAACATATGGTTGAGAGACCTGGACTCTAACAAAAGGTAATGAAAATATGTTCGGATGTTTCGTGAAAAAAAGTACTAAGGCGAATCTATAGAGCAGTGAATGACAATGCAGTGTGGCGAAGACTATGCAACTTCGAACTTTATAGAATAAACCAGGAACCAGATATAGTAAAATATATGATAATAGGACGTCTGAGGGGGATAAAGGGTGTAGTGCGGATGGAACAAAATTACCCAACTAGAAAAACGCTTCTTGATGGACCCATTGGTCAGAGAAGAAGAGGAAGACCAGAACAAGGTTCCTCGATAACATCGATGAAGATATTAGGAATATGGGAATACTTGTTTGACGAAATAAAGCGATGAATAGAGACGACTGGAGAGAAATTCTTGAAAAGACTAGGATCCACGCAGGGCTGCAAAACCAGAACGATAATGATGAAGATAATTTGTAGGTACGAAAATGGCAAGGTATTACATTTCAGTGTAAAACAATTTTATGTTAACCATTTTTCCAGAATTACACGTAAGGAATTAACAACTTGTTTCTGTTATTGTCAGACAGCAGCAATGTTTTTTATGCGCTGGAAGTAAAGATAGGAAATCTTGAAAGTTTTGTATTCGGTGCGATTAATACTTGTGTATTAAGTCTACTCTATACTACATGATTTATCATGTGATGTGTCATATAAATCATGTGGTCATATAAATGCAGTGTAATTTACGTGTTTACACTGTGTGATTTGTCGTATGATTTTGTCATAAGCACTTTCATGCGGCTCGTCATAGCTTATCACATGAGAATAGGACGGTACCTATTCCGCATGGTAAAGTCAAAGTCATATGATTTTCGGTAATAATACCGGTAATACCAACATATTTAATATCGCGCCTTATTGTTATGTCAATTCAGCGACATTTCCTTACCGAAAGACAACATCCTTTATTTATTTATTTATTTATTTTTTATTTGTTGCATTGATACTGAGCCTATTGTCTAATCTTTTGCCGTTGTTTCGTATTTTTCTTTTATTATTTGTTTAGTTTATTTTATTCTTAGCTTAGTGTTTTATAGTGTTCTTAGTCATAACTGTATTTTAGTTTCTTTACTAATTATTTTTAATTTGGTATAATATAAACACTAAATTTGATATGTTCCGTCCACTATGTCTTTGTAAGAGCGACCTGCAAGCCCAAAGGCGTCTGATCGTTTTCTTCTTACTATTAGCTGTGCGCAGTTGCTGCTAGAGATTATTATTAAAAGTCGGGAAGCCAATGCAAGCAAAGATTCATTTTACAACCTAATAGTTATTACCTATATTGCGTCTTATATCTCTATGACCATAAACAAAAAAAAATTAATAAAACCTAATTGTCACTCATACCATAAGTCATAACTTATCATACAGTATATATACGGTTTTTTAAAACATCATGGAAACGAGGAATTATAACAAATCTAATATTATATTTTATATATATATATATATATATATATATATATATATACATATATATATATATATATATATATATATATATATATATATAGATATATATATATATATATATATATATATATATATATATATATATATATATATGTATATATATATATATATATATATAATATATATATATAACGAGTTTATAACAGCTGCCGCCGTTTCTCGCAACCTAGCTTCCAGCGTTGCGATCGTTCCAGTCATCTACTTGTAGACCCCTATCTTCCATTGCACCTTTACTTCTTGTCTCCACGATCTTCTTGGTCTTCCCTTTTTCCTGCGGTTGGTGGGGATCCACTGTAACATTCTCTTTGGCCATCGTTGATCATTCATCCTTTCTACATGGCCATACCATTTCAGCCTTTTGCATTCTATAGTTTCCAGGATGTCAATGTCTATGCCCATACGCTCTCTGATTTCAGTATTCCTTACTCTATCTCTTCTAGTGAGTTGGCAACATCTTCTCCAATAATTCATTTCCATTGCTTTTATTTTGATGCGTCATTTTTATTTATTACCCAAAGCTCTGAACCATATGTAGCAATGCTTTCTATGATACTTTTGTATATCCTAATTTTTGTGTTTCGGGTGATGTGGTTATTCCAAAGTATACTATTCAGTTGACGTATTGCTGAATTTCCTTGACCAATTCTAGTAGCTATTTCTTTTGTATTCCGACCATTGTTTGTAATGTTTACACCGAGATATTTATAGCTATCAGTATTTTGAATTTGTTTGCTTCCTAGTTCTAAGTGCTTTCCTTCACCTCCCACTACTACGTACTCTGTTTTTGATGGATTAATTGATAAGCCCACTTAGTATATTCTTCATCTATTTTTCGTAACATGTAGTGGATATCATCTTGATCTTATGCAAGTATTACTTGATCATCAGCAAAATGCAAGCTGTACAGTGTATGGTCTCCAATTTTAACACCCATAGGTTCACATTTTCTTTTCCAAATATCCAAATAAATCTTAAAGAGTGTAGGTGCAATGCAGCAGCCTTGGCGAAGTCCTTTGGTCACTTTTATCTTTTTTGTCCAATCTTTATTACACTCGTCATATCATCGTTACAGCATTAATGTAAATCGGTGGAATATTCTTGTCTTCTAGCACCTGCCATAGCTTGGCTAATGGGACACTGTCATACGCTTTTTGAAGATCAATAAATACCATGTGTGTCTCCATATTATGTTCCAAACGCTTTTCTATTGTTTGTTTTAGGCAGAACACATTGTCTATACAAGAACGACCAGTACGAAAGCCACTCTGATCTTCAGCGTCTTCCCAACAATCTTCAATTCGGCTTTTAATTATCTTCCCGTAGACTCTACAGATTGAGTTAGTTACACTAAGCCCTCGGTAGTTCTTACAATCTTTTCTGTCGCCTTTATTTTTGTATAGATTGCTGATATATGCAGTTTTCCATTCTGGGGTAGCTCTTCTCCTCTCAAGAATAAATTAAAAGTATAAGCCAATAGCTGAAATAGTTTGTCAGGGCCATATTTAATCAGTTCAATGGGTACTCCCCCGGTCCTGGAGCCTTTCCATTTTTCATAGCGTTGGCGTGTTGTTTAATTTCTTCTGGTGTTATTTCAGTTTCTTCGCGGTAGGAAATATCATATTTTTGGTAGCCAATATCTTGGAATTCTGTTCAATCTTCTGTCAGAATTTGTTCATAATATTCGACCATAATTCTGGGGCTATTAGAGTTAACCTACTGCATTCTTTTCTATCTGTTCTACTACCTCTAATTGTTTTCCAGGCTTCTTTACTTCTTGCTGTACCCATAAAATGTTCTACGTTATCGCAGGCTTTATTCCACATCTCATTTTTGGCTTTACTTACCTCTTTTTTTACTTCTTTGTTTAAGCTGTTGTACTGTTGCCGATAGTAAGGGTCCTTTGTTACTAGCCATTTGTTATACATATTCTTCTTCTTCCCCACAAGATTTTCTATTTCTCTATTCCACCATTCATTTGTATTTTTTATGCTATCCACTTCTCCAATAGCTTCCATTGCAGCTTCGTCAAGAGCTTTCATAATTTCGTTGTAAGTATTAATTGGTGAGGAGTAACAAACATCGTGCAATTTCAGATTTAACCTGATTCGATACAGAAACTGGGTAGACTCATTTTCAAAACCTTGTAGATTATATCTCTTTGTTGAAATGTCTTGCAGTATCATTGAACTTTCGTTTTCTTTTTGTCGTTGGCTTCCTTTAAATGTAAATAGTAGTGACGCTTTAAGCAAATGGTGATCAGATCCACATTCTGCTTCTTGATGAACTCTAACGTTATTAACCTTTATTGTGGAGTTTTCGTTGGCATATACAGTAATCGATTATTGATTTCAAATTTCTCGTTGGCTGAATCCAGCCAATCCTATATGATATTGTCATATGATAAAATCATGTAGTGTAAAGTAGACTTAATGCAGAACATTCAAAAACTATAACAGTTCTGTCACATCTTATTTTTTGTATGAAGTTATAGTAAAAGAAATATGTCAAAATTGTTAAGGTATATTTATACCTAACTCGGTATTTAATTTAAGTTGTTGACCATGGATTAATGAAGGTTAAACAAACTTTTTATATTTGTTTTTTTTTCCTGTACTAATTTTAAAAGCTTTTCGTTATCCAGTGTATCCTACAATTACCACACCATGAGAATAAATACCAAGGAATATTTCCGTATTACTTGATCATATTGATGATATGATCCAAAACCAATAAAAGTATAATGTAGGCTTATACGTAAGACTTGTTGCAATCCTACTTTCATTTAAAATTGTTCAATCTCTTCTACGCCTGTTCTAGCACGTAGTGATATTTTACGTTATAGATAATTTACAGTTTTCACAATACGGATTCAAGGGTCATAATTAATCACGCATTGCGGGGACAGAAATAAATTGATTGAATCCAACTTACCTAATACCAAATAAATATTGTTTTTTGCATTATTTCCTAAACTTCTTGACATTTTGTAATAAAAATGGACACGTTACTTTCTTGTTCTGAAAGCATTTTTCATAAAACAGAAACAACAAAATCTAAGTACACAGAAAAATTTTAAGGGGGTGTGCAGTCTTAAATCCCCCCAAACTTTTGAGTACGTTCAAATCAAATGAGTTTTGTGGCATCATTAATTTAACACATTATTTTAAAAAAATGTTTGCCTCTTATCACTTTTTTTTGAAATAATAGTTTTTATTGAGTTACAGTCGCTTTTCATTAACCTTTAAAAACTTACGTGCAACTAAATAAATGGCTTAAATGAATTAACAAGTACAACAATGTCTATAACCTCTATAAATATGATATTACAATAAATGTTCAAAATGACCCCCATTTGCTTCAATACACATTCGGTATCGTTTTAATAAGGAAAACCGAATGCGCTGAAAAATCATATTTTCTGAGAAATTAATTTGCAGCTTAATTACTCTAACCCTCAATTGTTGTTCGTCATCTATTGTTACAGAATACACTTTCTCTTTCATAAACCCCAAAAGCAAAAGTCCATGTGGTTAGTACCTGGACTTCTGGGTGGCCAAGAAATAGGTGCGTCACGACCCCTTCTAATCCACCGACCAGGATACTGTCTGCAAAGGTATTCCCGGACTTCATTACTGTAATGCGGTGAAGCGCTATCTTGTAGAAACCACATGTTTTGCCTTATTGCAATATTCACTTCTTTCAAATACTCTTGTAAGTCGTTTGCCAATAACTGCATATAATTATTACCATTTAAATTGTTGGGAAGAAATACTGGGCCTATTAGATTGTTATCCACAGTTCCTGCCCAAACATTAACTTTGAAAGTCCTTTGGAGATGAGTCGTTTTTGGCGTGAGGAGTTGCATCGGCCCAAATGTGCTTGTTATGATGGTTTGTTATTCCATTTCTACTGAAGGTAGCCTCGTCGGTAAACAAAATATTTCTAATAAAATTACAATTTTGAGTATTTATCATTAACAACCAATCATAAAATTCAATTCGTTTAGGATAATCTTCAACCAATAACTCTTGAACCGTTGTTAAGTGATAGGGTTTGGCAGCTGATCCTTCAAACGCCTCCAAATCTTTACGTGAGAAACATTTAGTTGAGCAGCTATTACCCTTGTACTTGTTCCAGAGGCTTCTTCAATGATTTTTAAAATGTCTTCATCAGTTGCCTCCATTATTGGATGACCACTATTACCAGCAACTTGCGGTTGGAATGGACCTGTTTCCCGTACACGACGACAATGGAAAGAAGTATATCGGCTATCGGCTATCGGCTGTATTTTGATTAGGGTATTTTACTGCATAACGCCATTGATTATAAACCACTACCTAGATACCTCACTCTAAGGTAAAAACGAATTCAGTGTTAAACTCCGCCAACTTACACCTCTTTGCCCCTCACACCTAAGTACTACCTGACTGTATGGTGGCGACATTCATTGCAATCTTTGCCGATATTGAAAAATAAATTTCAGTTCCCTGGTCCGGCAATTCTCTAGTGCATTAGAGGACGATATAAGGATGGCTAACAAAATATAAAATACATAATAAAATTAGCAGTGATAAATTACATCTGATGTAAATTACTTTTTTGTAACTTTTCAAAGAAATTAATTTCCAGAATTGATGCAAACTAAAATATTTTAAGCTAATATATAGAATTTATATCCAGATTTAGTCCATTCGCTCACGGTAAAATATTGCAAAACCTCATAAGTTTAAAGAATCGCTTGGATTGACATGAAATTTGGCTTACGCCTAGCTAAGATGTCAAAGGAAAAAAGATTATGCTTTTGCCCTATGGATCAGTATCACCCCTTATCGAGAGTGAAAAAATATATGTTCAAGATAAGTTCGGAAGTGCCTAAAATCAGTAATTCTAAGCAACTTTGATTTTATAGAGGTTTTTCATTATGTCAATACTTTTCGAGTTATTGAAAAATAGGTTCTTATTCGTCAAATTGCATGTTGAATATTTCAACGTGAAATAATAAAAAACTGAAGCACTTTTCGACGAAAATTCATTACAACTTTTTTTAAAGTTTTATAAAAAGGTTTATTTTTGTTAAGGTTCTTGCATCAAGAGTATGCAAGTTATGACCAAAATATTCAGAAAAGCAAAACCTACATTTTTTTACTCTTTGTGATTTTTGGTGTCACTAATAAATTTTAAGTTATTTTGTAACAAAGGATTTTTTTCAAAATTAAAAGAAAATTGTTAAAAAATAAGTCCTTTAAACAAATGAAACTTACAGATCATTATAATAATAAAATAAAAACAATGACCAAGGTATTTATTAGAGAAATCAGGACACGCATTGAAATTGCAAGACAAGCATTTTTATAAAAAATGAAAAATATGTTTGTTAATAAAGATCTTACCTAGTTTTGATGGGAAATAAGCCACAATTTTACTAAAAAATGGTTTTATTAACCTTTCGACGCCCAAATCGAGTGTCGTTGTCAAAATACAAAAATTAATAATGAATTAAACAAAACTGTTGTTGCTTAGTAAAAAAATTCTTCTAATAATTTATTTAATCTGACTCATTTATATTGGCAATTCAGACACATATTATACATTTTAAAGTAGAAGATTTTAAAATGATATTGCCAATATTTATGAGTTGCGTTCCTGGGACTATATTTATATTCTAGCGCGAGAATTTTACTGTCACCATTGCATGTGGTTGTCTATTTAAAGACATATTACATGTTATGATTTTTGTGTGACGGATATTCTTGAGTTGGGGTAGATTCCATGTAATGGAATTAACTATCTTTCAACAAAGTTGTCCCAGGAACGCAACTTGTAAATATTGGCAATTTTATTGCCAATATTTCATTATCTACTTTAAAATGTATAATATATGTCTGAATTGCCGATATAAATGAGCCAGATTAAATAAATTATTATAAGAATTTCTTTTACTAAGCAGCATCATTTTTGTTTAATTCATCAATAATTTTTGTATTTTGACAACGACACCCGATTGGGGCGTCGAAACGTTAATAAAATCATTTTTTAGTAAAATTGTGGCTTATTTCCCATTAAAACTAGTTAATTGCAATAATACCACAAGAAAATAGATTTAGAACAAAATCGAGATCTTCCTCTGGAGCTGAGGATAAGCGCATTAAGATGCTACGTGTTCTCGACTTTGATACATGGAATGGAAAGATATGCGCTAAAAGTAGACAATATACAGAAGTTGGAAGCATTTGAGATGTGGTGTAACAGATTTATTTTGACCCTAGGATTGTTAGTATAATTTGGATATAATATTAAGTAAATTTGTACCTGTTATGTGATTTATTTAACATTATTACATAATAAAGTATATGAAATTTCTAAGTGTAGATATTGTATAGTTCCTTATAGGTAGTGAAATGTCTTTCTGAGAGTTTTGTTTCATTTTTGCTTTAACTGTCAGCCCAAAGGTTTTGTCTACTTTGCTACCTTATTCGGTTAAGGGTACTGTGCTGTAACCATCTATTTTTGTTCACCATCATGACAAATTTGTTGATAGACTACTGTCAGACCAGAGTTTTTGTGATTATTCTGCCACTATCAGTCCGGATAAATAGTGCTGTCTGTATCCCTTTAAGTCATAAGATCTTACAAAAACATTCAAATCGCTAAAAGTTTGCTAGGTAAGTTGTTGTGTTAGCGTCCACTTGTTGAAAAATTTGCTAAAAAGGTTATTTAGTATTAGCTATTTTTGTTTCTTATTTTGGGTATAATTGGGGTTCTCTATGTGGTTTTTACTCTAGTTTTAAGTAACCGTGGGGCTATTGTGTGTACATACCTGTGTGTCTCTCGATAGTCCAAAAACAGCCCGCTTTAGTCTGACAGGTACTATAACTTGTTAGGGTGTTTATATGGAAAGCATAAAATATCCTTGAGAAATCCTCTAAAATATTTCAGCTTGATAAATGCTACAATTTATTAGGAAGTTTGATTCCTTGGGATAATATTCTCTAAAACATATTAATAGTAATTAGAACAGATTGTATGTAGTTGTTTGATTCATACCTGTTTAGAGTATTTAGTAGAAATGTATTTAACATTCATTTATCTTGTTTTGCTAAGTAGTAACCTTTTATTTTGGTTATTAACATCTGATGGTTTATAATAAAACTTTTCTTGTAAGGTATTACACAGGACTGAGAATGTCGAGTTTACCCAGTCTCATCAGTAGAATTACGATTAAACACTATTTTCTATCACTTTTGTAATTAATTAAAGTCGTTTCATCATTCTTTTTTCTTTCTTCTTTTTTTTCGTTTTATGGCCTCCACCTCTTAGGTACGTGGCCAGCTCATGTATATATTTTTATTTCAATTATAGAAGGGAATTCTCCTCACAGAGATTCTGGAAATAACCATATTCCCTTCAACTATTTTGGACAATTTATAGTGGATGTTCTAAAATAATTCTATATGTCATTAATGATTTTTCTTGTTCCATCTATTAAGCTATGTAAGGTATATCTGGAATTTGGCATCTTGGACAGGACATCAGTGGTTAAAGGATAGGTTAGGTTGGGTATTTATTTATATTTTACTTACATTTTAATTTGGAAAATATTGATAAACTTACCAATCGTTTTCAAGGTTTTAGCATTGATATTGTGGAAAATATTTTGTACTGAAATGGGCGTTGGGCATCCATCTTCAATAAGTTTTTGATATAAATCAAATAGTGGTGTCTTATTGATAGGGCACTCTAGTAAGATGTGTATTATACTTCCTATTTGGCCACACTCACAAAAAGGGGAATCAATACAGTTAATTTTAAATAGATGATCTGGCGCCAAACAATGTCCTGTTCGTAACCTAATAATTGTTGTCAGGTGTCTACGGTCTACAAAGTCAAACTTATGAAACCATGGTTTTATAGAGAATTCGCTTTGACATTGTTGATACCACTTTCCCTTTTGTTTAAACTGTTTAAGCCAATCAAGTTTAAATTCATTTATTAATGTTTGAGTAAGAAATGAAAGATAGTCCATTTTATCAATTTTTATATTAGCTGGGATGTTTAGGGTTCTACCTATATTCGCCAATTGATCTGCCACAATATTCCCTTTTACTCCTGAGTGGCCTGGAATCCAGGCTATAATAATATCAAATCCTGCTTCATTTGCCTCAAGTATTAATCTTTTAGTTAAATTTACAATGTGGTTATTTGTTCCCCAACAGGTACTTTGTAATTTTTGGATTGCACTTTTTGCATCAGAGAATATTATTGCTTTTTTAATATTTTTTTCTAAGCAAACTTCTACTGCCTTATTAATGGCAATAATTTCAGCAGTGCATATTTGTATGTGATCATGTAGTCTAGATGCATAGTTATAATTTATTGATGGAATGTGAACTCCAAACCCTACTGCCCTTGAACTGGGTTCTAATGACCCATCTGTAAATATCCAAGTGAATTCTTCATAGATGGTTGAGAATTCATTAAGAAATTGTTGATTACTATATGTTTCTCCTTTTTTGTTTTCGGAGAATATTGTTTTTATTCTTTCTATTTGATATTTTAGCTCAATCTGGTAACAGGACTTAATACTATCTTTAAATAATTGTTTAAGATCTTGATCAAATTTACTTTTAATGTAAATAAGATATGGTGTCTCTTTTAATTTCCACATTCCTATCTGATTATTGATTTTGAACTCTAGCTCAGACAATATTTCATTCAAAGGGTTTTCTATGTCAGCTGAGATTTTAAGATAAAATTTAGCAGACAGGATTTTTCGTCTGATTTCTAATGATGTTTCTCCACTCTCAGCTAATAAGGCATTCGTAGGAGTAGATCTCATACAACCTGTGATAATCCTCAAAGCTTTAAATTGGATTTTGTCTAATGTTACGAGGTTGGCTTTACTGCAGGGTTTTAGTACTGTACATGAGTAATCAAGGTGTGATCTTATAATACCTTTATAAATTAACAGAAGTGAAATAGGATCTGCTCCCCACCATGTGCCACATAATGCTCTCATTATATTCATTCCTTTTTGAGCTTTCGTTTCAATATTTTTAATGTTTTCTGTCCAGTTTAAAGAATTATTAAAAACTAACCCTAAATATTTATTAGAGTTTTTGATAGGAATGATCTGTCCATCTATTGTTAAAGGTATGTCATTTATTGTGCTCCTCATATTACTAAATATCATTGCTGATGTTTTATCTATTGATAAAGGAAGCTTATTTTCAGTTAGCCAAATAATAATGTCTCCAAGGCAATCATTAGCAAGTCTAATAAGATTATTTATGTTTTTGCCAGTTATTACAAGAGCTAGGTCATCAGCGTATTGTATTAATTTGAATTCAGCTGGTATAATGTCATGTAATGATTTAGTGTACACATTAAATAAGAGTGGGCTCAGAGGTGACCCTTGAGCCAAACCTCTATCTGTAGTGTTTGGTCCAAATATTTCATTCTGCTTATCTCTCACATAGATCATTCTATTATTCAAAAATTCAAATATTAAATTATTATATGCACTAGGAATATTTAATTCAGTCATTTTTTTATATAGCAGATATATATCTACATTATCATATGCAGCTTTTAGATCAAGAAAAACAGTTAATACCACCTGCTTATCAGTAAATGCATTAAGTACTATATGTGATAGTAGTGTATGTGCATGATTGCAACTAAGTTCCTTGCGGAACCCTATTTGATACTGCGATAAGATGCTGTTGTGTTCTACAAACCATTCTATTCTATTCTTAATTATATTTTCCAGTACCTTACCTACACATGAAGTTAGGGCAATTGGTCTATAGCTCTCTGGATTATCTGGGCATTTAGTAGGTTTCAAAAAAGGTAATATTAATGTTTGTTTCCATTCAAAAGGAATTTTACTCATTTCTATGATATCATTAAAAATTTTAATAAGATGAGAATGTGCTATTGGGGGTAAATTTTGAATCATAGAATATGATACATTATCTAACCCTGTTGCTTTATCTTTTTTGGAGTATATAATATTTTTATACTCATTAAATGTAATGGATTGAACACTTTCATTATTATCATTGAACAAGGTAAAGTAGGGATTTACATTACAAGAGGTTAAGCTGTCTAGAATATTTATACAAATTTCTTTATTGGGAGAAATTGTATTTCTATTGCCAAAATATGTTTTAAATTTTTTAACTGTATTCCAGATTTTGCTGATTGGTGTATCTCGATTAAGGGTCCCACAAAATGCTCTAAAACTCATCCTTTTCTTAATTTGAAATTGCCTTTTCACAAAAGCCTTTACTTTATTACAATTTATGTAGTTTTCCAGTGTCTGATTTTCAATGTAATTCTTAATTGATTCTCTTCTTTTTAATATCAATTGCTCACATTCATCATCCCACCATGGTACACTCTTACCATTCGGCTTGTACATATGATATGGAATATTTTCTTGTGCGCTTGAATTGATTATTTCATACCATTCATTATATCTTACATCATGTAGAACATGCATTTTCTTTTCAATAGTATCTGCATATCTAGACCATTTTGCTTTTTTAAAATTACGTTTTCTACATGGCGGTGGACTTGTAGAAGTCTGGATTTGATTGTATTCACATACTGTTGGGAAATGATCACTACGTCCAGTGTCAGAATATACCCACCAATGACACTTGGTAGCAATATTTTGACTGACAATGGTTAGATCTACTGCTGATGGGTTTTGACCAGGCAATACCATTCTAGTAGGGGTTCCATCATTTAATATTACTAATTGATCTTCCTCTAAGGATTCCTTTATTATGTTTCCATTATGATCACTAATAGCACAGCCCCATAATGGATCATGAGCATTTAAATCCCCCATAATTATAACGGGTGTACCAATATTTTGAATTATATTATTCCATAATGGTTTTGTGATTTTTTTACCAGAAGGATTATAAATATTAATGACATTTAGTTTAAATTTTGTCAATCTTGTACCTATTATTTGAAGATTTTCTCCACTACCAAAGTCAGTTATTCCTATACTATTATGATCAAAGCAATTCTTAACTAAAATCATGATGCCACCATATCCATCATATCTATCATCTCTATATACATAATAATTTTTTATTTTAAAGATAAAACTATTATCTGTCCAGGTTTCATTTAAGAGAACTATGTCTGGTTTGATATCATTAATAAATATATTTAAATTATCATAATTTGCTTTAAGACTTCTGATGTTCCACTGCATAAGTGTGAAACATCCTTCTGCTTTGTTATATTGATTAACTTGAGTCATTATTTCCTATGAATGAATCAACATTTTCTGTTTTTAATTTTGTGATAAAATTAAGAACATGTTCTCTATCTGTTTTGTTTAATTTAGTAGCCATATTCATTATAACCTGGAGAGACTGAGAGTCATCCCTTCCAGGGGTAGTTATATCCCATTCATTATTGTTATAATTTGTGTTACTAAAAATATGTGTTTTCTCTGTATGAATTCTTCCATTAGGATTTAATAAAAATTCATTATGTTCTGAAATTCTTTTCTTTGCGCTCTGATCTGGGGCTGGTCTTTTCTTTGCTTTAACTGCAACACTATATGTATTTGTCTTAACTTGATTGGCCACATACGCTGTTCTGCGTGACTTTACGGGTATGTCTATATCTGAATTTTCCTTAGCTGGCAAGCTGGGAAAATCCAATGGGTGCACATTGAATTTATTGTTATTTTTGACCTTAGGTATCTTCTCTGTTGCCTCAAAAAAAGATATATTTTCTAGAGACATCATCTCTCTTATTTTTTTTTGTCTAGTATACTCTGGACATTGTCTACTTGTACTATTGTGATTATTACTATCACAATGTACACATTTCATAATGCATTTTTGATTAAAATCGTGAATTTCAGCACAATTACTACATTTGTTATTTTTTGTTTTACATAAATTTTTGGTATGCCCATAATTCAAGCATTTGTAGCACTGAATCACTGGCATAATATAAGGCAGAACCCTATGCTCTATTCCACAAATTAAAACACCTCTTGGCAAAGATGTCCCAGTGAAGGTATAGCAAACAGTTCCAGTTGGAACTAAATTTACCACCTCACCACGATCTCCCCTTGCAGGTGTTTCCTCGCTTCCTTGACTATTACTACATGTATCATTATTAATCTTATCTGGCTTTACTTTTATTTTAAATCTCTTCACATTTATAATTTTACAGTTTTTAGTATTTGGTTCTGAGTATTTTAGCAAGACATCATCACTAAATTTTTTGTCAATAAATTGGATTATTCCCTTGCATGTAACATTTTTGTTGGGTATAAATACATCATAACCTTTTTCTTTTAGCAAATTATTTTGAAGAAAGTTATTTGCTGCATTTCTGTTTTTAAATTCCACACTAATTCTATTTATTCCCTTTTTGTGAGTCTTAAAGATATCATTTAGTTGTAAATCAAAGATTTCTCTTGCAATTGCTAAATAATTATAATTTCCAACATTTAACTGATCCTTCCTGGCTTCTATATATACTTCAAATGGCCCCTTATCATATATGTCGTATCTATTTGGAATCTTTATCATATTTATTTTTTTTAACTCTTTAATTTCTTTCTCCACATCTTTCATTTCATTATCGTTTAATATATCTGGGGGCTTCTCGCCCCCAGACGCATCCCCCATTTTTTTTTAGTTTAACACTTATTAAAGAAGGTAACTTACCAAAATTTTCCAAATGTCAACTGTATATTTCTAGCTTTATAAATTGAATTTGAATCAAAGGATACTTGAAAGTTTTAAAACAAAAGCATGCAGTCACCTAACCTATCAAATCAAAAATAATTATAAATTTTTCTTCAAATTTGGCTCTTATTTGACTTCCTTTTTTGTATATACTTTCTATACTTTAAGTAAGAAACTTCAAGCTTCAGAAAACTATTATTTGGTTGGTAATTTCACAATATTCTCTCAGAGTCAACAATGTAGACTGTACTCTTCAAAGAAATTTTGACAACATTCCTTTTTAAGAAGAATATTATTTTTTCGTCGTTTCATCATTCATAATAAATAATAAAATATGTTTGGTTATCAGTTCTTCTTTCTTCTGTTTTGATTTTTCGTGTATCTCAGGTATTGGGCTATTAGACTGTAGTTCAGGAGACGTCCGCTGTGTCGTTCCACGAGCGGTGTGTTCTGTACGAATGACAAGTTAGTTTGGTCTCTCCGATTTGCACGAGGAATTGTTAGAGTATGTGAAAGACACTGTACTCAAGTCTATTTGGTGATTTGATTTATGACGTCATCCGGCCGTTCGGGGCTATCACTTCAATGGTCGATGTGTTTTGCAGTTCTATTGTGTCCCAAGGATTTGACAGTTTCCGGAGTCTGTTGTTTGGACTTCTCACTTCTGATTTTGACGTTTAAATGTCTGCATGATTAGCAGGTGTGAGTGACGAATTCTAATTTAATATATGGTAATTTGAAACCATCACAGATTGTGGAGGTTAAGAAGTTCGTCTATTATTATTTAAGAAGCCTCTGATAGTTATATTTTTGGAGTTTTGCAAGATTTTGATGGAAATATGGTATTTGTGATGTATCATGCTTTTTAACCTGTTAAGGGAGTTTTAAACCTGTGGTCACAGCATTTTGGAAGAAGTGTACAGGCTGTTTAGCTTATTGGAAGATTATTAAAACGTCGATTCATTTTGGAAACGTTCTCAAATTGAGGTAAATGAGATTATTTCACATTTCTGTTGTAAAGCATTTCTAGACCTATTTTTTTTTTGTATATTAACTTTCTATTACGGAAAAGGGGTATGGGAGGTTTAGATCTGCAATTTTCAGTAATTCAGGTTCACTGTAACATAATATTTTATTCATTTTCCCAGTTCTGAAACTTTGTGTTTTTTTAGTTTATCTTTTTTTCTTTGTATCTAAAAATATCAGTTCCTACTAGTTTTTGGAAAGTATTGGGAAGGGATCTGAAGGTTCACTTCATGTACTAATACTTGATGGTATTTTTAGGGCAGTTTTCAGTATCTGGAGATTTCTGTGTCTGGATCTTTAGTAATTGGGGTTTTATTTTACAATCCAGAACACCAATCCCTGGTTTGGTAAGGATTTGAGACTGTACAGCTTGGATTCGTATGTAGAAGTCTGTAGCAGTTTGTTTTGATTATTCAAAAATGACTTGAGGAGCCCAAAAAACGGAGGAGACTTGATAAGTTTTTAGTTTTATTTAACTTACTTTTTAACTTACATTTATATTTTGCGGCTTGAAATATTGATTAATAAAATTTTTGATGCAATTTTCATTTAAATCTATTAACTAAATAATAATTTTTCACTTTAAAGTTGATTAAACATTTTGTAAATGCCTATGTACAATATTTGTGCATATTTTTTTTTAAACCTAAAGCAGCTATGCTGTAGTATTGTAACTTAATTTACCCATCTGTTGTTCGCCTTGGATCCAACGCCTATAACTTGAGGTACTTCCCTGAAGTAAAGCTTTATTCATCTGCTAAAATGGCAGATTGTCATACATAGGTATATTTTAATTTTTTTTTACTATTTTTATGTGAATAAATAATTAATAATATTACTTAATAATTTTAAATAGTCTGGGGGGAAATAGTCCAAAATTTTTTTAAATAGTAAAGGGGATTAAGGTTGTAATTTGTAACTTGACTATAAATTTTAAAATTAATACTGCGGTCTAAATTTTATCCGACGTGTAAACATATGTTTTTAACATTTACTTTTCATATTGAAACCAAGTGTGGTTCTTCGCACATTTTTATAAATAAATGAATGTAAGTTAAGGTTGTCTTTTTATTTCCTACTTTTGTCAGATTTAGGTTAGGGAAAGAAACTGTATGGCTCAGATAAATCTGACTGGCGCCTGACAATTAAATTTTACATTTTTAACATCCCAGATTTGAGATATACTCACTCCCGTCTCCACTTGAGTAAACCGGAGCTACAACGGTTGACATCTGGGACAACCGAAACTTGATATACCTAATTTGAGGTTATAGTGGTGCTATAGAGGAATTTTGCAAATACCTGGATCTAACGAGTTACCAATGCAAAAGTGTTAAGGTTACAATGTTACAAAAGGATTGCAAGGTGATAAAGAACATCAACACAAGAAAGCTGGAATATTTAGGTCACATTACCAAAGTTGCGAAAAGCTTAAAATGCAATGTAAAATTAAGGGTAAAAGATCCATAGGTAGAAAAATAATTTCATGGCTGAGAAACTTAAGAGAGTGGTATAGTTGCAGCTCAATAGTTCTTTTCAGAACAGCCGCCAATAAAGTACGGATAGCTGTGGTGATGGCCAACCTTCGATAGGAGAAGGAACTTCGACAAGAATAGGATATAAATTTTGTTCTAATAGTAATATTATACTACAAAAAATTGACAATTTATCTAGAAATGGCAATATAGAAGTGGATTATATTCTGTGCAAAATAAGAAATTGTATAGAGGTGAACTAAAATCACTATGATCTACTGTTCGATCGCATACTTTTTACATTTAAAAATTTTCTGAGGACTTTCTAGAATTACGTCATCGAGGTTTTAAAAGCAAGTAGTGGTGAGTACCAAATGCAATCGATTTTGACTTTAACAAAATACCACAAATTACCAACGTTAAAAATGAATAAAATAAGTGCACATCTTGATAAAATGACAGGGAATTTTCAATACATAAATAGATGAGGGCCATCTGCCTAGGAACAATAGGTAAAAGCTGACAAACGGACAGGATTAGAAAGTTTAAAACATCACTAATTATTTCATATTTCAAAACAAAGTAAATAAGTATATTTGTATGTTAATTCTCTTCAAACTAAGATTGTAAAATTAAAATTTTAGGAAAAAAAATATTTATTATTTCTCGTTCTCAAGAAGTACTTTCATTATTGACAATATCGAAACACTTTATTATTAAAAGTCGAGAAGAATTTTCTGAGGAAACGTATATATTTATATACAAGTGCTATAAAAATGTCCCACTGCAAAATTATGGTTGCAAATTACCCTCTGTTTTAGGTGACTGATATCCATCAATATATTATCAATATTTCCGCAGTTTTTTTGCCAAATTTTTGTGCGCTCTACGTCTTTCAGGGGAAATTTAAAGAAAGATATATTATTATTTGTTCGTTTTCTTTCAAAATATCCCGCGTAAAGACATGTATGCGTTACACAGGCCATTTTATCTCAAATGTGAGTCCTTTTTTTTATAAAATTTCGCTATAACTTGTCACAACACGTCACACAGATAATACACTTATAGGGTAAGTTCGGCCTGACACCACTCCTATCTCCTCGCAAGTCAGAGAGAGAATGAGAATCTCGATACGGTTTTCGAGTAACGCCATCTAGTTTTTGATACGTCTTTCGGTTACCACGAGGTGAGCTATCTAGGTAGTGGTTTATAATCAATGATAACGCCTTGTGGCTTCTGCACTATTTCCTTGACATTCACCTACGATATTCCCGATAGTTTATTTTTAATATTAATTTTATAAAGTTATTAATTTTATAAGTTTATTTTAATAAAATTTTTAATATTAATCTTATTCACACAATAAATGATAGCTTCAAATTACTGACTATTATTGACGGACCTGTTTGTAATTATTGTATCCGTAGAAACTAATTGTAATTTTATGGCCAACTAGGAAAAAACTAGTTTTTCGAAAAAGTGATAAGAAGCAAAAAAGTTTTAAAAATAATGTGTTAAACTAATGATGCCACAAAATTCATTTGATTTGAACGTACTCAAAAATTTGGGGGGATTTAGGACTGCGCACCCTCCTTAAAATTTTTCTCCTGCGTTTAGATTTTGTTGTTTCTTTTGTATGAAAAATGCTTTCAGAACAAGAAAGTAACGTGTCCATTTTTATTACAAAATGTTAAGTAGTTTAGGTGATACTGCAAAAAAAATTTTTTTGTAACTTCAAAGGGCTGTAACTTTTTTGTGTACACTTTTGTACTAAGGTAAGTTGGATTCAATCAATTTATTTTTGTCCCCGGAATGCGTGATTTAATTTATGACATACCTTTTTGAAACACTTTTTATATCGATTACAATTTGAACATATTTTTATGTATTCTCTTAGTTTTTGTACATGGAATTTAAAAAGTATTTTTTCTACTGAAGTTTATACTTCAAACAAACATATTTTTATATTAACACTAAAATTATTCTATTTAATATTGTTTCTGAAACGTGAATCAAATATTTACACTTCCAACTTCGTATATCCAATCTTACCAACATCAAAAACAAAACACAAAGTAAAACGCTGAGACTTGTCCACAATCCATAAAATTTAATCAAACTACGTTTGACGTTACGGTGAAAAAAATTCTATGAAAGTTGAAACAATCTTCTCCTACCTAAAAGTTTCCAATTGAAGAGCTGGGTAAATAATTGTATTTCCGTTATCCTACATCTGATGCTCGAGAGATTCGTGGTCCTTTGTTCTTAAGAATTATTTTCCCTTTCTTTTTTGATGAGTAAAAGAAAATTTTATTAAGGATAAGTATAGCTATATTTCTTTAAATGTCGTGTTATTTTTATATGTAAGCATTTAATTTTAAAAAAGCCATCACTTTCTAATGAGTGTATTTAGATAAAAATAAATAAGGCACGAGCGTAGCCATGGGGGGTTCCCCAAAAAGATATTATTATTTATAAAATTAAAATATGAGATAGGCATGCGGCATAGTGCATTCACAATCATCATCATGATCATGGTTCTACAACCCTTAAAGAACCTCGACCTTCTCATGCTTTCTACACTATTCTACTCTGTACACCTTGCTTGGATTTCTCAGTTGGTAACACCGATTTTATCAGCGTCCTATAATACCTCGTCTATCCACCTCAATTTTGATCTGCCCGGTATTCTTATGTTCAACAACTGGGCTTTTCACCAAACATGCAGATATTCTGCAGTCCAAAGTTTATATATATTATATATATATATATATATATATATATATATATATATATATATATATATATATATATATATGTATATAGACCGCTCCGAATATTTTACATAGTATCTTTCTTTAGTAATTTTCGCATTTTGGTTCTCTTTGTCAAGTCTCAGGATTTGGCCTAGTTAGATATATTCCTGGATTTGTTTTATCTCACTGCCGTTTATAGTTATATATCTGGGGTCATCTGGGTTTGTCATTATTTTTGTTTTTTTTTATATTCATTTTTAGGCCGACGTATTCGTGAGCTGGCTGCTAGTTCCCCCAACATAATTTGCAGTTCCTCGAATGTACTCACTATAATCACTGTGTCGTCAGCGAATCTGAGGTGGTTTAACTTGTTGCCATTTACGTTAATGCCACAGGTTGACCAATTTGTAGTTTTAAAGACGTCTTCTAGGGTTAGGTTGAAAAGCTTTGGCGATATTACGTCTCCTTGTCTCACTCCTCTCTTAATGGGGACGGGACTTGTATTTTCGTCTAGTTGTACTATCATAGTTGCATTTTCATATATACGATGTATTAGTTGCCTATATCTCGAATCTATTCTACAATTATTAATAGCTTATTCTATGGCCCACATCTCGGTACTAGCAAACGCCTTTTCATAGTCGACGAAGGCAAGAAATACGGGTGGTTGGTATTCATTTGCCTTCTCTATCAATGTTCCCATTGTCAGCAGATGGTCTGATGTACTATATCCTTTGCGGAAGCCAGCCTGTTCAACCGGTTGGTAATTATCCATTTTGTACTGAAGCTATTTTCTTGTGGCATTGTAAATTAGTTACTATTAAACTGGGAATAAGCCACAACTAAAGATAAAAATAAGTTTATTGACGTTTCAATTTCCACTTCGGAAATCGTTCTCAAAATACAAACAGTAAATTAAACAAATTTTGTTTTTTGTTACATAGTGAAAAATTCTTCTAATAATTTATTTTATCTGACTCATTTATATTGACAATTCAGACATACATGATGCATTTTAAAGTAGACGACTTTAAAATGATATTGCCAATATTGTTGAGTTGCGCTCCTGGGACGACTTTACTTATAAGATAGTTCATTCGATTACATGAAATCAACTTTAACTTGAGAATATCCGTCAGAATTACATGCTATGATTTTTTTCTGACGGATATTCTCAAGTTAAAGTTGATTTCATGTAATCGAATGAACTATCTTATAAGTAAAGTCGTCCCAGGAGCGCAACTCAGCAAAACTGCGTCCAGAAGAAAATAAAGTCGAAAAAAAGCTTCTTTTTTAGATTAAAGTGATTCCATGCGCTCTGGAAAGCTGAAAATGTGTATGAAGTCATGTGTTTATATGCCATGAAAAGCAGGAAAGCTGTAGGGCCTGATAATATCGAAGCTGAATTTTTAAAACTCTTGGAGGAAGAAGGAATAATTTGGATCACGGCTGTCTTCAATAAAATTTACAATACAGGAATCATCCCTGATAAATGGCTAGAATCAGAATTCATAGCGATACCTAAAAAACAGGGGGCTAAAAAGTGCGAAGAATATCGAACAATTAGCCTAATGAGCCACATGTTGAAACTGTTTTTTAGAGTCATCCATGGAAGAATTTATAAGAACTGCGAGGAAGAAATATCGGACAGACAGTTCGGCTTCATTAACGTAGTGGGTACCAGAGAGGCACTTTTTGGAGTACAGGTACTGATTCAAAGATGCAAGGACGTTAACTGCGACGTATACGCGTGCTTGATCGACTACGAAAAGGCATTTGACAGAGTTCAACATCAAAAGATGATAAACATTTTAAAAGAGGTAGACCTGGATGACAAAGACCTCAGAATAATTTCAGAACTCTACTGGAATCAGACCGCATACATGAAAATTAACGGAGAAGAAACAGATCACATAAAAATACGACGTGGAGTTAGACAGTGATGTATCCTATCGCCGTTGATATTTAATATGTACTCAGAGAAAATTTTTAACGAGGCTCTTTACGGAATAGACGAAGGCATCCTTCTAAATGGTGAAAGAGTAAACAATGTTAGATATGCCGACGACACCATGGTGATAGCAGATAGTTTAGAGGGACTTCAGAGGCTAATGGACAGAATAAACGAGTACAGTCAACAGTACGGACTAAACATTAATACCCAGAAAACGAAACAAATGATTATCAGCAAGGAGAATATAAATGGGGCTCATATATACATTAATGGGACGCAGATAGAGCGAGTAAAACAGTATTGTTACCTGGGAACTATTATTAACGAACAGTGGAGTAATTTACAGGAAATAAAGTGCCGTATAGGAAAGGCAAGAACGGTCTTTAACAAAATGAGCGCCATCTTCAAAAGTCACAACAAATCCCTTGATACAAAAATGAGACATTTGAGATGCTATGTTTTCTCTGTGTTGTTGTACGGGGCGGAGGCATGGACGCTTACAGACGCCACTATTAAAAAACTTGAAGCATTTGAGATGTGGCTTTATAGAAGAATGCTGAGAATATCATGGACAGCAAGGATTACGAACAAGGAAGTTCTAGGAAAAATGAGAAGGAACCAGAGATTGTGTTTACGATCAAACGCATAAAATTGCAATATCTGGGACACGTTATGAGAAATCAGCACCGTTACTCCCTACTACAGTCTATATTGCAAGGTAAAGTCAAAGGTAAGCGAGGACTCGGTAGAAGGAGAATATCATGGCTGCGGAATTTAAGAACGTGGTTTAAGAAAACCTCAACGGAGCTGTTTCGAGCCGCAGCGAGCAAGGTTATGATTGCCAATATGATTTCCAACATCCGAAACGGATAGGAACCAGAAGAAGAAAGAAGTTTATATGCCTTATTGAAAGCACAAGTCGCAGTGCTGATTGGTGCAGGGGCACTTTTGACTAGGTTATCCCGCTATGGGCTTTATTCAGTGATAATGCATGCTCTCGAACAAATTAAATTTAGCCATAATAAAAAAACATCGCAACGAGCCTCCTAAACGCTTAACACACTTCGATCTTCGAATTTTGTTATGTACCTAGTTATTTTTCAAAAAGTCATGAGCTATACATTGTTGCTATGTATAGCTGTATAGTAACTGCAAGCAAGTAACACAGGCTTTGTAACAGCATTCAGCCACGTGGATGTTATTAATGCTTTGCTGCTTTTGAGACAAAGTTTCTGACGAGTACCTTCGTCAAAGCAAAGCAAAGGTGTTGCTCGAATAAAATGGTGGTATACTGCTTATACCACGTATCATCGGAAGGCAGTTGAAGGTACTGTAGAAGTGTAGAGTGTAAAGTGTAGAAGGCTATGAATCTCAACTCCTTTACTCCAAAATGAGCTTTGGAACACTTAAATAAGTGCGACCACATCTCAGTTGACTAATTAGCTACCATATTTGTTTCCATTGCTACTCGGGAAAGGAGTTTTTTCAGCCTAAAAAGACTTAAATACTACTTGTACAATACAACAAGTGAAAACAGACTGAACGGTTTGGCTTTCATAAACATTCATTGTGGGATAGAAATTGACGCGAACGAAGTAGTGAATGTATTTAAAAAGAAAAATAGAACATTAATCCTGTAATAAACCTAGTGTGTAATGGCTGTGCCAAAAAAAAGCGGGGGACGGTAGAATATGTGGGAGGTGTGAAATTTACGTCGGATCGAAAAACCTAAATAAAATGGTTTAATAGTTTTACAAACCTATCGAATTACTCTAAACACGGCCACTCATCGTCACCAACTATGTGTGATATGGCGGGAAACTTTAAAATCATATCTAAAGACCCCCATTTTTTATTGTAGCTTTGAATTCATCATAAAAAATAACTAAATTTGGTTACAAAAATGTTTGTCGAATTTTTCATAGATGGCGCTGTGATCGGAAGAAATGATTTATCCTGATACCCTAAAAAAATTGAGGAAACTGTGTAATATCCCGAGAAATACACTTACAAAGACCAAACAACAGGAGTTTAATATTATTTAAAAAATTATTGACTGACACCAAACACGATCCTCTACCTTGGAAGTGAGACAGGGGGCAACGTTAAAGTTTCAAATGAAAAAAGCCCATATTGCAGATTCGGATTCTACGTGGAAAATTAAAAAAGTTAGGGACGGCGCTGTAATCGCAAAATAAGACAAATACAGAGTCAGAAGTCAGTGTAGACTGCAAACAAATTTTTATGGAACTGAATACAGATTTTTTTACGTAGGATCTGAATCTACAATAAAAATATAGAGGGTAGTTATAAATGGTTGTAAACATAGTGTGTGGATAAGGTGAATAACTTAAATTTGTTGAAGAGCTAAAAAGTGATAGCAGTACTGGTCTATGAATGCTGATTGGAAGAAAATGCAATTTAAGATTTTGTAGTATTTATTGTGCAAACCAGTTAATATCCATCGGAACAATCATAGACAAGTAGATTTTTGGTAGCCAAAAGAGATCGAACTTATGGCAAGGACGTTTCATCGATATTTTATGTAAGCACACTAAAGGAAGGAGTTCAGCTATAATACAGAGTTTTTGAGGAACGAAATTAAGGACATTCTAGAATTGAAAGTTAATAGGGTGTATTGATAACAATAATATTTAAAAGGCATAAAGTTTGATACGAAACAAATAATAAAATTAATTTGCAAGGTTTTCTTTTATTAATTCTTGATAAACAAGTGCCTGTTAATTGTTAAAACTAATTTAATTTTGGGCTACGCAGTTTAATATTTCAAGATAGGAACATTGATATTTCTGATTGATTGGTTTATACGTGTTAGAATTTTTTAACTGATTTTACCATTATATTTAATTGTATTGAACATATTTGAATTTTATTTATTTCTTTCTAGTCCTATTTCTTATTGAACACCAGTTAAAAATAAACGTATTTCTTAACTCAAATAAAAACCTTGAGATATAACAAAATCTAATAAATAATAAAATAAGAAATTAAATTTAGGTTTCCATTATGTATTCACAGGCATATCTTCAATAATAACCAAGTTATTTTAGGTACATATTCTTTAAATTTTTTATAAATCATTCAGGTTTAGCAACGTTTTTATTTCTTAATGATGTGTTTGTCTCTTATTTTTTTTAAATTTATGACACCGCTGTTATTTTCTAAAATAGTCCAATATACATTATAATAACCACAGATAAACAAAATAAAAACAAAATATCTAATTTTATATCAATAAATAATTCCTACCTTCTTCTGGTGTGTCTTCTTCCAGAGCTGCAAGTTTTATCTCCAAAATGTGAGTCTCTAATAATTTTCTTACGCCATCAATGTAGTTAAACTTCCAGCTGTTCTCTGGATTGTAAGTCCTAGACATAGCTACAATTCTAGAAGAAAAAAATTCAATATAATACAATAGACTATTATTACCGTTTCAGTTTATATAAATAGATCAAAGTAATCAAAGAATAATAAAAAAATGGTAATTTGACAATTTATTTGGAAAATATTGAAATTCTACTAATCTGAACGCTGCTTAACGATAAATTGTGAATAACATAACAACCGGTCGTTATATACAGAGTGTTTAAAAATAAAAAAAAAAGAGCTTGGCCCTTGAGGAGTGTCGACAGAAGTGAAAACTTCTTATAGCGTGTTATAACTATATGCAGGTTAGCAATGTCTGCTTATTACTAAATTATTAATATTTTTTATAACAACACTACACATTTAAGTTCTTTATAAAGTTAAAATTTCTTTCTTAAAATATTTTGTTTAATGATTTTAGCAATTTTTAAAATGTGTTAAATATAATACCTATGTAGCTTATGCATCATATACTTTTTCATTATTATCTTGTATTAATGCTTAGTTAATTTCAGTATGATTAATAATATATTCTAAAAACAATTATGAATAGTGGAAGGGCATATTACTGAAATTTCATTAAAAGTTTTTAATTTATAAATACTTATTTATAAACCACTATAAAATTTCTTTAATAAACTTTTCTTAATTTTAATTCATTTTATTTTATTTTATTAAATTTTATTTAATTTTATTTAATTGTATTCAATTTTATTTATTATGTTTAATTTTATTTAATTTTATTTAATTTTTTATAATTTTTTAAAATTATTATGTTTTATAATTTCCTATAATTTTCTATAATTGAGGTATGATTTGTTATAATTTTTTATATATTTTTTTAATTTTTGAGAATTTTATTAAGTTGTATTTACTTTTATTCAATTTATTTTGTTTTATTTCATATAAAACTTTTATATAAAACATAAGTTAAGTCGTCCTCCAGTTATTATTAAAAAAATATTATATAAAATTATAATAAATGTATATGTATGCATATTATGTATATTGCGGTATACCGCAAGGTTATTACACCAGTCTATATTTTGCTAATACTGAGTGATAAGGAGTATTTACTTCAAAAATATTTAATCAAAAATTTTTAACTAAAGTTTAAAAATAAAGTCGTAGGCTCTTGTTAGTAGAATGTATGACCACCTCTGATATAAATGACAGCTCGGTATCGATCTGGCATACTTCTTATCAAATTGTCAATATCGTCTTCTTGCTCAATTTGTTTCTATTGCTCTTGCATACAGTTTAGCAGCTCTTTTCTTGTATGAAACACTAATACTTGCTATTATACACGTCTTTTTAGCATTCCAAACGTGCTCTGTGGGATTCAAGTCACGAAATTAAACAGGCCAGGGCTTGCTTGAATATCTAAAAAAATTCTGCTCTAAAAAATTTCTCATTATTCTTGCAACATGTGGAAGTGCATTGTCGTGCATCATTACAAATTGTTCTCCGAATTGTGCAGCATAAGGACGAGAATAAATTTAAGAATATGATCTCGTTAGTTATTTGCTGTTAAAATGCTTTACTATGAACGAGATAAGTTTGAAAACCTATTAAAACTTCAGCCAAAACCATCAAAGTTCGTTCTTAATATCTGTAACCTTTTTGAACGGTGTGCAAGCAAGATGTGCCATGTGTTCGCCACACTCTCTATCTTCGTGAATCGAGTCGCAGACCAAACCTGAATTCATCGGTGAAAAGAATATTTGTCCATTCTCGTTCATGCCAGATTTGATGTTCTTCGGACCACTCTAATTTCCTTATGCGAATTTCACGGGATAATACTGGAACTTTTATGGGACGTTAAGCCTACATATTACTCACATCTTAGCTGGTTAGCAGTAACACTAGTGTTCCTTAATGTCTGAAGGCGAACATCCTTATGTACAGGGTTGCTCTTGTTGAACTAGTGTGTCTTTCTTTTACATCACCAGTTTCTTGAAGATGCTGCCATAACCTCCATACATTACTTTTGGTAGAATTCACAGCTTCTGCCACGCCGCGCATGTTCTTACCACCGTTTATCATACCAATAGCTCGTAGATGTGTTTCACGATAAAGATGATTTCAACAAATTCTAACTACACTTGCAGCAAAAACTGTACTAAATATACTTTTAAGTTGAATAAATAAACTGAAAAAACATTTTCTTTACATTTTTTAAGATCAACAAAAACACAAACCAATATAGTAAATTTTGATAAGATATGTCCCACCAATAATAAACAAAGTTTATTTTAACAGAAAAATATAGCTTCTTGAAAATAAACGACTTTTGTTTCTTGTTTCCTAGACCATTTTGACGTGTGTCATTATATGTATCAGTATGATGAATTTTAAATATTTAAATATTGTTCTGAAGCTATTTTCTTAAAGCCACTACTATTTTTATTGGAATAAATCACAATTCAATTTTAAAATAAGTTTTTTGACGTTTCAATTTCCACTTCGAAAATACAGAACATAACGCTTCACTATATATATATATATATATATATATATATATATATATATATATATATATATATATATATATATATATATATTAAAACGTACATAAACTTTTTTTTCTATTAAATATTTGTATGAAAATATATTTTTCATGAAGATTTACAATTACTCTGACTAAAAATACCGATTTTTTACAATAACACAAAAAAAATTTTAAAAAAATTGAAAAAACACGTCGCACATTGAAATCAGAAGTGGCACTATATAAAAAATTCAATTTTACAGTATAGCTGTTTAAAGTTTTTTAACATGATTTTTATGCCCATACTTAAAAATAAATTAAAAACAAGCAATGTGATAAGTTTTAAATAATAATTTAATTATCTCTTTTTCAGTATAAAATAACTTCTAAATAAATTAACTAATGTTTGTTGAAAAAAAAGGTATTTGAAAAAAAAATTCAGTATAGTGTCACTTTTGTTTTTATACAATCAGTTATTTTTTGTTTAATGGCATATTTATTTCATTAACTCTTCTACTATTCTACAACTCCAATTAAGTAAATGAATGTCAGGAATAAAATAAAAACTAATTTTAGATGAATAAAGTATTTATTTGTATGTACTACAAAAGAAAGTCTTACTCGAATCAGTCACGACAATATACGCAATGTTTTAATTAAAATAAAATATTTTAAGACTATCAAAATAAACTAAGAAAATAAACGAATCGTAACAAAAAATGCAAATAGGCATTTGTAAAAATGTGATACTTAATGCTTAAGAGCTATTACATTTTCAGATAAAAATAATTTCATAGTAGGATCGGTAATATCCAGGAATCCTCATCCACAAGACTCCTCACTCCTCAGTCATTTTTCTTCCTTTCGGATATATCCAATTTTTGGTGGTACAATGGTTTAAGTTCTTGAGGTCGGCTGTTTCTGGATTTTCTTTTTGCCAAATCAAGTTCCTTCAAGTCAACAAAATAAGACATTTTATAGAATATTTTAATCTCATTAATTACGTTCTTTTCAATTTTAATGACTTTTATATCACACAACTTTACAACCGCACTATCAACACTCCTATTTAGCTTAATAACTGGCAGTTGTTTCAAATCCATAAAATCTTCGTATCCCATCTCATTTACAATGTACGGCGTCCCACGTTTTTTCGAACTTCTGATGGCACAGACGTATTGGGAAGGTACGTAAATGGGTCCAGATTTAAGACTTTTTTTTACTTCCTTCTCAATCGTTGAATGTACTGCGTCCCCTTCATTTTGTGTGTGGTCTCGGATTAAGAACTTATGGGTTATTAATTTTACTTTGAGATTTAATACTGCATAGACGTACATTCCAATGATCACCTGTTTCTTCTGTTGGCCACAGCAGTTATCAGAATAGAACACTATATCAAGATCTTTATTAGCGACAGAAGACTTCTTTTGCAAAAACTTCAAAACACAGCTACCTATTTCATTGGCTCCACGATTGCCTTGAGATTCATCCCAAAAGTAACATTGTCTGTTTTCAACTCCGATGTGGTAAAATTCAAACAATTTATTTTGGACTTATAATAGAATGTTGATACGTCTCCTTTAGGAACCGTCATTACCGCTTGTAAGTCCTAGCAAGCAACGATAAAACGATCTGTCACTTTCTCTTTGTCACTAGCTTTTTCTTCGTGACTTTTTTGTTTTTCTGCTAAATGGCGGTCATAATCTTCCTTCGAAGCTTCCTTTCTAGGATCTTCAGCCAGCTTATATATTGTGCATTGTTCACATTGGTCCTTTTTAGGTACGAACAAACTAATATTAAATTCTTTTAATATGTATATTAAATGTCGAATAATACTCTAAATGTCGGTGTTTAATATCCTAATTATCTAATTAAATATACATTTTTAAATAAAACAATGACATTTTACTTAAAATGACGTCTATTTAATATTGCAATAAATTAAAAATATGACATTTAAACCACAAAAATGACACTAAGCACAATATGCCCCTTATTTATTCTATATAAACACAGTTATCTGGAATAGTTGAGTAAAATATCGGCACTTTACAAAATATGCCAATACTGACATCATAATTTGTTGTATTTTTATTATCACGTAATTAAAAAAACGACATTATACAAAATATGTCACTTTTTCACTTACCTCAGCTAAGACTCGTTGCGACGGCTGGAGCTTTATTGGTTTAGTGTCGGTTTATCGGTCACGACCCATGCTCGCGACAACAAAGTAAGAAGTGACATTAGCGACGTCTACAGAAAACCGAGCGAGCTATAACAACGGAGGTCTTTGCAACAGATGTAGTTTTGCTCATAGATTTTAGATGTCGCTGTAACTAAAAATCACCGAATTTTGTATAATGCCACTTTTGATTTCAATGTGCGACTTGTTTATGTGATTTATTATATAATAAATTTATGATTGTTTATTGTAAAAGGATAATTGCGCAGATTATAAGTTTCAAGCGCTATCACAGATTAAAAGACATCCTAATTGGTCAAATACTTCCGGAGAATCCGTATTTTTAAGAATTGTCGATTTGAAATCTTGCTTTTTACGATTTTCGGCGTTGATAGCTGATTCCGCCCACCACTTTCTAGATTGGAGATTCTCTTTTAGAAGACACTTTTATATCGTTATTTATAACTTTTAACTTTAATTAACATTTTTACATTTGCAAGAGTGATTAATAAGTTGATGAGTTGAACGGAGTTTAAAGTATTAATGTTAATAAATAAAAAAATGATGAATTGATTAAAAAATTCCTAGAACACCTTATTTTAATTTGTGAAAAGTAATTACCAAAACGAATTTTAAAACAGAAATATATATATATATATATATATATATATATATATATATATATATATATATATATATATATATATATATATATATATATATTTATATTGTTGTGATTTGCTTTAATTGTAAATCTACTTAATAGTCTGAAATGTAATACATTTATCTTTATCAAACAAATCAAAAGCAAAGAATATCTCAGGGCTAAAAATAATTTATATTTTTTTTATTAAAACGGCTTCAAAGTATCTTCTGCTAGTTCCATTTAAGAAAGATCAACAAAAGGAAAAAGAAATAATAGACAAACAATTCTGATATTAAAACAATTGTCCTTTACTTTAAAATATATCCAATTAATTTAAAATTCCGTTGAGGAAAAATCTTACACTATACACTATAAATAGCAATATATAAATGAACGTCATATAAATGAACCGTCTCCTGTTCCCAGCCGTAGTAGTGATAGCGTAGTGATCAGTGAACAGTGTAGTAGTGTCTGGTGGCTCGGGAGACTGAGACCTCGGAAGCCCTGAGGAAGGCATCAGAGAGGATGCCGAAAGCTCGGCAAAATGGATATCGACGCGGTTCAACCCGGAAGACTGGTGAGTTTGATATTAATTTTAGTAATAATATTAATCTTAGCTTTAGGTTTTATATATATATATATCTTTTATACTAAAACGCTAAGCCCTTTTCTTGTCGAAAGGTCTCGTATCGAGAAGAATCAATGGAACTATATATATCCTTATTGAACCTAAACCCAAAAAACATTAATTATATATATATATATATATATATATATATATATATATATATATATAAATAAGAAATACTGGATATTAGTGATTGTAAATATAAACAAACAACAAAGTGTTATTAGGGCTGCAGTCAGAAGTTCGGCCGGGATGTTACAGAAACACTCTTTTGACTTTTGGTCTAGCTTTCGGAATTGGTTTTATTCCTTTTTTAAGACACTGTAACACGAAGTTTTACTATCCTTAACTAAATTTTAAAATGTATTTTGTCCATTATTTTATATGTTCTATCCATCTACATTATGAAAACAAGTACCGATATGTAAAACTTATAAAGTTAAAAAACACTATTGGAAATTGATCACTACAAATCCAACCAATATCAATAACAAACTTAAATATAAATTATTATTAGTTTCAAAGCGTTTCTTTTAATTTAAGAACACAAAAATAGAGCACTTTTAGAGATTTTTCTGAAAGAAAGATTGCTCACATTAAAGGATACAATTATGTTAGGCAGTTTTATTAATATCAAAAAGTCGGCTATTGCAAAAAGACAACACTTTATCTCTTTTTGCAGATGTATTGACCAAAACAGCATTATATCCCACATATCTTTCCACCAGCCAGCAACTCGATAAGTAATATTTTTCGAAATAAATGTCTCGTCCGTTAAGGACAACTAAGTTGGGCATTAATTGCTTTACTTTGTTTCCTCTTTATGACTACGACGAACAGCTACAATAAAATTTGATGGTTTTTATGTGTTATTCATTAATTTGTCACTCGACAATTAAATAAAGGGTAAACAAGGTCAGATGGTCCAGGAAATTGCAAGATCTGGATTCAATTCAGACAAACTGGTATTAAGGGAACATCGATTATATTTAAAGCCATTTAATTAATTTATTAGATATTCGACATAACGTCAGCATGTAAATACACACTTATCTTTTAACGTTATAGTTTATTTCTCTACGAATATCACTGGCTACAAGCCCATGGGACGTTTTTAAGGAGTCATTTGACCCAGCATGAGTCAATTATAAATCAATACTACAGTAATAACAACTTTAGAAAGGGGGGCATCATTTTGGTAAAATATATTTGTACAACATACGACCTGCGACCTATCGCCGTACAGAAATATTGATACCAGTAGCAGGGACAATCTTTGATTTTCGGAAAATTTTGACCTCATTTTCGCCAACTTAAAACAGTATGGCATTTATGCACATAGTTTCGGCACAGAATAATAAACAATTAGAATGCCCACTCTCAAATGCCGCCTTAGAAGTTTTTCAGCAGGCGTGCTATGTTTTAGAAGGAAACATAGAACACAGACTAGGATTGAGAATCACATTTGGTGTAATGGGTCTTTATCGACATATGATTTGGAGGTTTTGTATTTTTTTATATTTATGTTTAATTATATTATATTTAAATATATTATTTTTATATTTATGTTATTGTATTTAACAATGTTAAAATAATTGCATAGTATGTCTATGATTGCCGTAAGTCAATTAAACCGGGTTAATTTTTCTATGCACACCATACAAATTTTCACTGAACAGCACTGGTTCCCTCTAAAACATGGCGGAACGTCTGCGCGAACGAGATGCGCGTACTTAATTTTCCATGGAGAGTGGGCATTCTGATTGTTTATTATTCTGTGGTTTCGGATCGTTATTTAGACTACTTTTTTGCAGTGCCGGACATATCGGATAGTACAGGAGTCAGAAATCTAGGGTTTTAACCCCCATTCTTTGAGGTTATTGAAGAATGTACGGCATCGATTCCAAATAATAACTTGATGCTTAAAATAATTTTTGTCAACTATGCTGTCTAAAACTTATGGTTCTTGTAAATATCTATAGACAGTTATCTGTATTTAGGAACTGAATTGTTGTTTTTTTTGGAAAGATGATTATTTCTTGTGCAGTCATTTTTTTTTGACAAAATAAAACTTAAAAGTATCAAACTAATTTATAGCCTGCTATTAGAAATAATACAAATTAAAAATTAAAAAAAAAACAAATAACAATATTTCTGGACATATTTTATATTACCCTGTGGATTATCTTATGTTATATTTTAAATACTGTGGCTGCTTCCGAAAACCCTCCTCCAAGGACTGTAAATAAACCACCAGTGATCACTGCTCTATCAAAAGTCAATAGACATGAACGCCCACCAGCCATATTAATAAACCACTTAAAATATATCGCACTAATAATACAATAGTATCGCAACTCAAAATGTTTCGAAATTGACATAACACTATAGTCACACGTAAAATTCAATTCCCTATAAGTCAATAAAACTGGCGTTTTAATAGTGCCATAAATGAATAGGAGATGGTGCCATAAGACGTTATTCATGACTGACCGACTGTTGTCACTCCCGTCAAAATATCGCGTTATCTTTAGTTGCGACCAATAGTGATCGGGAATGCACGTGTTGCTCATCATTTCGAGTTTCCACGTTATTGCTGAATCAGCTATCTAATTTCCATAGCTATATTTCAAGTTATTACATTGTAATACACACACTTTCTGACTGTCACCAGATGTAATACAAGAGGCGTAATACGGGAGCAGATGTAAGGTGCGCGCAAGCACTCTTGACCACGGCGCAGTAGATAAAATTTGCTTTAGTCACCACTTCCGTGTGAAACGCATTGTATTATGCACTGTATAATTCCATTTACAATAGAACCTTTCTGCCTTTACGTGAATTTGACTCCGCCTTCACGCAGCTCCATGGTCAAGAGTGCTTGCGCGCACTATAATACGGGAGGCGTCTCCGCTGTCACCACTGAAATACTTTATAGACCCTCAAAGGATGGTAACCCTGCGAGCGGCTGCAAGGCTTACTGGCACCCATCGTATTGGAGATCTTCCTCTTGGTCTTCGGCCTTCTACCTTGATATTTAATTAACTACGAATTACTTAAATATGACTATATTTTGTGTTCTTTTTTGGAAGGTTTATTTTGTTAAATATATAGATTAAGTACAAAATGTTCAAGAATACTGAATTATGTTATCTGTATCTGACTTTGTTTGATTATAATATAAAAGTATTTAAAGACAGTCTTAATTTATTTATTAATATCAAAAACAAGAATTCTCGGTAATTGCTAACGTGTAATAAAATCTCTTTAGATCCAATGTTAACAAATACCACGGATCACTTCCCAAAATTGTTATAAATCCCAAAACTAACGTAAATCGCAGAGAAAAATAGTAAATCTAATTGTATTAACACAATGTTATGTCATAACTAAAAATAACATTTTCATTTCGAACATTTTGCTTAGAGCAATACAGTGTTAACTCAAAATTGTTAAATAGCTTTACTGTCAGTATTTTTATTTAACTAATAGCACAAAGAAACTTCCTTTAATATTAATTAGAAACATATTATGCATTAATTGTTTTCTTACCTGCACTAGGAAATGGTAAATGAGTTTTTCGTTGATTCTGAAAAATCATCTTTTTTTAATTACGACACTATTGTATTATTAGTGCGATATTATGGATAGATTTAGCGACTACCGACAGATCTACACAGATGCATGCATGCAAAAACAACGGGCGGAGTAGGGGCAACCATTTTCTCTAATACTCATAATGCTAAATTTAAGTTGCATAACAACTGGACTATCTCCAATGCAGAACTATACGTAAATCTTGAATCTAAATCATGCGACATGCAACATTTCGTATAGCGGAAAATAATTTTTGGTGATCGACCACTTAATTCTAGAAAATTTCTCTATTTTTCTTACTTGACACAATTTCCACGTTTCGTGAACGATGGTAGAGTGAAACACCCTGAATATTTAGAAGTTTAATTCTAAACACAAATGTATGTCAATATTGTTCTTTAATGTTTGTTACGAAATACTTGATATTTCTCTTGCTAGATATTTTTAATAAAAATTCTAATTACCAGGATTGCAAAAATATTAAGTATAAATAACTAATTTCTGTGTAGAATTGCAATTGTACTCTTATAATAAGTTTTGCAATACCAGCTGAAGATCCAAATATTTTTTTGACTTAACTATAAATTGATCATTGTTTATAATTCAACCAAGTAGTTTTTTACGTAAAAAGTAAAAATATGCAAAGAACATTAAAATTTTACAACTAACGACGACTTTATTTTATGTAATAAAGATCAGTTTTCTGAAAATGGCCGGTAGGTGTTTATATTTACATAATTATTTTAGTTGTCAAAAATATTCTGCACTGCGTCTTGGGACACAATCACATAAGCGGCCTTAGAAAACTAAGCCGTCAAGTCATTAGCAACTCCTGCAAGATGAAAGCTCAATAGAGGCCATCAAAAATCATTCACCAAAAGATTGCAACATCTTCTTTCAAAGAACACATGACATCTTCTTTGTATGTCACATGTACATGAGACAATGAAAAAGCGCATCAAGCAATCCAACAGATGAATCTAAAGACGGACCGAGATAAATGTTTTGTGTTGGATAGTGATTCGCAATAAAATATTATTATTTTTGACATTCTTAAGAATTTACGATACTTGCGAAAGTAGAGGTATATTACTTAGATAGTACATTTCAATACGTTCCAAAATTTTTCTTGCAATTATTTACTATCCATAGCTTATTCAACGACCATCACACCAATAATTCGTTGCTTCGAAAACGTTGGTGTTATTTTAAGTCAATTTAAACTTGTGGTTGATTTCTTTATTACCGTTCGACCGTCTGTGAACCGAATTGGGTGTTAATTTCACATGACTCAAAGTTGGTTTCGGAAAATCAAAAAACTTGGTTTTGTAACCACTTACAAGAGGAGAGATTCCAACGGCAAGTAGCTGCACGACTTATTTGGCTGGCCATTTTTGGACCCAGAACGAGTTGGTGATTGTTTTGTCAACGATTTCATGCGGATATTCCTAACTTGCCTTCATTTATGAAAATGGCCGATTATATGTTAGAGAACTACGTAAGTAATGAGTGTCTTTTTCCACTAACTGTTTGGGCATCCCAGTCTAGCCATATACATCATCAGCATCATCAATGACGCTACAACTCTTCGTGAGTCTTTGCCGTGTTTATTATTGCCTTCCATGTTTGTCGGTCCTGTGCCAGTAATTCCCATTGTCGCACTCCCATATTCTCTAGATCTTCTCTGACTGCATATTTCCGCCTTTTTCTAGGCCGCCCTACACACCTTCTTCCATCTGGCCTTTCCCAGAACACATTGTTTATAAGGCCATTGTCGTTACTGCGTATCACATGTCACCTAGCCATATACATTTCACCACAAATCCATGCGAATCCTTTCATTCTCATTTTTCCAACCATTTTTACCATTCTTATCATAATATCCCCACTTTAGTATCTACGCTTCTCCAGTACTAAACAATGAGGTACATAAAACTGCAAATTTTACATGTACCTGTCCTGTTTTCACAGAATAACATTTCTTAGGCTTTAACCGTTTAAAAAAACCAAGAGACTGTACTTAAGCATTTTGATTCATTCCGTCATAATAAATAGATTTCTAATTAGTTAATAAGTTGAGGACTATTTCCGATATAAATGGAAACAGCACATGTACATAAATATTTTAATTATAAAGTTCACTAACGAAACTATGCAACTGAATTTTCAGATATCAAAACCGCTTAGATTGGCAGATACGTCGAATATGCTATACCGTAAAAAATCGATATTAATATATATTTTAAAGCAATTAGCTTACAATAATTTCTGAATTTAATAACTCACCACATAAACGAGAAGTGTAACAAGTAACTGGCAATCTTCCGCATTAGAAACCAGCGGCGGGCGAACTTTCGACACCAAATTGTCTTTGTACCTGGGGTAATCGAAGGGTCAAATTTTATTATAGGAAATTTCGACACCGCGGCGTAATAGCAGGTAAGTAGGTAATTAGCGGCGATGGACATTTGCACCCAAGCAGGACAAGCGGGTTTTCCCAATATTTATTGTCACGGCGGGTTGCGTGGCACTTGTGTACTTGTGACTAAATTATTTCAATTGTAATTTATTCCTTGTTTGACGTTGACTTGTGCACGTATACGGATATTTAAAAAATGAGTTTGATAAAAAGTTCCCGTGGTCGAGATTTATTAGTGGTGGAGCATCATTCGTTCTCGAAACAGAAAGTGTTAAAAAGCGGCGAGATATTTTGGCGCTGCATCCAAAGAAACACTAAGTGTTCCGCAAAAGTGTTTACAATAGGCTGTGAGGACCTCACCATCACAAGAAGTGATTTGGTACATAATCATGAAGCCGATCCAAAAAAGCTTGAAGTAAAGATGGTAACCAATGCATGTAAAAGAAAAGCCCAAGAGGACATATCGGAAAAGCCTGCCAAAATTACAAGAACTGCTATTGCTGAGTGTGATGCCAATTTGCTGACGATTCCTGACATAGCTGAATAAGAAAGAACATTTACAACTGTCGTCGTAAACTGTTACCAGGTCCGTTACCAAGAAGCATATTAGTAGTCCATAACGCGGTTAGTAATTATTCTCCTAAAACCTGTCGCAATGAAAGTTTTGTGTTCTTAAATCATCCTGAATTAAATGTAATTGTATTTTCATGCGAGACAAATATTCGTTTGTTGTGTAAATTAAAAACTTAGGATGGTACATGTTCATACAGTACCAAATATTTTCTACAATTATTTACTATACGTGACTTGGAAAATGAACATTATGTTCCTTTAGCATACTGTTTGTTAAAGGACAAATTGTCAATGACATACAAAAATTTATTTTCTTTATTAAGGTCTAAGATTTTTGAAACATTGCAATTATCATTAGAGCCAACTGAAATATTTGTGGACTTTGAAAAAGCTGTGCTTTATTGTATATGTGGCCCAATGCAAAAATTAGTGGATGCCGTTGACTTACACCAAAACTGGTTTAAAAAAATTCAATCTTTGGGTTTGGTACAAGAATATAAGGATACAATTTCAGAAATTGGAAAATGGTTAAGGCATACGTTTGGTTTAACTTATTTAAATCCAGCAGAATTTGAAGAATGCTTTCTTTATGATTTAATATCATATAAACCTGTAAACGCAACACTTGATATATATGCAGATTATTTACTGGAAAATTACATTTTCGATAGCGCTCTATGTCCACCACACATATGGTCTAATCAGAATCCGTCTATTTCGAGGACCACAAATTCCTGTGAATCCTTTCATTCGAGATTTAATTCTTCTTTTTATTCAACATATCTTTCTATTTTTATTTTTATTGAAAAGTTAAAAGAATTTCAAGTAGACACTTATGTCAAAATAAATAGTTTACATATATGTATGTATATATAAAATGATGGATAAACTACGATCCCAACAAATACGTAGGTTAGATTTTATAAAAGCTGTATCTTATCATTCCTATAATAGCAAATAAATCATTGTATACAAGTATATTAACGGTAAAATGTACAAAAATTAGGTACTAGTTGTATTATATTTAGATATTATTACAGTTATAAAGAAATAAAATGCACATTACTTTTATTAAAATAAATAAATTAATTAATTATGATATTTTATGTATGTCGCAGCTATATTTATTTGGTGTCGAATATACCTGTAAGATAAAAACAGGAATTGGGGCTGGTGTCGAAAATTGCCATTAAATTTTAGTCGCTACCTGCTTAGTGTCGAAATTTCCTACGCCCGAAACCAGCCCCTTATAGCAAAAATACTGGTGATCAGTTTACCTATCTGCGGTGATGAGTTTACCTATCTCCAAAGAATGCCGGTGATCAGTTTACTATATCTCGGAGGGTCTAATAATTTTATGGGGGGCTATACAGTGATGAGTTCGTACACGTCCCAAAAAATTGTATACGTCATTATTTGTAAAACATCAAGTTGTGTCCATACAACTTTCTTTCTATTACTTTTTAATGTGAAGTGGAAAATAATACTTTTTAATGTAAAATAAGTTATAAACAAAAGTAATTAAAAATTGTTTAGTTATTTTTAATCATTCTACGATAAAATGACATCAAAGCAATATTAAAAGAGTTTTTCAAAGAATTATTTTCACTAAAAATGATTTCATTTAATTTTTTTGGGTTTTAAATATATTTTACGGGTTCTTGATATCTCGTAAGTATACGGTAAAAACCAATATAGTAGAAAAACAGTAGGAAGACGCCAGAACTCATGGCTGAAAGACCTAAGGGGATGGTTCGACCGCTCATCCGCAGAAATCTTTCGCGCAGCAGTTTCCAAAACCACAATCGTTTTCTTAACACTACTCCCTTTAAGTTTATTATCAATCATTTCCGCCACTACAAAACAAATGTAATGAAAAGAACAAAACAAATTTAATAGATCTCAAAACTGTTCCTTAATTTAGATACTTGGTAATCTGACAAATAATAATTTTCATTTGTTTCATCGATCAAAATCGGTTAAACCGGCCGCTCAAGCACAACAGCTGTTTTCTTGAATCGACTTTACTTGAAACCACGTTTTTTCAACTGTCACTCGTAGTTCGAGACTAATACACTTATTAACATGAACCAAACTGTATTTTACACTTGAGATGTCTCTTTATCGTCGGTACTACAACCAAAAATATTCATTGTTATTGTAACGATCAATTCGATACAGAATATGAAACCATTTTGGTTTTAGCTTTTAAATTATTCGTTTTCAAATAATGAAGACACTCACTAACAAATTGAACAAGTAGCCATTTTCAGAGCCGCTATTTTCAAGAAAAATTAAAGAAAAACATACCCCCGACAAACCGAGATATTGGCCAAACGACGAACACCAAAAAATTAATTGCTAATTTATTGCCGTAGTTTTACGTAAAAAAACAATTTATTGTTGCAACCATTGCCGAGAAACAAAGATTATGCTAACTTTACGGTAAAACTAGCACAACCATAGCTATATCTCAACAAAAAAGGTGTACAGGGTCTATCTTGGCGGCATATTTTATTGCTAATTGGCTGTTGGGTGTTGGTAGCTGTTGATCGGTATATTAATTAATCCCCAAAAACTACCTCATCATCTCCTAGCTCAAAACGCAACCCCAAAAAATGAGCTATCGACCAAAAAGCAAATTGCAGGGAATTTATTGTTAATTTATTGTCAAAAATTTACGCCAAAAAATAGTTTATTTCTGCAACCGTTTCCGAGAAACAATAATTATGCTAACTTTGCGATTAAAACTAGCGTAGCCATAGCTATATATCGGCAAAGAAAATGGGCGCAGGGCTCACCTTGACATATTTTATTTCTAGTAAATTGCTGTTGATCGGTATATAAACCAATCTTCAAAAACTTCCCCATCATCACCTAGCTCAAGACACATCCCCAAAAACCGAGATATTATCCAAAAAGCGAACAGTAATGAATTGATTGCTAATTTATAGACAAAGTTTTACGCCAAGAAACAATTTTTGAATAGAAGATTTAAATGGAGAATCTCGCAAAAAGATCTGCATCTACTGTTCGTTGCAAGATATGTCGGATTTAATCTTCTGGGTATAATTGTATACAGGGTCGGACATATATACTGATTGATTTTATCAAAAGTACGACAATCCCACAAAGCAAACGAAAAATACTATGAGTAATACTTTTATATTAAAATATATGAACTTTGAAAATAAGGCTATTATCGAGCACAAAATAATTAAATCAAGCCCAAGTACTTTCGCTTATAATAGCATCTTCAGGGGCATTTCGTCAAAATAAGATCTATCCAGCAAGCGTAGGAAGTTGAAACATTAAAACTAACATAAATTATACAAAACACTACACTAAAACGAGGACAAACAGTTTAAAATTGCTTCTACGCTACATTCTCTGTCAGTTTCTGGAGGGATAATGAAGATTAGAGAGATTATCCCTCCAGAAACTGACAGAGAATGTAGCGTAGAAGCAATTTTAAACTGTTTGTCCTCGTTTTAGTGTAGTGTTTTGTATAATTTATGTTAGTTTTAATGTTTCAACTTCCTACGCTTGCTGGATAGATCTTATTTTGACGAAATGCCCCTGAAGATGCTATTATAAGCGAAAGTACTTGGGCTTGATTTAATTATTTTGTGCTCGATAATAGCCTTATTTTCAAAGTTCATTTATTCGAGCATTCAACCTCATTTCATTTATTAAAATATATATTTAACAAAGTGAAAAAAAAACAAAAAAATAATTTTAAACTTAACTATCGTCTACATTTAAATCGGTATCACTATCATTGTTATCGTTTAAATCTATAGCTACTCTATTTATAATGTTGTTGAACTGTAAGTATTTTCTTCTAGTTTTTTGACATGTTCTTTACATTTTTTCCAATTATCTGCTGTAATATTATTACATTCATACAAATAATTATTTTTCCTTAGATTACTTTTTAATTGAGATCACAAAATTTCTATTCGATTCGGTGGACAATAGTAACGAGGTAATCTTAATACTTCACAGCCATAATTCTCAGCTAACCTGTCGATAACCGACGATAACCGACGATGTTCTTCACATTTAACAATTTTAATAGTTCTAAAAGTTGTTTTTTGGTGTAAGAATTCATAAAATATATTTCATGTTTTGATAAAAATTCTTGAATTTCAGCTTTGTTTGAATTAAAGTTTGGAATTGTACTGTTTAGTCTACAATGATAGGGAGCATTATCCAAAATAATAACACTATGTATAGCGTATCCAAAATATAACTACTTTTCAAACAAATTACTGTCCATATCTTGATGATAATCTAAGCGACAATCACTTACACTCTTAGCAGAGAGTAATAAGGCATCTTCTACCCATCCTGATTCTCCCCCACAATGTAAAATATAAATTCTCTTCCCTCTAGAGGGAGGAACATTGATGACGCAATTTTTACTGCCATTGGTCCAACATTTATTAACTATATCGTGGGTGTCGAACCAAGTTTCATCCAAATAATATAAGTTCTTCCCTGCATACCTAAAAGACCTTAGACTCTTCAAATAGTCAAACCTCCACTTTATTAAACGGCTGGATTCCATAATTGCCTGTCATTTATTCACTGTTTTAAACATAAAACCATTAGATTTTAAAAACCTCCAAAAAGTAGTTTAAACACTCGGAGATTATTTCTTTGTTTCTTAATTCACTCAAAAGTTTATTTAAAGTTGGTAAGGTATTCACTGAATACATTGTTTCCCGTATACCTGATAAATGAAAATTCGGTAATACTCGATGGGCACCAACATCCTTTCTTTTTTTTACCGCAACACTGGACCGTCTTTTATAAGTTCGTACCCAGTAGATCGTGGCACTTGTGCAAAAAAAAACGGTCTTTTTGACCGATTTTGATTTAACCATCGTCGAAGACCTATATCGTTGCTCAGTCAAGTATACAAACTATTTATGAGAATTATTAATAACCGGTTAACCTACAAAATGGATAATTACCAACCGGTTGAACAGGCTGGCTTCCGCAAAGGATATAGTACATCAGACGATCTGCTGACAATGAGAACATTGATAGAGAAGGCAAATAAATACCAACTACCCATATTTCTTGCCTTCGTCGACTATGAAAAGGCGTTTGATAGTATCGAGATGTGGGCCATAGAACAAGCTATTAATAATTGTAGAATAGATTCGAGATATAGGCACCTAATACATAACATACCTATATGAAAATGCAACTTTGATAGTACAACTAGACGAAAATATAAATCCCTTCCCCAATAAGAGAGAGTGAGACAAATAGACGTAATATCGCCAAAGCTTTTCAACCTAGCCCTAGAAGACGTCTTCAAAACTACAAATTGGTCAACCTATGGCATTAACGTTAATGGCAACAAGTTAAACTACCTCAGTTTTGCTGACGACATAGTGATTATAGCGAGCACATTCGAGGAACTGCAAATTATGTTGGGGGAACTAGCAGCCAGCTCCCAATACGTCGGCCTAAAAATGAATATGAAAAAAACAAAAATATTGACAAACACAGATGATCCCAGACATATAACTATAAACGGCAATGAGATAAAACAAATCCAGGAATATATATACCTAGGCCAAATCCTGAGACTTGACAAAGAGAATCAAAGTGCGGAAATTACTAGAAGAGCAAGACTAGCATGCGCAGGATTTGGAAAACTTAGTTGGATACTTAAGAACCGCAAAATACCCCAATACTTGAGGAGCAAAGTGTTCAATCAATGTATCGTTCCTATCATGACCTATTGATGTCAAACCTGGACCCTAACCAAGGAAACATGAATAAACTAGCCACAACAGAAAGAACAAAGGAAAGTGTAATGTTAGGTATACGACTGTCGGATAAAAAAAAAGAACGACTGGGTAAGATCCAAAACAAAAGTCGAGGACATAACAATAAAAATTGTAAAACTTAAATGGAGCTTCGCAGGCCACACTGCTAGACAGAAAGACCACAGATGAGATTTGTTGATGACATTAAAAGAATAGCCGGAACAAATTGGAAATATGTTGCTCAGGATAGAAACCGATGAAAGGAGTTGGGAGAGGCCTATGTTCAAACATGGACGACAGAAGGCTAATAAGAAGAAGAAGATCGTCGAAAGAAGACCTAAGAAAAAATATGTTATTTTACTTTTTAAGGAATTCTGCTCGGAATTCTGTGTTTTTTATGAATTAATTAATCGATAAATATAATTAACTTTACTAATACCGGCTGCGGCGAATTCTTTATCTTTGAAATTCCATTTCTGCTATTACACAGTGGGAACTTTTATAATTCCCCTGTTAGCATATATTTGTCTAAATTCTTTGAAACATCACTTTCTAGTAAGTATTTTCTCTCTAAGAATTTGTGAAGTGCAATTATCCCTCAGTACGTCTGATATCTGATAAATGCTAAATTACCTGTTTATTTGGTGAGTTTCAGAATGTAACTGTCTTATGTCTTTGATTTTTAATTTGTTGAATTGGTACTAAACGAAGTGTACAGGCAATAATGAGTTAAAAAAATGGTTAGTTTAATGGAATACAGAGAATCCTTGCGCTTAAAAGTGAACCAAACAAATCGTTAACAACTTAAAATTGAAATACGTACCTTTAAAGTTTGGATATAATTTAAAATTAAACCTATAGTAACGAAATACTAAGGGCAACTATTCGTTACAGCATTAAGGAAGTATAGTCATTTTATGCTGTCTTACAACGGATGGTACTTAAGTTTCAAAGAGGTAGCACCAATACTAGTAATTCATAATATTAAATTAAAAATTTAATTTAGCAACAAAAATAAAAAACTTTCAATAACACTCAACATGCATCTTTCACAAGAGAAGAAGCGACAATTTGAACTAAAAAATTGTCAACATCTTTGTCAACATAATTTACGCAAAACTACAAGACAAAATAGTGTGTCACGTAATATTTAACATCATCATCATCATTAATCAGCCCTGAGTTGTCCATTGTTAAACATAGGCCTCCTCTAGACTTTTCCATCTGCTTCTGTTCTGCGCCTCTGCTATCCAATTGGTCACGATTCTTTTAAGGTCGTCGGTCCATCGCGTTGGGGGTCTCCCTCGGCTTCGCTTGTCAGCCCGTGATCTCCACTCAAGCAATTTTTTGTCCAACTGTCGTCTTTCATTCTTGCAACATGTCCTGCCCATCTCCATTTTTGCCTTGTATAATGTTCTATAATGTCTTCCACTCCGGTTCGTCTACGAACTTCCTCGTTTCTTATTATATTTCTTAAGCTTATTCCAAGCATTGATCTCTCCATCTTTCGTTGTGTCCTTCTTAATTTTTGGCTGATGTTTTTGTGAGAGGTAAGGTTTCTGCTCCGTATGTGAGGACTGGTAGAACGCACTGGTTAAAAGTTTTTCTTTTTAAATGGATCGGTATATTTGGTTTAAATACTTCTCTCATTTTTCCGAATGCAGCCCAACGAAGACTTATTTATCTGAGTAGCTCGCATGTTTGGTTATCTCGCGTTAACCTTATTTCGTGACCCAAATACACATATTTTTCCACAAGTTCTATGGGCGACTTTTCGATTTCTATTAGCTCATTGAAGACGAGATTGGTCATCATTTTTGTTGTTTCATAGTTTATTTTTAAACCGACTTTCTGGGTTACTTACTGTAGTTGTTGTAGCATAACTCTGGCTTTTCCTAAGTGTCTGTTATGAGAACAATATCATCGGCATATCTGAGATGATTGAATATCTTTCCATCGATGCTAATACCCTTTGATTTCCACTCTAGCCGTTTAAATGCGTACTCCATAACTGTTATAAATATTATGGCGTATAAAAACTGTAAACATGTTTACTCATTCACGAATGTTCTAGGTCAAATACTACCGAATTCTCTAAAAGTTTTGAATAACGAGTCCAGGTAACAATAGTGCAGTCGACTACCCGAGCCCTCCGAATTTTATTAGACGAGAAAGCGATCGACTTTTTCAGAAAGCTGGTCTACCAGCTGAATGAGTCAGCTAATGGATGTAACGTCATCGGTGCATCCCCAGACCCTTCTAGATAACGGCATTTTATATATAAATAACATGGATTTTATTGAATAAGTCAGTCAACAAGAAGTCCGGTCTCGCGATAAATTGTATCGCACGTAAACAAATTATTTGTTATTATTAAGTGTAAAATAAATTAGTAGTAATAAAGACTTTGATAAATTCGTGAATGTTCTAAATATTGAACCTTTAGTAAATTAAGATAGGAACAATAAATTAGAATTGATAAAGACTTAACAATAGTTTTGGCGACAAGGTATCTCCTTGTCGCACCCCTCTGCCAATTTTTATCTTCTCAGTCTTGCAATGGAAGTTAACGGTTGTTGTCGCATTTTCGTATATATTTCGAATAATATTTGCATACCTATTCTGCATTCTGATAGTGCTTTTAAGATAGCAACTGTTTCGACTGTGTCAAATGCTTTGTGCAAGTCAACAAAGATACGAGCAAGGGGTCTGTTGCTTCATCATCATCAATCAGCCAATCGCGTCCACTGCTGGACATAGGCCTCCCTCAGTTCTTTCCATTGTTCTCTACATTGGGCCGCTTGTAGCCAGTTTCCCGCTACACGTTTAATGTCATCGGTCCATCTAGTCGGTGGTCGTCCTCGGCTTCTTTTATAATTTCTGGGCCTCCATTCCATAATACGTCTTGTCCACCGTCCATCTTGTGTTCTGGCTAAGTGCCGTGCCCAGTTCCACTTAAGCGTCGTGGTCTGTTGCTTACTTAACAAAATAACACTACATGACTAAAAATCCTTCAAAAATCTATATTTAATATTAATTCTTAATATATAAGTGGAAAATGTTAAATTTTAAATGAATTTAATGAATAAACAATGATTTACTTATTTTGCCGAGCATAGCGTAAGACTTATTTGTCTGATCTTGGCTGATTTTGAGTATTTTGTTTCTGGTGCAATAATTCACAATCAAAATCAATGGCGAATCAAGGAAGAGCTGTATAGTTTTTGGTATTATCAACCATCCTATGGGAACTTATTGCATAGCGCAATATTTACCTTTTTGCAATAACTTTAGCATGGGTCGATAAAAAAGACGAAATTTTTGCCAGTATAATCATTGTGTCTCCGAAACGGTTGCAGCAATACATTGTTTCTTGGAGTAAAACTTTGACAATCAATTAGCAACCAATTCCTTGAGGTTCGCTTTTTGGTCGATATCTCGGTTTTTCGGCGGTGCGTTTTGAGCTAGGGGATGATGTGATAGTTTTTGGGGATTGGTTAGTCTACCGATCAACAGCTATTAGTTAAAGTAGGATCGTTTTAGCCTGTCGTATAAATAATAAAACTGTCTGTTCAGATTTGCCTCAGGTAGTCAGCGGTTCTCTTTATTTATCCTCAAGTACTACAGCCGACCAGTAGGAGGTTCGGTACCACAAAGCAGGTAGAAAAGGGAAAGCATAACAGAGTGGCTGTAACTAGAGTAATAAATTAATTTTCGGGCGTTAATCCGACATACGACAGGGTAAAACGACTTCACTATAGTAATTAAATATGCCGCCAATATGGGTCCTGTACCCCATTTCCTTGTCGAGATATATGTAAGGCTATTCTAGCTTTACAGTAAAGTTAGCATACCTATTTTTGTTCGGAGACGGCTACAGCAACAATTTTTTTCTTTTCATAATAAATTAGCAACACATTAGCAATAAATTATAGTGTTGGTCTGATTTTGGCCTTGTAACATAAATACGCTAACTTTGCAGACATGCTAAAAATTACTTAACACCAGAAAATATCTTATTTGGGACGAATAGTGAGGGGAAATCGATATAGAACACTACAACTGATCCTTAAAGGCAAAACAGGAGGCCGTAGAGGTGTAGAAAGAAAACAGGTTTCTTGATTTAAAACATTCGTGAATAGAGTGAGATATCAAATGCAGGACAATAACTCCATGTGGCAGAAGATCGAGAAGCCTTGGCAGTGGTGATCGCTAACGTCTAATAATTCTAATATGGCAAATGAAGAAAAAGAATAGGCATTTAGGTTAAAAAAATTGTTTATTGATAAATTCTGACCATATCGTAATGATAAATAGTGGATGTTAATAATAAAAATAAAATATACAGTATATATGTGTTTTATCGACTTCGAAAAGGCCTTTGACCGAGTAAACCATGACAAACTTATAGGTGTCTTGCAACAGGTGGGAATTGATGACCGAGACCTCGGTATTATCACAAATTTGTATTGGCATCAATGTGCAAACATACGAGCTGGACACAACACGACGGAAGCAGTGGAAATACGACGTGGAGTGAGGCAAGGATGTATTCTATCGCCACTACTTTTTAATATCTACTCCGAATTTATTTTTAAAGAAGCCTTAGTTGAAGATACAGGCATTAAAATCAACGGAATTAATGTCAACAATCTCAGATATGCAGAGACACGGTACTTATTGCCTCCAATAAAGAAGACCTGCAACGACTTATAGCCGAAGCATGTGATGAATATGGGCTTAAACTTAATACTTCTAAGACAAAATTTATGGTTGTCAGCAAAACTGAGTTACAACCAAGGAACATCAGAGCGTATGGAATAGAGTTAGAAAGAGTCCACAATATTACCCACTTGGGTGTAAACGTTAACGATAACTGGGATATAAATAAAGAAATAAGAATACGCATTGAAAAAGCCAGAGCCGCCTTCTATAAATTAAAGAAAATTCTAATTTATAGAGATATTACGTTAAATCTTAAAATCAGATTAATACGCTACTACATATTCTCCACATTGCTGTATGGTATGGAGAGCTGGACCCTTACAGAGACATTAATGAAAAAATTTAGAGGCCTTTGAGATGTGGATTTATCGACGAGTATTGCGGATAAGTTGGGTTGATCGAATAAGAAATGAAATAGTTTTACATCGAACGAAAAAGAGCACAGAAATAACAAAAACGATAAAAATTCGGAAGTTACAATATTTCGGTCATGTAATGAGACATCCAGAGAGGTATAACCTTCTACACCTCATAATACAGGGTAAGATCAACGGAAGGAGAGGCCCAGGCCGACGAAGAACATCCTGGCTACGAAATCTCCGAGAATGGTATCAAGAAACCGCCTTTAATTTATTTAGAGCCGCCGTGAATAATGTTATTATTGCCAATATGATCGCCAACGTTCGATAATCGGACAGGGCACTGAAAGAAGAAGAAGAATAATAAAAAAAACAAATAAAATTGTAGAAATTCAATGTTAAAAGTGGAATCTAAATAACCTGTAAATATTATATACTAATACCTCTTAAAATTGTGTTTTTGTATTAGAACGGCCAGTTCTTAAAGTAATAAAACCATCGAGGTATCTGTCGAATAATTACATCTTCACAAAACCCTAAAAGAATGTACCTGTTGACAATTTTGCATTCATTCTTCCTAGAGTTTTGTCATATTTTATTGTACCCGTACTTACCGCCTTTTATTTTCCATTAAGCCTTATTTTTAAGAGATAAGTAACTACCTGTTCAAATTGACTAAAAGCCTTTGCATACCGGAAATTTTTCTCAGTTTGTTTTGTATTCCAACGAGGGAATTCTAACGGATATAATTCTTTGTGAGACGAAAATCAAATATTTTAATAACTTGTTAAAATACTCTGAGTAATTTCAGTGTGAATTTTTCAACGAAAATGAACTGTAAGGTAGGATATTTATACATATATTTCCCTGATGCGATTAACGTGGAAACGGAAGTTTTAAATTTAATTAAAAAATTTTCGCAACGCTTTTTTTAGCTGTTTTTGTAACACAAGAATTTTCGTTAATAAAAAAGTTAAGTGTTATCAGCATACATACAAATAAAATTACAATTTTACGTATGTGTATTCGAATGTATTATATTTAAAAAAAATTTACTTTTTACAAACTAAATTTAATTATTTTTTTGTATTTTTTATTGTTTTGTTTCAACGCTTTTTATCATAATTTTCTGTCTTTCATTTAACTTTTGTATATCTAGAATGATATTTATTTATAGTAATATTAAAAGTACAATTAGTTAATGAGGCATTTTCAAAATTGAAACAATGCAAAAATGTCCCCGACTCTTGATACGCATTGGTAATTGTTGATGATACTGATGGTCGAGAACAACTTTCAGCAATCATTCCCGATGTTGGCGAATCATGAGGGTTTAAAATTTTTTGAGCATTATCGTTCTTATTTCTAATTGAATCCTCTATATATCCTTCGGCAACCGTGCTTGATTTCCAGCCCCCATGTCGTTTAAGGCATTCTAGATTTACGCCTCCATCAATTGTTGCTGAAGTTCGTCGTAAAAAGTGACCCGTGTATGCGCTTGCATCGTTTAAATTTAAATAACTAGCTACTTTTTGGGATACTGCGCTGATCGAATGTATTCCCATGCCGCTTTGGTAACACTTTCCATTTTGGTACTTGATAAAAAATCGGTTTTCTGTGAAATTTTCAGGCCGCAGTGATGCATACTTTTTATACAGTTTAATGTAGTTCTGACCAATTATCGTAAAAGATCTAATTTGTCGTGTTTTACTGTCTGGGAGTTTGATAATTATTACATTTTCTTTATCCTCAATATCCACAGTCTTCATTTTACCATTTTGTCGCATCGACAGGCGCCGGTAACCCCAATTAACAAAACAATCTGAAATATTTTTATAATTTAGTAGAGTATACCACATGCTTTGCAATATAATTTTTTTTTACCTTTAACCCTAAATACAACTTCTCTGGCGCTTCAAACAAAAATTTATCAAACTCGTCTTTAGTGAAAACTTTAGACTTCTTTGCAGCATATCCTTCGCTTGTTTTTTTTTCAGAAAGGGAACTTTAAAAATTTGCATATATCCACATTTTTTCTAATAACTAACTCAGATTTTATCATAGAGTATCGTGACCACATTGTAGAAGATTTCCATTTATTTTCATTTTCCATTATATTAAAATATCTGGCATAAAACGTCTTCGGTAACTTGCCGTACTCCTCTTGTATCGCACCACTCTTGGAAGTGCTTGTACGCTAACCGATACTTTATTCCGGACTTGGAGGGCCCCAAACGTGCTACTGCATTATTAGCCGCGGATTTATTTTCGTTTAGGTTTTCCATTTTTGCACTAAATTTACGCTTGAGGTTGCAACAACAATAAGCTGTCTTTAATAATTGCAAACAACTGTCAAACAACTGTAACCAGGGAGACGCAAATCCTACTGACGACTTAATTATTTTAATTTCTAACATCTAGACGACTTTGATAGTTGTCACAGTTAATTTCGAGTAAAAATAGAGTATGAATTGTACTATTTATGGTTGAAAATTGCTACTTCTGAAGAAAAAATAGTATACTTTATTCGGCAAAGAATTGCCCTCTATTACGCGCCGAACGAAGTGAGTACAAATATATTGGGAGCGTCAAGAAAAGTCATGCTTCTCCGCCTCATAAAGTAATATACTATTTCCACTCATTTCTTGGATTCTATTTTATTTTTTCTTTCCGATTAATATTTTTCCACCTCTAATATTTACTGTAGCCATATCTTTCTTGTTTTGCATTTTTTTCTTTTTGTGGTATGCTTTGTGTTGTGCATTTTTTTTTGTTCTTCTAATAATCCAGTGCAGGTCAATGTCAGACGTGGCATTCTAATTTTTGCAGAAAAAAGAAAAAATCGATGAAAAAAAAACTATAATTCTAACCTCGACTATCCCATAGGTTAACTTTTTCAGTTGCTGAGTATGTGTCTCAGTCATACAATAAGGATTCCCTTTATTAATTTAATGAATGAAACGTGGATTTTGAATATATAAATCTGGCATTATTTCGCAAAGTTGTATTTGGCGATCTAGATTATCCTGATTGATTTATTGGACATTATAAATTGAAGACATAAGTGGATAAAGGTTGTCACAAAATGATGTTTTTGAGTAATGAGCACTTTAGTGTCCTTTGTTCAAAGTTAATTATTTATTTTATAAATTTGTATTGCTACACTCTTTTAAACAGGTATCTGAAGGTACTTTTTTACATTTTAAATTAAATTTAAAAAAAATTACCAAAATATTTCAAATTTGTTGGACATATTGCCTTAATCCACATAGTAAAAATAATTAAAAAATATTGAGGTTAAGTGGATACATTAGAGTTAAGTTATAAGTATTAAAAATTGGCATTTATTTTCAAAAAAAAATTACAATACAGGGTGTAAAATTAATAAAAACAAAATTTTTAGTAGGTTCTTTTTTTGTAATTTGCTTTATTTTCCTCTATCGCGTTTTCATAAAATCATATGTACCTTTCGGGAACAAATTTCATTTGGTCTCTTAAATTTTCCAGTTTTTTCAAACTCAAACCACCAGTTTTATTTTCCAGTCTTCTTGGTCTATATTTGGTTCTGGTCAGATGTGCTGTCCTTTTTTTTCTCTTAAATCTACTTGCCGAAATGGCACGTAGTCATTAAGGCATGTCTTATAAGAGATAGAGGCCAAATTTGTTCACTCTTATCCATTTTACATTATCACGAAAATAAACCTTTTCGTTTGAACTATTTGTTTGCTTTTTACATAAATAGAGGTTCGTTCATATTACATATTTATTCCATATTTATAATAATGCTATCTTTTGTGCTTACCGACGTGATAATGTTACGATATTGATCTGGATTTAAAACTGACTGATGTTTTCTTTTCTATCTTTTTTCTATGTTTAAAATGTCCCTGTCAGAATATAAATAACTGTAGTCCTCTTCAGGAAATTTATGCTCTATTATTTTAAAATATCCATTTAAAATGAGATATTGATATAGACCTACAATTATAAAGTTTTTGTTTTGACCAGAACATGAATCTGACCATATAAATATGATCAAATGATTAATTTGGAGATATTCTTCTTTTAAAAGCTTACAAAATCTGAATAGGCAACTCGCTATCTCAGTACTACCTCGGTTAGCTAGATCTTCATCATCATCATCATCACTGGCTCGACAACCCTTTTTGGGTCTTGGCCTGTTCAAGGATTCTTCTCCATTCTGACCTGTTTCGTGCTTTTTTTTTCCAGTTTTTAATTTTTAATGTTGTTATATCATTTTCTATTTGTTCTACGTATCTCAGCTTCGGTCTTCCTCTTGTTCTTTTTCCTACTGGCACTTGATTGAATATTTTGTTTCGTATTTTGCCTTCTTCCATTCTTTCCACATGTCCAATCGAACGTAGCCTTCCTATTTTAATGAATGTTATGATATCCGGATCCTGGTATATGTTGTATAGTTCAAAGTTATACCTTCTCCGCCAAATCCCGTTTTCTTTTGTACCCTTATATATGTGTCGCAAGATTTTTCTTTCAAAGGTGGCTAATAACGTTTCCTCCCTTTTAGAGAGTGTCCAGGTTTCTGAACCGTATGTGAGTACCAGTCTTATTAAGGTTTTGTATATTTGGCATTTTGTTTTTCTGGAGACGTTATCTGAACTTAGTTGCCTAATTAAGCCATGGTAACATTTATTGGCAATAAATATTCTCCTCTTCACTTCCTCTGCAACGTTGTTATCAGACGTAACTAGGGATCTTAAGTATGTAAAGTTTTTTACCGCCTCAATGTTGTATTCTCCTATTGTTAAATTTGGCAGCTGCCTTATTTGTGCGTTTTTATTTGCAGGCATATATTTTGTTTTTGTCTGATTGATTTTAAGACCACTATTTTTTGCAGCTCGTTGTATTTGAGTGAATGCCTCTATCATTTCTCTTCTTGATCTTGCGATTATGTCAACATCATCCGCAAATGCTAGTACTTGCACGCTTTTATTAATTATTGTTCCTCGGGTATTAACTGTTGTGTTTCTTATTCTTTTTTCAAGTATGATGTTGAATAATATGCATGATAGAGCGTTTCCCTGGCGTAGTCCCTTCTTCACATCTATTGTTTCCGTTAATTCGTTTTGTATCCGGATTTTACTTTCTACTTTTAGTGTTTCTTTTATTAATTCTATTAGCTGTGTTGGTATATTAAATTCTTTAATTGCTTTTGTTAGGAATTCTCGGTTTATATTGTCATATGCGCTTTCGAAGTCTATGAAGAGATGATGTGTGCCGATGTTATATTCACTTGTTTTTTCAAGGATTTGTCGCAGAACAAATATCTGGTCTATTGTTGACTTCTGTCTACAGAAGCCACATTGGTATTTGCCAACTATTTTTTCAGCGTATAGTCTAAGTCTTTCATACATTACGTTGGACATTATTTTGTATGCCGCATTCAACAGCGTGATTCCACGGTAGTTTTCACATTCTAACTGGTTTCCTTTTTTATGTAGTGGTACAATAATGTCGCTATTCCACTCCTTTGGTAGCTGTTTATTCAACCATATCTTTCTTATCAGCTCATGTATGGCTTTAAGTAATGCGTCTCCTCCTTATTTCAGTAGCTCCGATGATATTTGATCCGATCCCGGTGATTTATTGTTCTTTAATTTGTCCACTGCTGTTCTAATCTCTGCTATTGTTGGTGGACTTTCTCTGTTGTCTGCTTGGTCTAATGGTATATCAGCTAGATCTTCAGTCCACGTAAAAAAGTAAGATTTTGATCCTGATAAAGTAATGCAATGTATACCAAAATTATACAGCCATACTTGACGTAAATAGAATGCTCTTGATGCTAAAAGCTTAGGTAACGGCATCGTTTGTTGTAGATCCATTGTGATGTACCACATATTGTTGTCAGTTATTGGCTTTTGCCTATCTACTTTTTGAAATTCAAACTCTATGCTACAATTTTCTTTATGCTCAATAGTATTTTTTCCAGAATTATATGTGCTACATGTGTCACTTTTTGGATATCCAATTAATAGATTGAGTTTAGCATCGAACACATGGCGATACATGGAAAGTTTAACTAAATATTTTTCACCAAACACTTACAAATACTTCCTATTCTGATTTTTGTTTCAAGAATAGTAAGAGCTCTTAGCTGGAAAGATTTGAACATATTGAGTAATGTATTCTACTACCTCTTCACAGATCTTGTGAGGTCTATTTGTATGTTGGCCTTGTTTACTTGGACTTTGAGCTGAATGACCTTATTTAAATTGTTATTGAAGATTTAATATTTTATTTGAGTCAACTTGGTACAGCGAACAAATTGCATCCTTACAAACAGATACTTTTTGCTTTTCGTAAGTTATTGGTTATTTAAAAGAACATTCTCTTAACTTCTCCTTTTTACTTCCAGTACGAATTCTGTGTCTTAAAACTTTATTTATGTCAATGCTTTTTAAATAAAAGACAGTTATTTGCGTTATTTTCTAATTTATAAAATCTTTTCAATATAGATTTTCTAGCTTCTAGGCTGAATTTGGTTCCACACTTTAATCTGCGTGTTGCTTTACATAATACTCAATCTTCCTCAATTGTTTTTGCTCTTATATTTTTTTCATTTTGAGAAACATATTCCAACCATTTTTCTTTTTGAATTGCTGCCTTTTTTTCTTTCATTTAATAGGGTTGCGTTCTCTTTTACGAGTTCTCTTCTCTTTAAGCTCAAAAAATTTTTTCACCGTCCTTTGAGGTTTGGAAACAGCAGGTCTTTGTCTTTCTGCGGTAACATGTACCCGCTTTGATATATATCTCAAACCAACAATATTATAAGTATGTGATAAAGACTGCTGTAAAAAGTATTAACTGGTAGATACTTTGCATAAAACAAGTATTAAATATATTTATATGAACTTTTATATAATAATGTAATATTACCTTGTTGAACAGTATTTTCTTCTTTCTGTTGAAGATATAGTCTGTAAATTATTTTTCCTCTACTCTCCATAATTGTTTCGTAGCTTTTTGACTTCTTCTTCTTCTTCTTCCTTTTATATAGACATGACTCTGCCTGTTTTTCAATGTATTTCCAGTAAGTTGTCATTCCATCGTTTTCGTGGTCTTCCTACTGATCGTCTAACTATTGGGAAACCGTCTCTTGCCATCTTTACTACTCTATTTGTTGTCATTCGGCTTATATGATCGTTTCATTCTACTCTTTTATTTCTTACCTAGTTTTTGATGTTCTCCACCTTGCATCTTTGTCGTATGTATGTACTGCTAGCTCTGTCCCATAGTGTCTTACCATCAATTTTTCTAAGTGCTCTCATCTCTGCTGTTTCTAACATCCTTTTTGTCCTCTATGTGTCAGATCTTGTTTCTGTCGCGTATGTCATTATTGGTCTGATGACTGTTTTGTAAATTCTGCCTTTCGTTTCTTTCCCGTTATTTTTATTTTTCCATATTGTTTCATTTAGGCAACCTGCAGCTCTGTTTGCTCTATTCACTTGATCTTCCACTTCGGTTTCGAGATTTTCGTAGCTAGATAATGTGATGCCTAGATATTTAAACTCCATCACTTGTTCTATTAGCTGACCTTCCAGCTCCAATTTACATCTTAGTAAATTTGCTATTGTCACCACGCATTTTATCTTTTTTGGGGAAGTTAACATATTAAATTTGCTTTTTGACTTAAAAACTGTAAAACTGTTTGCATAAAATAAATTACATAATTACACTGATTTCCCTAACATAACCTATAAAGTTAAATGTCAGAAAACCAAAGCTACTAAGCATTTGAGTGGATAAAGGTAATATGTGCACGATTTTGGACATAATACCTTCATTGATTACAATTTAAAAATTTAGTGTGATATATTGCTTTAATACTTACCTGTTTTTTTAATTAACTAACAATAGGTAATTTTAAAATTTTAAAAGGTTAAAGAGCATATTAGGAAAACAAAAAACCAATAAAACAAGTTTCTCAAAAAAGTGACATATGACTTTTATTCACTTATGTCTTCAATTATAATGATGATAATTCTTCTCTTTAATGCACTCTAAAAATGTTTGTACCAGCTACCTTGTCTTGAGTTAATTTGAGGTTTTTCTGCCACACTTAATAATACATCAAAGTGTGCATCAATATTTATTGTTGGATGACCAACATTTTAACATTTCATGTGTCCAGTTTCTCTAATAGTCTACTCGTCTGAGATTTGACCTTTAAAAATCATACGAACAAGTTGAATTTTGCTGAGAACGTCAATTTTGAGACTCCAAAAAAGTATCTATAAAAAAAGCACATTACCTATCCAACGCACGTTATACAATTAAAATTGGATTATCTGGGAGGCATCAGAATTTTTTTTAAATTATAAACAATTTTTTGGAGTTTTAAAAATTAGAATATCTCAGTAACTATTCATCATCATCATCATCATCATTCAGCCCATACTCGTCCACTGCTGAACATAGGCCTCCCGTAGTTCACCCCACAAATTTCTGTCCTGAGCCGCCTGCATCCAATTTTGATGTGTCCGTTTCAGGTCATCCGTCCATCTTGTTGGTGGTCGTCCTCTATTCCTAAAGGCATCTTGTCTGGGTCTCCACTCAAGAATGCGTTTTGTCCATCTGCCGTCCTTCGTTCTCGCGACGTGCCCTGCCCAGTTCCATTTTAAGGTTGATATTCTTTTGATTGCGTCGGTTACTCCCGATCTACGGCGCAATTCTGTGTTGGGTATTCGGTCTCTCAGGGTTAATCCCAACATGGACCGTTCCATTGCCCTCTGTGTTGTTCGAATTTTGTTTGCGGACGTCTTAGTAAGTGTTAGCGTCTCCGCACCATAGGTTAGAACCGGCAGCACACATTGATCGAAGACTTTTCTCTTCGGTAACTATTAGTTTTCATTAAATTCAAAAAACAGCCTTGATAAAAAAGGTTTAATTTAAAGCAGTAGTTATTGAGATATAAGCAGTCAAAGTTGACCGGCATTTGTGAGACAGTTATAAACGATAGTATACGAACCCCTATCCGGGTATCACATTTTACTAATGTAATTGGGTAACTCGGGTCCGTTCTACTCACAACTATTCTTGAATGTACTATTCATATTTTTACCCATATAGTTTCTTAGTAAGATTCGTTTTTGATTTTTTTATTTATTTTAAGTTAAATTTATTTATTTAAATTGTCTTTATTAAAAAAAAGGTGCTACTATAGTATGCTGTCTATCTCGAGAGTGGGATCTATCTAAAGGATTTTCACAAAATAATGAAATGCAAGACGACTTTTGTAGAAAAAATATTTATTGTAAGTAATAAACATTTGGAGCCGAATAAAGACTTAATTCATAAATAAATAAAAACTTTTGTAAATCTAAAAAGTTATTTTATTTGAAAAGAGGGGTTGATGTTTACGCATACCCTGGAAAAAGATTACGGTGTTGTTGCCTTTCATTATTATGTGAAAACCCTTCTAAGAAAAGATTATGGTTCTGAGGCTCATGTAGGTATAAAGTACTGACAAACACAATCTTTACAATATAAATAAAACGCATAAGTCAGAAGAATATTATTATTTTACTTTTACAAATTAATACTTTGTCATATCAATTTACTATTTTAGTTGGGACTAGGCCACAAGATTAGTTTATTCCCAACTTCTTCTTCTTATGGTGCCTATCCGTTACGGATGTTGGACACTAAAATAGCTATTCTGACTTTGTTGACTGCTGTCCTGAAAAATCCGGTAGTGGTTAAGTTAAACCATTTTCGCAGGTTATGCAGCCAGCATATTCTTCTTCGTCTTGGACCTCTTTTCCCATGCACTTTACCTTGAAGTATGGTCCAAAGTAGGTCATATCGTTTTTCATTGCGCATTTTTTATGGTTGCGACTAGTTCGCGCTCTTTACTCATTCTGTGGTTCTTCGTTGGTAATTCTGTCTATCCAGGAAATCCTTAACATGCGTCTATAGCATTACATCTTAAATGTTTCGAGTCGCTTCAGTGATGCCTCAGTTAAGGTCCACGACTCCACGTAATATAAAAGAACAAAGAATACGTAGGATTTTAGTTAACGAACTTTTATTTCCAATTTTATATCGTGGATGTTAAAGATTTTTTCATTTTGACGAAAGCTGATCTTGCCTTCTCGATACTTATCTTAATTTCCGTCGATTGGTCCTACTGTTCATATTTAAGTTTGCACCCAGATAACAAAAGTTGGTGAGTTGTGTTATAGGCTGTTGGTTAATCAGTAATTGACCAGGTGGTATCCTATGTTTGCTTATAACCATGTATTTGGTTTTTTTGATCAAAATCTAGCCCAAACCTGCTACTTACTTTTGCCACCCTGGAGACAAGTGTCTGCAGGCCTTCAAGACTGTCTGCAAAAATGGCATTAATATCAGCGTATTTTATGATGTTTACTCGTTCTCCGTTTATAAGTATTCCCTCGTCTATGACCGTTAGCGCTAGGTTCATAATGTGCTCTGAAATTGTATTGAACAATCATGGGGACAATATACATCCCTGTCGCACATATCTTTTTTATCTTTATGTCGTCTGTTAACTGATCCCAACTCTAACAGCTATAGTTTGTTCGTAATAGATATTGTTTATTATACGGCGATCTCTGCTGTCTAGACCAATTGAATTTAATATTTTCATCAGTTCGTCATATTTTATGCTATCGAACGCTTTCTGGTAATCAACAAAATACACATAAATCACAATTCACGTCTCTACATCTTTGAAAGAGAACTTGTATTGCAAAAAGTGCTTCTCGAGTACCCAATGCATCCCTGAAGCCGAATTGTGTGTTGGTCATGTGCTCTTCACACTTTTTATATATTCTTTTATGTATAATACTAAAAAGTTTTAAGGAGAGGGCTCATAAGGCTTAATATTCGATAATCTTCACATTTTTAGTATTGGGTTTTTTGGGAATGTTATAAAAGTTGATTTGAGCCACTCTTGGGGTATTTTCCCACTTTGGTATATATTGTTAAAGATTAAGGTGAGTCTTTTTACTTCGTCTTTATCCATAATTCTTAAAAATTTTGAGTAGAACTCGTCTGGTCCTGCAGCTTTCCTTACTTAATATTGTTTAAGCAGCTTCTTCTTTCGCTTCGAGAATAGGTGGTCCGGTATCTTCATTTTCATTTTGTGTGATGGTGACATTCCTATCGTCTTCAAATGTTGTTGTCACATAGTTCATCCATGTTGTTTTTGTTTCTTCAATATCAACTATTGGGTTTCCTTGAGCGTCTGTTAAGTGTCCCGGTCGTTTTGATTTATAGATGCCTGTTGCTTCTTTGATCTTTTTGTGGAGGTTGAGGGAATCGTGTTTACGTTCCAATACCTCGATTTCTTAACACTGTTTTTCCAGATTTCTATTTTTAGCTTTTCTGATAGCTTTTTTATTTCTTTGTCTAGAAACTGATATGTAACGTAGTCTTTCCGCTTGAATTCTCTTCTTCTGTTTATCATCTGTAATATACCGTCGGTCATCTATGGTTTTTTCTTGTCTGTCTTTTTCGGTCGCAGGTATTGGTCTAATATTTCCTTCCCAATGTTTTGTAAGTGGTTTATTTCTGTGTTAATATCCTTAACTACTTCTGACTTAGATATGTTGTTCTTCAGATATTCCCGTACTTCTTACTTTATGTCATCATCTCTTAGTTGTTTGAAAACCTATCTTATAGGATTAGGTTTGTGGATTTTTTTTAATTTCAGACGAAACAGCGACAAGTGGGTTATGGTCTGACTTAATATCTGCATCAAGGTAGATTTTCACTGATGTTATTGAGTTTTTGAATCTTTTATTTATTAAAATATAGTCAATCTGGTTTCTTACGAGATTTTCTGACGTGTCACCGGGTAAGCGGCATGTGTATAACCTTCTGTATGGTAATTTGAATTTGAATCCCAGCTTCTCCTTAACGTGCCCTATCAAGTCCTCTTGACGTTGGCGATTAACATGGCGAAACTGTCTCTGTCTCGAGCTATTCTAAAGAGTTGTACAGCTTTCCTTATTCTTAGAATCTCAGCTAGAATAGCAAATTGATATGACAAATTAAATTATTATTATGTATTAGGTTAAAAAAGCAACAATAAAAATAAAAAAAAACATTGATTAATCATTTATTTTTTTTATTGCAATACTTATATACAAACTTATTTAATTATAAAGTGATCGTTACGCACACTTCTAGTACATATTTCACAAATTTGTTTTTGTTTTCTGTTCTTTTTTGTTGGGCACATGTGACACTTTTTCTTTGTTAAAACTGGAAGTTCTTCTAGTTTTTGCTTTTTATTGTGTGGGTCAACTTCCTGTAAGCTTTTTTCAATACACTGGTCTGTTTTCCATTGTAGTCCCCTTGATTTTCTTCTCAAAATTTGAGGCAGCACTAGTTGTTCTGCTGTCGTTGTAAGAAACAATCTTTGCTTTTCATTTTTTTTTTTTTCGATACTTTTTGAACTTAAATTTGTCCAAGTAATAAATAAGTCTACCCCAGCCACGTCTAAAATATTCATAAAAAAGGCAAAAGGCCAAAGGTTAGTTTTATCTTTTGCACATATACTTATTAACCATTTGGTCTAGCGTATCGACACCACATTTTGTACTATTATAATTGAGTATCATATCTGGTTTTTTGTCAACATCCTCTGCACAGTAAGCATTGTGATGCATGGTAAACAATACTAGTCACTTCTTTGTTTTTTCGGAAGATAAGAAACAAAAGATGCTTTTTAAGTGAATCCGGCAATTGAAGATTTCTCTAAACGCTTCTTGTGTGATAGAAATTCCCCAGGAACAAATCTCTTATTTTTTTTACTGTGTCCACAAGAGTTATTTAATTTGCCAGTAATTCGTGTGCAAGAGCAAGATTTGTGAAATAGTTATCGCAAGTCATATGTATATTGGAATTATAATAAGGCTAAACGAGTTGCTTTACAACTTCAGATGCAAGACCTTTGGCTACTGCATTTCCGTTTTTTCCATCCAACAATTTTTTATTTGGACGAGACTTAGCTAAATAAACGTTATACTGTACCATATCTATGGGTTGATACAAATGTGAAAAGTTCCCGTCAGGCATTCATCGAAGGTGTATCTACTGGAATAAACAATATTCCCGTTGGAAAAGGACGCAGACTCATAATAACCCATATTGTAAACAAATACGGCATGGAAAAAAGGAGAGATAATCGAATGGTTGGATAAACACGCAATTGAGTACAAGGATAATTAAAGGATAAACGACAAAAAAGGAATTATTACCCATTGTAAGGCAACATAAAGCAGCTTATAAAAAATATATAATTGATAAAATGGCATTAAACCGTGATATAATTATTTTACGTTTACTTCCATACCACTGTGATCTGAATCTGATAGAAAATGTATGGTCTTAAGTAAAGGGTGAAGTCAGTAGACTTACAACAATTATTAGAACATTCCTTATCAAAAGTAACTCCAGAAAATTGGAAAAATGCTCTTAGTCATGCTCACAAGGACGAAAATAAAATGTGGAATTTGGATAATATGACTGATGCAATGCTGGAACCAGTAATAATTAACATTGGAGTTAAAGATTCCTTAGATTCTGAAGAAAGCAGTGAATATGAAATGGAATTTAATTAAAATAATATTCATTTTTTTACAAATCAGCCCCTGCTATGGCCACAAATTATTTTATATATAACCAATAAAATAAACATCTTACATTTCTTGCAAAATCATTAGTACCTGTTAATCTCCATTACTTCGACACTGTCAACTTTATTTAGGGATTAGTAACCCTCAAAACTATTGTATTCTATTCTGCTTTAACCTTTATACCTGGTGGTCATACTCAATTTAAAATTGTTTTCCTATATACTTCTGTAAACTTGTTGACAAATATCTATTTTTCATTGAGTCACCCGTATCAACAGTTTAGGGATTTGCATACATAATGTGCTATCAATATGATGGAAATGGACTATACGAACAAGTTGAATTTTGCTAAGAATACCAATTTTCGGACTCTAAAAAGTTTACCACTGGTACTTCAGGTTCCCCCTAAAACGCCCCACTTTTATGAAGGGACATAATAATGATTTGTTCTCTTTCAACCACTTAGGACCGGATAAAACAGTCCACCAAATTTGATTAAAATCGATTTAATAGATTATAATAATTTTCCAATTTTTGTACCTATAAAAAAAGTATTTTACCTATCCAACGCACGTTATAGAATTAAAATCGGATTATTTGGAAGACATCAGATAATTTTGTAAATTTGAAAAAAAAAATTTTGGTGTAAAAAAATGGAATATCTCAGTAGCTGTTACTTTACATTAAATTCAGAGAACGGCGTTAATAAAAAAAGTTTAATTACAAGCAGTGATTACTGAGATACAACCAGTCAAAGTGACCTACATTTGTGACACAATTATAAACGATATGATATGAAGCAGTTGTTTAAAATAGGGATAATGGGGACTTGATCTAGGATGATCGATAATATATTATGTCAGACAAGTAGTTTTCCAAAGTATCTTTTAATATTTTTGATAATAGCATGTAGGGCCGATTATTCGAAAGCTAATCAAAACTTGATTGTATAATAATCAAATATTAATTACACGCAATGATTTGTAAATAAAAACATGAAATTAACATCAAAAAGAGTTTAATTATGGTTTATTTTAACTTAACACGCAAAATAATAAAATTAAATAAAATAAATCAGTCGACATAACCTCAAAATGTGACGTATTTGATTTTAATTAAATATTTGATTACAATCAAGTTTTGATTAGCGTTCGAGCAATCGGCCTGTAGATTACTTAAAAAATTCCCGAATAGCTTAGAACAAAACTACAAATTAAAACTTTTATATTTGAAAAAGATTTTGGACTTAGAAACAAAAGATTCATTCTGAAATATGTTTTTCATTCATTTTATTTATTGGCAAAAGTATATAGAAAATTTCAGTAAAGTTAGCTAAAAATGAAGGAAAGTTTTATATTTGGCTGTGTTGCCATGTCGTTTTAATAAATCGCGAAATAGCATGCAATATAATATTAATTAATTTTATAAAACATTCTTTTTAAGTTTTTAAATGAAGATTTATTAACTAACTAATACATTAACAAAACCGTATTCAGATACCATTTCATCGCAAAATTAGGAGAAAACAGTCATACAATTGAAATCTGCTGAACATCTGTTGCAATCTGGCAACTAGTGTTTTGAAGGTTTTGACAGTATTGCCAAGTTTATCCGCTAATCTACCAAAGGGCAATTATAATTTTTTTTTTCTAATAACTACTGCAACTAATATAGAAAGAAACAAATATTCATTCGTTCGTGTTTTATATAAATTTAACATATTTTAAAAAATACCAGATTCCAAAAAATATTATAATAAAAGTGTACTGTTTCAAAGCATACTTGAGGCATAAACATATACTTGATGGACATGGCAATACCGCAAACGCAAATTTGACTTTTCATTTGTAGCTAACTTCACCCGAACTTTCTATATACTTTTGCCCATTTATTCAATACCACGACTGGAAAATGTGAGTAATCACATAACAGAAAAGTGTGAAAATGACAACAATTCGCTAGAAATTTTGCACAAAAATTAGTTTTGATTGTTAATGAGAAGAGTTATTGAGCATTACGTAATATTTCATAATAAACAATGAGAAACTGTGCTAGTTTTTTACACCATTCATTTCGTTTATTTGTTATTCCTTAGTGATTTACTAATCAACAACATGTGTTGCAAACCACGTTTTTTTTACGACGTTTATAAGCCTAAATAATTGGCCAATTTTATTCTAAATTATGTTCTAAATTATTTTACAAATTAATAATAATTATTAAATAAAAAATTCTGAATCATGTGCTTTTTGTGAGAATTTCAAATCTGCGTGGATAACAACACACATCCGTCGTGATGATAACAATTCCTTGAAATAAGGATAACCTGTTCTGATTAAGCTTTTCGGAATCTTCTGTTATAATCCTACCAGAGATCTTAGAGGGTCATTCATATTTAGTATTGATAAGTGCACATACCGCAAGGTAGTGGGGGATCGCCTCTGTACAGAATTGTACTTTTATTTTTGATTTGCATTACTTATTCAATTGTAAGGTATGTTTAAAAGCCGGTCTTTATCATTGTCTACTAAAGTTATAATAAATACAAAAATGTTTACATACACTACATTCACATGTTTACAAAACTTTATCATTTCTAAATAGAGTACAAAAAGAACAGAGGCAAAAATATTTTAGAAAATCATTTTTAAAATTGAGCTGTACGAAATGATACAAATTTATTAAAGCATCTTTTAAATCCTGTCAAGTTCTAATGATACAAAAAAAAAACGGGTGTGGCAGTCCAGTGGGACTACCGGTAGAAGTTATATTTCTATACAAGCGTTCGCCGTTACAAATTTATATAAGAGTCAATCTGCACAACCATTACATGTTTAATGCTATAGGTAAGAGAGAGCAGAAGGAGAAACAGAATTAGGTATATACATAGATATATTGCTGTATATAAACATTTGACCTGTAATCGGAGTATAGTAAAGGAAGGATTGTATCAATATTTTAATGAAAATATATATTTTTATTTTCATATATGTATAAAAGAAGTAGAATGCAAAAAAAAATTTACACATACTCATACAATTGCAGTAAAATTCATTGTTTATTTTGTTATTAATATAAAAATTACAATACAATACACTTTAACATAATTCAATATAATAATACAATACAAATTAAGATGCAATATTCATAAGTATTTAAAACTGCCAATATGCATAACTTACTTTACGAAGATAAAAATAAAAAACCAACAACTCGGAATATGTAACTCGGTTAATTTTAAAATTTAGCATTTTTGCGTATATTACATATATTTAATAACATTAACGTGAGGTTTTTAAATATTTTAAAAACAAAAAAGGTAATTCATATTCGAATTCGAACTCACGTACACCAGCGTATGAACCAAACACGTAAAAGATTTGTCAATTAGACATGATACTAACGGATTTCAAAATTGACAGTTGTCTGTCATACAGTGATTATTTTGAAATATTATAAAAGCCTAAAATAATTGTGAACATTTAATAAATAATACAAAACATATCACATAAATAATAATATTAATATATATATATATATATATATATATATATATATATATATATATAATATTATATATTATATTATTGTATATAATATTAAATATATATACAAAAGGATCATTTTTATTCTCGAGAGAGGAAGAGAGAGAAAACATATCTTCTGTCTCTCTTACTCATTATCTTACATATGTAATGGTTTCACATATTCACTTCCAATCAAATTTCCAACGCCGACCGTGCGTATAGAAGTAAAACTCTAAAAAGAAATATTAAAGTAATATCAGATATTCATTTTGAAAATCATTTATATCCGCAGTATTATAAACTTTATTTACAAGTTTATCGTTTACAATTTCTAAAAATCTAGGAAGTAATCTGTGATTTCCATCAAAATCTAGAATCATATCTAAGTATTCTTTGTTTGATTGTGGAACTGCCATTTTAAATTTATTACCTAATTTTAGTATTTCTGAAATTATTTTATTAGTACTATTAAAATGTAAATGAGTTCAAATTAGGTCAGAATCTGTATCTGAGTTACCATTCTCTGAATAATCAGAATCTGGTGTAAAATTAGGCTCCCTATGACCCCATATGACATTAATTCACCTAAAGTAATGTAACGATCTTGTTCATAAATATAATACCTTGCTTTGAAACTGAATCTAGAGACTAAGAGTTATATTCATTAACGTGTGCTTGACCATCCAATCTGAATGCACCAAATATATAAGACTTGTCAAAACTATATTTTTATAAAATATTTTATTTAAAACAAATAATAATAAAACGTTTTACTATGATAAAGGCAGAATATAGACTAACTTACAATATGATTCTAATACAGATTGGGATATCTAATACTTACAACATTCGGAAACGTATGATGTCTTAATCAGCGTTCTTCAGTTAACTGGACTTGGGTCATTGGCTTAGTAAAGCTTAGTTTGTAGTTTACGGATCGATAACTACTATATTACTATAACTAGGGGATCGATAACTGCGATATTAATATACCTTTAATAATACTTAATAAGTACATTACATAGCCAGATTTCCGGTGCTTTATCCCAAAATAGACAGGTGACGTGCTAATGAAGTCTAACTATGGTCCTGACTTATATACCTTTATATTAGGGACAGGTGTATTGTTTTTTGTATATTTAAGAACTAGTTTTTTTATCAATATTCCCATATGTGTCACTTAGGTACGTTTATTGCATTATTTGCTTTTCTTCATTCCTATCCACCTCCTTACCCTATTATTACTACTATTACTTTCGACATACACATGTTGTACTTCTTTTTTCTCTTATAATTGGACAAGGTCCTGTCATTTCTTTTATCTTCGTTTTTGTGACAATGATATCCACTTGTCATATGAATGCTTTGGGGACCTATCAACTTAAGGTCTTTATTCTGGATTTTTGTTTTAATTCAGGTTGCAATTCGGTTTGGACCCATCCATTTTTCGTAGTCTTTTAACAGCGGCATCTTGCTCTTACACTTCTGACAACTTCCTGCATTCCCAATTCTCTTAGAATGTCCTTGTTATGTATTCTAACATTTATTGTTCTTAATTATCTCTGTTGTTCTCATTTTTTTTTTATTTATGATGTTTCGGATTTTTACTCAACAGCGTCAGTAAAAGTCAGTATAGGCCTGATGCAGGTCTTTTAAAATCTCGTCTTGCTCTATGTAATCATATAGTTATTTCTTCGTTGGATGTCCCGTAAATAGTATGATTTTCTTTTGGTTTTTTTATTTGATTGTGCTTTGTTGCTCGATGTTCATATCACTAAATAAATGAAATTCTTTACGACATTGATAATGTGGTTATTTATTTTCAACTCGCATGGTATCGGATCTTGGGATATTACCAGAGATTGTAATTTTTTTGCACGAAATTTGCATATTGAGTAAAGGTTGAGGTCGTCCACTTGGTGTTTTTCCAGTGGTGTTGAGACTTTTTCCCATACCAGTCTTACCATTCTTTCATCAAAATGCCTGCTGAGGTGTTGTGCCTATTGGAATTTTCTGGACCTTTTCTACTTCATTATGTTGATATCTGTATATTGTTATCCTAGCTGTTTATTAGTTATTACCCTATATTATCCTGTTGCTCCATCAAGCTTGCCCCATCTTCCCTAGGATTTTTCTTTCTCAATACGTAGTTGATCATTGTTTGCCTTTCTATGTACATCACTATTGATCTCATTGCTGTTTTTTTATAGATTTGTCCTCGTGCGTCTTGTTAGTTTTTTGATTTTATAAGGTTTTGAAGGTGGTAAAGACATCTGTTTCGTTGTCTACAGCTATTGTTGTTCCAAGATACTTAAATTCTGGGACGGGTACGAACTCATCACTTTATAGCCCCCCATAAAATTATTAGACCCTCTAAGATATAGTAAACTGATCACCGGCATCCTTTGGAGATAGGTACTCATCACCGCAGATAGGTAAACTCCTCACCTGCATTTTTGCACCAACGCGCTAGTTTCTAATGCGAAAGATTGCCTGCTACCTGTTACAATTTTCGTTTATGTGGCGCAAGATAGAGAAAGATAAAAGCAATTGGGGAGACCTACATTCAGAAGTAGATGAAAAATGGTTGACAGAGTACAATTGTCTACAAAAGCAATATTTGATTTTAGAGTCTTTCGCAATTGAAATTTGAAATTATTGATATCTATTATTTTTCGTCGGCATTGGCTCAAAACGTAATGAGCAGCTCACTATCCATGTTAAAGGAACAAGAGCAAATGAAGAGAAATTTTTCTTTTCGTATCGTTTTAGGTAGCTATCAATAGAATTTTGTGGAATTTCCAAATAAAAATCAATAATTAATATTTAAATGGGAATAAACCACAATTAATTTCCACTTCGGAAATCTTTCTCAAAATACAGATGGATTAGAGTTGTTGGACACATTCCTAAATAATATAAACGACAAAGAAGAGACAATAATATTTACCATGGAAAAGGAATAAAATAACACACTACCTTTCCTGGATGTTTTAATCTCTAAGAACGAGACTGGATATGAGACTCAGAAAACCAACACACACCAATAGATATTTAAATTTTAAATCAAATCACAATATTAATATTAAAAATGGAATCATTAAATCCTTATACAATAGAGCCAAAATTACTTGTTCTAACGAAAATTCATTCTTGGAGGAGAAACATTTGTTAACATATAATATAACATATTATATAACATATTAAAAAATGATTATCCTTTATCGTTTATAAACAAGGAATTTTCAACAATCGATTGAATAGAACAGAACAACTTATACCGAGATCCTACGGCATATACAGGGAATACGAGAAAAATAACAATACCATACATAAAAGGATTATCAGAAAAACTTAAAAAGATAGAAATTAAATTCAACATTCCAACAACATTCAAAACAACAAACACGTTGAGATCTATTTTGTCCAAAACCAAACCTAACAATGAACAAGAAAGGACAAAGAATTGCATTTATATAATACCGTGTGAATGCAATTAGTTTTATTTAGGTGAAACATCAAGGCCAATAAATGTTAGAATAAGTGAACATCAGCCTTACATTAAAAATTAAAAATCAATAAATTACATTTGCATTCAGTACATCTATTTTAGATGTATTCTGTCAAATTACCAAATAGCGGTTTGCACTGGGTTTATGGTCTATACCTGCTACGAGGTGCAAGTAGGCCAGTGATAAGTTTACCAATCTCTCGGGTTTATTTGAAAATCCCTGCTTTTATGGCGGTGATGAGTTTGTACTATGTACGAGGATATTTTATGGTAATTAGTGATGAGTTTACGTGTGCTCAAATTCTGTGGTGCACTTAAAATTAAAGACGTCGGTGGTGATATGATTGAGTCTTTGTGCCGCTAGTTTTTTCCTGTAGAAAAGCGCTATAAGTCGCCTTTATTTGCAGCTATCAGGATAATATCATCTGTATAGCAAACTGAATGAATATTATAAACCAGTATATACATATTTTTTACTGTGATATTTTATTGTAAGTCGTTATTAGAAATATAAATTATAAAAGTTTTGTTGTCCAGTATAATATATAACTTAGCTTTTTTTATTTTCAGAATAACTGCAACATGTTGGTCAAAATTCTTTTATTTGTATTGGTATTGGACGTCGTTAACTCAGCAGCTATATACCAAAATCTTCACGAACTAACGCAAGCTATTCAAAATCTTCCATCCAGAACGCCATTGTCAATTCCATCATTTGAACAAGAACTAAGAAAAAAAGATGTGATACCAATTTCTTTGCCAAACGTTGTACAAACCAAAACTGAACTAACTGCTCCAGGAGAAACACACGTAGCAGTAAATTACCGATCAATATTTTTCGCTGTAGGTTCTATAGCTGCGCTCATTATAGCTTTGCTTATTCCTATGCAAATTTGTTATTTGTCTGAGAGTTGTCACAATTTTGTAAGAAATAACTTTGTATTTAACGAAAGACGAAAACGAGATTTAGAATACGTTGAAACAATTCTAGTTGCTTTGTTGGATAATTTTGTGGAACAAGACTTAAGAGACGATAAAGGAGACCATATCCAAGAAATCGCACGTCCTCTATATACTGAACCATTGTTAATAACCTTGTCTAAATATTTTGACAAATACGCTGATAGAGACGTGAAAAAACATGTTAAAGCGCTCATTTTTATATTGACACATATTGTTGGAAAAGTGTTTGCAATGTTTCAGTATTTTGTAGCTTTTCTAGCTAGTTACGGAATTTTATAAGCATTAGTTCAAAAGATGAGCAACACAAAGTCAAAATATATTATATTATAATTAAACGATTTTTAATATCCTTTATGTAATAAGATAAATGTTATTTTGTTCCTTACACAATGAGAGGCAAAATTATGGAATAAATTTATGTTTCCAAGAATTAGTGATTTTGGAGCTAAATCACGAAATAGTTCTATTTTTAAATTGTGATTTTTTAGCATATATATCATACTAGTGACGTTATCTACTGGGTGTAATGACGTAATTGATGATTTTTTAAATATAAATAGGGACCGTTGGTTATTCAATTCTCTATTCAGTGATATAAACAATAAGATAATTAATTGATATAAGGTTGAATGCTCGAATAAATGAACTTTGAAAAATTAAGGCAAATATCGAGCACAAATTTATTAATCAAATCTTGCCCAACTACTTTCGCTTTCATTCTCTCTCCTGTTGCCGACAAGAATGTAGAGCGTAGAATAATTTTTAAATATTTTAAACTGTTTGTCCTTGTTTTAGTGTATGTAGTGTTCTGTACAATTTATGTTCAATTTCATGCTTATTACATTCTGCGCTTGCTGATGATGCTGTAGAAAGATTTGGCAAGATTTGATTATTAAATTTGTACTCGATATTTGTCTTAATTTTTCAAACTTAATAAGATAATTATTTATAAAGGGTGGTAAAAAAAATAAAATTTTTAAATTTACACTGCAAGAAGTATGCATGTAATTTATTTAATGTAAATATTTACTTGCAATGTAAATAAATTTTACGTTAAATTAACGCTTTTCGTTCAATTGAATATTCAAGTTGCCATCCACCTGCATCTTAGTAGTAATTGAACCGACGGCGACAATCTTCTGAAACATTGTGGATCATTTGTGTCTCGTAAGAGGTTCATCGAAGAAAAAAAGGCCTATAAATCTAACCTCGACTATTCCTGCCTACAGGTTTACTTTTTTGGAGTGCTGAGTGTGTGCCTCAGTCATCGAATAGAATTCTCTCTATTATTTTATTGAATAAAGCGTATATTTTGAATATATAATTCTGGCATTACTTTCCAAATGTGTATTCGGCAATCTAGATTATCCTCATTGATTTCCTGGACATTATAAATTATAGTAATAAAATTTCTCCTTTTTAATACACTCTAGAAATGTTTATATTAGCTTAAATTTGCCTTAAATTAATTTGAATATTCTCTGTCACACTTAATAATACACCAAAGTATACATTATCATTTTTTGGTGAACGAGCAGCATTTTAACATTTCATGTGTCCGGTTTCCCTAATAGTCTAGTTGTCAGAGATTTGATCTGTAAAAATCATACGAAAAGGCTGAATTTTGTTGAGAATGTCAATTTCAGGACTTAAAAAAATATGTAAAAAAGTTTACCACCTCTACCCCCGGTTCTCTCTAAAACGTCCCCTTGTAGTAGAGAAAAATGAAAAAAAAATTGATTTATCAATAATCGATACGCCGTAATAAAAAAATGTTTTAAATAAAAAATCTAACTGATAGAATGTTTTTCTTTATTTTGTTTATGAACTCTTTTTATGTAGAATGAACCGTTCTCTCAGAAACAACGTTTGAAGCGACCGCTGATTTTTAATGTCAGTTACGCGCGCGAAATCAATTTTAAAGAAAATTTGTATTAACTTACGTTGAAAATTTGATCTTTTAATCAAGATGTAATATCAACAAAAACAAATATAACTTTTAAAGGTAAAGAGTGTATCTTTTTTATGCAATTTTTGTTTTTCTAAAAGTGTTAAATAAATAAAAATTGTGCGATTTTTGCCATTTTTACGATTGTCATGACATCAATAAAATTTGTTACTTTCATTGACCGGTCATAGTGTAATTTTCATTATTAGAGCCTAATCTTTAAAGCCTATAATATGAAATTTCGATTTTGGGCTATGGCAACGAATATAAAGCATTTAAAACATGCCTAAAAACGCAGAATTTAAAATTTTTCATTATAAACTGTCGCATGTTACGGGAAATAACTACACGAAATCGGTATTGAGTGGAATTTGTAGCTGAAGTTAAGTATTTTCGAAAAACGTTCATGTTTAATTGAAAAGAAGCAGTTTTAAACGTTAGAGATCGTTTGTAATGTGAAAGATTCAGCGTTTTTAGGCACATTTTAAATACCTCACATTTATTGTCAAAACTGAACACCGAAATTTTATGCTATAGGTTTTGAAGATTACGCTCTAACAGTGAAAATTTTATAGTAAACGGTCAATGAAAGTATTAAAACTGACTTTATTTGCGCAAAACACAAACATTTTATACAAAAGCTGCATTCTTCGCTTTTAAAACGCATTTTAAGTTTTGTCGATAGGACCATCTGATAAAGAGATACTGAATCTTTACCGTGGGGTTGATACAAATTTTATTCAAAACGATTTCGCGCGCGTACCTGCATTCAAAATTGTCCGGCGCTTCAAGCATTGTTTCTGAGAGAATGATTAATTCTTCATAAAAAGTGCTAATAAACATTTTGGTTAGAAATTATCTCAGCTACATTTTTTTTAATATCTTTTCTATTCGATTTTTATCGATTTTTTCTGTTTCCCGTCACTCTACGAGGAGAAGTTGTAGGGAAAGCCTGAGAATAAAAGTTATAAACTTATTTGCATATTTTTTAGAGTTTCGGAAGTGACATTTTCAGCAAAAGTCAGCTTGTTCGTATGATTTTTGGAAGTTCAGTGGCATTTTCGTCTCTGATGACTAAAGTATAAATTTCTTCTGAACTTTACTAACAGTGGATTGTATGGCCGGCGTAGTGGGTGTATTAGAATATTTTATATTAAATAAATTACATACTTCTTGTTGTGTTCTGGATTTTATTTCTATATCCAACTGGTTATACAAAAATGATAGATTTCACGGCAAAACTTTTCGCAGATATCTAAAGCTTTTAAGACATAGGTCGGGGTTACTAGATGAGGAATAGATGGAAAAGTACTCGTATTTTTACCTTGTCTTTTTTTAAACAATAATTTATGGTCACAATTTGATTTTTTATCTATAAGGTTTTGTCCTTATATTTTACATAAACAATATTTATATCACTTTTTTATATCAAGAATATTTTTACTTTCCCGTTTTTTTAATTAAAACTGATAAACAACTTACGGAGATATTTGCAAAAAAGTAGTTCTTTGCACTAATTTATAAACTTTATTAATTATTTTATTAACAAAATAAAATGTTATTAGTACATATGAACATCGAATTATGTAGTAGTAGTATCGAAGAACCGTCTTTGAAATTTCCCCCGAAATTTCGGCCAAATAGTTTAAAAGATATTTAATTTATTTATCCATGTGGTTAAATATTTAATCTGTTGAACTTGCTCTCTTAATGATCCTAGAAATATTTAGCATTAATAGGATTCTTTATGACTTGAAGGTAAGGAACTAATTGCAATTGTAACTAAGCTTGTGGACAGTTGTTTACATCAGGGCAAAGTCCCTAAGAGCTGGAACAACTCTAAAGTAATCTTATTGCACAAGAAAGGTGATAGTCGAAAATTGGAAAACTACAGACCCATCAGCCTATTGTCACACCTGTTTAAAATACTCACCAAAGTCATAACTACTCGACTAACAAGGAAATTAGACGAATACCAACCATATGAACAGGCAGGTTTTAGAAAAGGCTATTCAACTTCCGATCACCTGTTAACCACAAAAATATTAATAGAAAAATGTGACGAATACAAGTTTCCAGTTTTCCTTGCATTTGTAGACTACGAAAAAGCTTTCGATACCATAGAACACACGGCCATAATAAACGCAATGCAAAATTGTAGAATAGACAGCAGATATATTAACTTAATAAAAGAAACTATGAACCAAGCTACAGCTACATACTACCTAAATGAAAATGAATACACGAACCCTGTACCATTAAACAGGGGAGTCAAACAGGGAGATATTTTATCACCCAAACTGTTCACCTTAGTTTTGGAGGACGTTTTTAAAAACCTAAATTTGAAATATAAGGGAATAAACATCAATGGCCGCTACCTCAGTAATCTACGATTTGCAGATGACATAATCCTGATAGCTACTGACCTACAAGAAATGCAAACCATGCTTGTAGAACTTCATACCGAATCTTCTAAAATAGGACTGAAAATGAATTTAAACAATACAAAAGTCATGCACTCCGAAGACACCGTGACAATAATAAACGATAAAGTTATAGAAAAAGTTGAAGAATATATATACTTGGGACAAAAAATAATACTAAATAGGGAAATTCAGACTGAAGAAATAAAAAGAAGAAGAAAGTTAGCTTGGGCAGCATTCGGTAAACTGAACTATATACTCAGAAATCAACAAATTCAATTACATCTTAGATCTAAAGTTTTTGATGCATGCATTATTCCGATATTAACTTATGCGGCACAAACATGGACAATCACAAAAAAGAATATGAATATACTTATGAGTCACTCAACACGCGATGGAAAGAGCAATGCTAGGTATATCACTTAAGGACAAGAAAACAAACACATGGATAAGACAGAAAACCAAAGTCACCGATGTGGTGCAAAAAGCATTAGAGCTGAAATGGGAATACGCTGGACATGTAGCTAGGAGCGATCTAAACAAATGGCACAGATCAATTTTAACCTGGAGACCATACCAACACAAAAGACCCAGAGGCAGACCTCCTATGAGATGGACAGATGATCTGAAAGGACTGCCGGGAAAAATTGGCTACAAGTAGCGTACAATAAAAAACAATGGAAAGGAAGACTTGAAGGGGCTTATGTTCAAATGTGGACGTGAATGGCTAGACGAAGAAGAAGAAGAAAAGAAGGATTCTTTAAGATTTAAACTATCTCAGAAGTTAAATGCATATTGTGTTTTCATCGATTTGACAAAGGGGTGTGTTTTTTTTACTTTACTGTATAAACAATTATAATAACTTCTATATTTTTCAAGCTACAGACTTGTACGTACAACTATTGGATAGCCGGTAAGAAAACTCATATTTCAAAAAAAACCTTCTATTACCAATAGAAACAAAGTTGGGAAATATTTTTTAAAAAAACCACATCTCCATTATTTATAAACATTAACAAGTAAAATATTCCAGCCAAATTAAAAAAAAAAAAAGTAAGTTTTTACGGTGAATTTCAAATGGCTTCAATTTTTCCGAGGTTTTCTATATTTTTCGGCCAGTGAAAACTATGTAGTTATTTGTATTTCGACAAGCTACCCCAGAAAAAGAGGCTTATAGCAGCAATGGATGCCGAGATAATGTAGATTTTTCCTACGTGTTTTAATCTGAAGTTCCAATCTTGAACAAAAAAACGGAGCTGAAACAGTTATCCCCTCCATTTTCCTATGTCGATCTTTCGAAAGTACCTTCGATTCGAAGGGCTGTAAGTTTCGAAAAGTTTGATAAATTTTATAGCTATAAGTTTTAATATAAGGTTTAGATTTTCATTCAAAATTTGTGCAAAATTTTACTTCTTCATATTTATAAACAATAGAGATATGATTTTTTTAAAAATAGTCCCTAACTTCGTTCCTATTGGTCATAGAAGATTTTTTTAAATGTGAGTTTTATTACCAGCTATCCAATAGTTGTACGTATAAGTCTGTATCTTGAAAAATATAGAAGTTATTATAATTGTTTATAAGTAAAAAACATATCTCTTTGTCAAACGTTTATTTTGTAAATAATTTAGAAAACGCAATATGCATTTAATTTCTGAGATAGTTTAAGTCTTAAAGAAACCTATAAAATCTGCTAAATGTGTCTAGAATCATTCTCATCGTAGAGCAAGTTCAATAGTTTAAATGTTTAGCCTCAGGGATAAATAAATTAAATAACTTTTAAACTGTTTGACCGATCGGGGAAGAAATTTGGCACAAATTTAAAAGACGGTAATTCCTCGATGGTCATATGTACTAATAACATTTTATTTTAAAAAAAAATTAATAAAATTTATAAACTAGTACAAAAAACTGCTTTTTTGCAAATATCTTCGTAAATTATTTATCAATTTTAATTAAAAAAACGGGAAAATAAAGATAATCTAGAGATAAAAAATTATATAAATATTGTTTATGTAAAATATAAGGACAAAACCTTATAGATAAAAAACCAAATTCTGACCATAAATTATAGTTTAAAAAAAGCGAAGGTAAAAATACGAGTACTTTTCCATCCATTCCTCATATAGTAACTCCCTAACTGTGTCTTAAAAGCTTCAGATATCTGTGAAAAAATTTTCGAACTTTTTTTTTTATCCAGACTGGGTTAATGAGATTTTTTGCATAATTACTTTCAAGATACCCCAAAATATAGTTCAAAAGGTCGCCCGCGCAAAAGTTGTTCCATTTTTTTTAAACAATTGTAACAATCAATTATTTAGACAATTTTTTTTTATTTTTGGACCAATGTAAATAAAATAATTTTCTTGTAATTCTTCTGTATACATGATCGGTTTCAAGCTAAATGGTAGAACAAGGTTTGATCTTGAATTTAGGTCCTTGGTGAATTCAAAAATAATATTTTTTAGTTATGTTTTCTTGAACGTCTTGAAAGAAGTGGGGTTAGATGATAGAGACTTGAGAATCATATATAATTTATATTACAACCAAACAGCCAATATTAAAGTGGATGATCAATTGACAGAGGCAGTCTCCATAGATAGAGGAGTGAGGCAAGGATGCATTCTGTCCCCGGTGTTAAAAACATTAGATATGCCGACGACGCAGTAGTTTTTGCAGATAGTCTGGACGGTTTGCAAAGAATAATGTCGCGTATATCACATATGAGTAGAGAACACGGACTTGATCCTAAAACGAAGAAAACAAAGTACATGGTAGTCAGTAAGCGCGAAATATTAAATACACAGCTTTTGGCGAACCAACAGCCAATTGACAGAGTGGACAGCTACACATACCTTGGTACCAACATTAACAGCCAATGGGATCACTCCAGTGTGAAATAAAACAACGCATAGGAAAAGCGAGATCAGCGTTCATAATTATGAAGTCTCTTTTCAGAAGTCATGATTTACCACTTGCTACCAAAATCTCTCTCATTAGATGCTATGTATTTTCTACCTTATTATACGGAGTAGAGGCCTGGACACTTGCCGAAGCTTTCTTAAGAAAACTCGAGGCATTCGAGATGTGGTGTTACAGACGTATCTTAAGAATTTCATGGGTGGATCTTATGACTAATGTTGAGGTCCTACGTAGAGTAGGCAAGGAATGCGAGATTATTAACACTATCAAAGAGCGCAAACTAGAATATATTGGCCATGTTATGAGGAATAAACAGAGATACGGCTTGTTGCAACCCATTCTTCAGGGCAAGGTATTTGGAAAGAGAGGACCAGGGAGAAGAAGAATATCTTGGCTTCAAAACCTGAGAAAGTGGTTTAATATATCGACAACCGGACTATTCAGAATAGTAGCAAGCAAAGTTAGGATAGCCATGTTGGCTATCAACATCCGGAACGGATAGGCACCGTAAGAAGAAGAAGTTATGTTTTTGAGCCTTAAAAATCGTAATTTTGCGTATTTTTTAGTTTTAAATGTTAATAACTCGAAAACAATTAAGTTTACAGAAAAATTAAAAAAACCAATAGATTAGCTTAGAATGGCCCAAACTATTCTAAAAAACTTGTACGGCCAAAAAAAAATTGATTGTTACAATTTGTTTAAAAAAAATGTTCTAAAAAATGTGAACAACTTTTCGCCTGGGCTACCTCGTGAGTCTTATTTAAGAGTATCTCATGAAAGTGATTATGCAAAGAAATTTCATGGGAATATTTTTCCAAACGAACGTGAGTTTTTCACCTTGTCTAATTCTTTGTGTTTCTTTTATGGGACCATTAGTTTTTTATATCATACAAGAAAGTAGTTTTTATAAAAAAAATGCAAAAAACTGACTTAAATTTGACTTAAGTAAACTTTTTCGATAGTTCTTTTTAGTTCTTATTAAATTAATTTTTTATAAACTTCTTTATGAGTGTGTTTAATTAGTAAATAAAATCGGGGACTAATTTACTTCTCATTATCATCATTATCATTTTCCTTGCCTTTATCCCTATTTAAGGACTAATTAGATTTCTTCATAAGTGTCTATCTTAGGTTATATCAATATTAATACCCTTTACCGACCTGTTCTGCCTAAGCTTCTCCACCCAAGTCTTTTTAGACTTCCTCTCCTACTACTTCTTGGAACCCGCAGATCAGCAATTCTTCGTATTGGGTGATTAACGTCTGTACTTTTGGAGTCATCCCTAGATTTTCAATAATATACACATTCCTAATTGTATCCTTCTTTATCACTACACTCGTTCGTCTAAGCATTCTCATTTTATGGTTATTTTATAGTATTTTTCCTTCAGCTTCATTAAAATTTTTCTGTAGCACAACACATCACTCACTTCCTTCCACTTCATCCATCCAATCTTAATTCTGCTGCATGAATCTCCATCTATTCCCTAATTGCTCCCCAACACCAATCCTAGGTACTTAAAACTATTACTTTTCGCAATTATTTACTCCACTGTTCCAGTTTTTGTTCTAAGTCGCTTTTACTATTTCCTACTATCACTGCATCATTTGCATTTAATGAGAATAAATAAAAACTAAGCACCAAACCTTGATGCAATCCTACTTTTACATGAAATTTATCAGTCTCTCCAACACGTGTCCTAACACTAGTTGCTACTTCCTCATTAATGTCTCTCACACTCTTTACATGTTTACCGCAGACTCATTTCTTATTGAGTGTTCACCACAGAATCTCCCAAGGAACTCCCAAGGTATTTTTTCATCAACTGCCTAAGCTAAACTGATTAATAAATATTTCGGTATTTTCACGTATCCGTCTGTTAATTACACTCTTTCATATTTTCATGGTGTAAATAAGTAGTTTTATGGTCTTGTAGTTTGTACATTGTTGTATATTATTATTTATTAGATAGGTTATTAGATAGGCTATTAGACTTTTTATTATAGATATTAGATTATAGATATTAGATAGGTTATTAGACTTTTTTGTAGACAGGTACTAATACACAGCTTCTCTATTTGGCTGGCATTTTTCCACCTTTCATAATTCTGTTAAATACAGCTGTTACCAATTTGTCCCTGTCTCTCCTAATGCTTTCCACAGTTCCCCAGGAATATCATCTGGTTCAACTGCTTGTCCTTTCTTTAATTTTTAAATTGCTTGAGCCACTTCTTTGTTTGTTATTTCGGTCACCATTTCTGTTACAGTTTCCGTTAACTCAACTGGTTGGCAGGAAAAGTCTTCATTTCATAACCTGTCAAGCACTTTTTCCATCTCTTTTTTAAATTCTTTTCCTTAAATAGTATTTTATTATTTTCATCTCGGATACATCTAATCTGATTAAAATCTCTTGCTCTATGTTTTCCTTCCCTGGTATCAAGTTGATCATATAGGTTATTATATTCTTCTGCTTTAGCTTTTGCTACTGCCACTTTTGCCTCCTTTTTGGCGACCATATAGTTTTGAAGATCTGTATCCGACCTCTTTTGTTGCCACTGTTCATATAATCTTTTCTTCTCTTATTTTTTCTTGAACTTCGTAGACTATCACCAGGTCTCCCTATTCTCAAACTTCTTTTCTAACGTTTTTCCAAGTATTTCAATAGCAATATCTTTCAGGGGACTTCCTTTCATGTCCAAACATATTTTTTTCTATTATTTTTGCCTATTATTTTTCTTCTTTATCATCTCTTAATATCCTACACTTGATTTTATGTAGTCCTCTTAGATATTTTGGTTTAGTACCTATTGCTTTTTACTTTGATGTTCAGCAAAAGCAAGTTATGTTATTGACTTACTGTCTCACTAACTATTTTACCTTGAAGTTCTTACATTCATGTATATCTTGTTATCTTGATATGTAATAATCTATTTGGCATTGATTTTGTCCTCTTGTATGTAACAAGTTTAGTTTCTCTATTTTGAAAGAATATGTTAACAATGGCCATATTTAACGCTGTTTCTAATTCTACTAATTTACTAATTTACTTCTCATATAATTCAACACATTTTAAGAACTCACTAAGAATGATCTAGATCCCCAATCGATTACAAAATTTGTAAAATTTTAAAAACAAGAATTAGATTGGACATTAGTAATATAACTCCTTAAATTATCCACAATGTTCAAGATTATCGTCATCGGCGTCGGTTCAATTACTGTAAAGAAGCAGGTGGGTAGCAATTTGAACATTTAATTTAAGCGAAATAAAGTTTTTGTTTGTTAAACCCACTTTTTTTGTTTTTTGACAGCAGTAAAATATATGTTGTATTAAATAGATTACAAACATGCTTCTTGTTACGTAAATTAATTTAATGCAAAATTAAATATTTTGGCCACCCTGTAAAAATAATTACGTATTGTTTAAATCGTTGAATTGCGAAATTAATAAACTTTTAAATAAAAATTAAATCAAACAGTTGAGTTATTACGCGACCCCTATTCTCATTTACAAAAATCATCAATTACATCATCAAGCCAAAACGGTAACGAAAGTATTATGGTAAATAGCAGTAGTATAGGTAAATATTAAATAAAAAATAATACAACAATTATACAACTGTTTAAATCAATTAAGTCTGTTGTCTACATAAAAAATTAACACTAATTTTTTGATTTTTGTTATTCAAAGAAATAAATAATTAAATTAAATTAAGTTGGTTATAGTTTATTACCCCATGAAACGAAGCAGAAAAATTTCTTAAAAAATCGAAAAATTAATGAGCGCTATGTTTTAACTGTAATATTTGGGGTAACTCAATATGAAAAACGTATTATATTGTGGTTGTGGGAACTTTCACCGCGTCAAGGCATTTAAGCAAAAAAAGCGACTTTTTTCATTCCGACATATGCTAGATAAAAACGTTGAACAGACAACTTTCTTGAAAATAATTGAAAATAATTATATCTGTTTATCCCATTTTAGAGAACAAAAGTCATTTTCAAATGGCTGTAAATTATTGTTTTTTGTCTGATTCTCTTTATTCGCTCCGTGAGTAACTGACGCGACACCTATCACCTTCATCAGCTAACAGTTTTGGACCTCCCAATTTGACGTTAAACATATGATAAATACATATGAAATTAAAAATTATTCATAATCAGGTTTTTAATTATATTTTTCCAGTTTATGTATGAAATGGATGCAGTTTAAGAAGTGGGTTTATAAAAATTTATAGCGACCGACCGAATGTGATTTTTTTGGCCGAAGCCGAAGCCGATGCCGAACTTCGGCCTGTAGGATACCTTCGGCCGAAACCGAAGCCGAAGGTGACTAAAATATACCTATCATATGTTAATAATTTTAAATAATTTGCATTATATTTTTATTCATATATCATAATATATCATAAACTGATAAGTGATAAACAAAAATATGAAATTATGAGATAAAAATTCAAACATTTATACATTATTTGGTAATAGAAGCGATAATAAAAATAAATGACATTAAAAAACATTAAAGCAAGTAAGTATTACTGATTACTGGATCTGGTACCTAATATTAGAAATCAAACATCCTAATATTATAGGTAAGAAAAAAACTTCTCAGCGTTTTCTCCTAACAAATTAGTTTTTGTGTCAGCTCACTAGGTACACTCGCTGGTGGTGCCGATAGAAATTTTTTGGCTGCAGTTTTTAAACAAATATAGGGAGTTGATTCCCAATAATGAAATATGTCGGCACTTCTTAGAAGCAAAGCCTCTCGTAAATACGAATCTAGGTAATCTGCATTGGGATCGTTGTCATTATGAATTTCTTGTGTTTTATCCAGAACGGCTGTGACCAAAATATCCTATGAATTCCAAAGGCTAGTGTTTTTTAGATCTACTACATGTGTAGTTGTAGATGATAAGGTTGAAGCGATAGTTGTAAGAACTTTATTTGTATAACTAAACTTAGAGCTATCAGATTCGCGTAACAATTTTAAAATACTTGCTTTACATGTAATTACTTCCTCGTCTGTCAAATATTTTGATTTAAAGCGAGGATCTAAAAGAGTCGCAATTGACAATTCTGGCAAATTTGTAATATTAGTGAATGTTTTAATTAATGATTCACGAAGTCGTAGCTTTAATAAACTTATCTCCTCAGAGTCCTGATCTTTTGAAGAAACTTTACCATTTCGTATTTTTATTAGTGGGATAACTAATGATACGCAAGCATAATTGACTGAAAGATCTAGCGTCGCTTGGTAAAAACAAGTTAAAACTGAAATAAAATTGTTGATCAATTCCCATTCTGTTGAACTGGGAACTTCAATACCACCACGTTCAGCCATATAAAAATTTATTGCAACTTTTTTTTCGAATAGCCGCTCCAACTTTAGGTGAGTGCTATTCCATATTGTTTCCACATCCTGAATTATGAAATACAATAAAATTTTTATCAGAATTTTACTACGTGAGAAATATTCAAATGAAGATCTTTGAGACATCTTGGCCTATTGTTTAAATTTATATCCTACCTACTACCTACCTACTACCTAACCTGAAAGTTTGTAAAACGTTTTAGTTAAGGGTATAAAATAGGGTGTAAATATTATTCAAATTATCAAAGACTCGCCGAAGCGTATTGTTCAGAGATTATTTCATTTCTATAGTATAGTATACTGACAGATAATTTTTCCACCTTCGGCAAAACCTTCGGCTTTGTTTTGGCCGAAGCCTAATTTTGGCCGAAGGTAGCCGAAGCCGATTAATCGGTCGGTCTCTAAAAATTCATCATAATTTGTACCTATCTTTTTAACCCTAAACGGAAAAGAAAAGTAAAAATTTAGTACTGACAAATCACGTTTGTCATGTGGTAGAGCATGTATTTAAAAATAATAATAGTAAAAGTTATGAAATAAAAGCTTAAGTCTTCAGACAGGCTGCAGTTAGCTTGAAGCCGTATGAAATGTCATTAAAGGTATATTTATTTAAATTTTTTAAAAATATATGCATAAAAGTAGAAAAATCATAAAAAGTAAGTATTCCAATATATTATTTACATTATAGTGATTAAGACATGTTGTACTTGTGTTTATAGCAAAAGCGAAATATGCAAACCCATTGCTGGTTTACCTTATATATTTTATTGCCATTACAGAAAAAAATAGTAGGAATATAATTTTAAATTAATTTATTTTCAGATTTTTTATTTCCGACGAAATGAGCACTACATATTCGATCATAAGGTTTTGGAGTCCAATCTGGAGTCAGTTAAAAATAAAAAAGCAGTAAAAATAAAAAAAAAAACAACTGTTTGATAGATATATACATAAAAATTTTACTAATACAAGCACAATTAAATACGCAACATTTATTTACTCCCATTTTTGATAAAATTTAAGAGTAAAAAAATATGTCTGTATTTGTTATATTTCGCTGCTACGCCTGCTGGCATCGTTTTTATTTTTTTTTATTTACAAAATTGCTTCAACCACTAGGGGTTATTAGCATGGTACAATAAATTACAAAAATGTTAATATGTTACTCTATATTTTGTGAAATAGTCCTGTATTTTGTAAAAAGTTTATAGTTTTATCATTATTGAAGCCGTTTAAGCACTCTTTGGATGAAGTGGGTAATCTAGCTTGAAGTCGTTCTAGGGTGTACAAAGGGCAGTCCACTAGCACATGGTCCACTGAAATTACACAATCACAACTGTAGCACATGGGAATTTGTTCATTACTTAGAAGGTAATCGTGAGTTAACTTCGTATGGCCTATACGTTATCTAGAGATGCACACTTGGTCTCGTCGCTTGAATGGGAATTTGTATATAGCTACCTCTTGCTTAATGTTTTTCATGGATGTCTCTGAATTGTTCCAGTGTAGTTGCCATTCCTCGCTTATTTTGTTTCTAATATATTGCTTCAGGTCGCTATGAACGCATTTAGTGAATAATGTTGATTGTGGATTTTCTGCTGCTTCCCTGGCCAACTGATCAGCTTTTTCGTTTCCAGTTATACCACAGTGTGACGGAACCCAAAGGAATTTAACAAATCGGTCGTTTTCTTGACATCTCATTAGTTCTGACTTTATAAGCAATAGAATGGGATGGTTTGTGTATAACTGTTTCATAGAGCTGAGAGCACTTAAAGAGTCAGTTATTATCAAAGGGTTTTTTATGTTTTTATTATTCACAAATGTTATTGCTTAAAAAATAGCAAGAAGTTCTGCGGAAAATATGGTTGATCGTGGGGAAAGTGAGAAGGATTAGTCTTGGTGTAGAGTTGTAAAAGAAGCATGGACGGTATGAATTTGGACATTAGTAATTTAAATTCTTCTAGACGGGTGTAAAACCCGTTCAGATTCCACTGAATTATGGAGTTGAATTTTTAATTAATAGCCGTATCGCTGCAATCTGTAGAGGAATAGTCATCCAGTAGTTTACAAAGTTTCTTCCTTAGTTTTGTACATCGTGTTTTCAAGTATCTTTGTGATAGCACTGGATGAAGTTTTTTTAGAAGATCTATTAACCCTTCGATATCTTCCGTGTATGTTTTAGCTATACTAAGCGGATCTGCAGCTTCATGGGTGTTTTCAAATAAATCTATTATCTCTTCTTGACTTAAACAGCTACTGTTTGACTTATTTTGAAAAAAATCAACTGTACAGTTAGTAATATCTTCAGCTATGTTGTGGTGGGTTTGGACATCCGTTTTTGTTCTTTTGTGTTTTGTATTGGGTACTTTAAAAGGATTTACACCCTCCAGTTCAGGAGAATTTGTTATATCAGAAGCATTTCTTTTAGATGTTTGAGCTTCTGTTTGAGTTTCATTTATAGTTCTATTTATTTTACCAGGTTCAGAAGCATTTGTTTCGGGTATTTGTACTTTTGTTTGAGTTTCTATTAGAGTTTCATTTATTTTATCCGATACTGCCTCCATTGGTTGGGTGTTATCGAAAAAGGTGGAGTTTATTGGTGTGGATTACTGATTTGTTTGGTAAGTACGGGATAATGTACAGTAGATTGAGTTGTATTTTGTTGTGAACTAACAGTCTGGTCACATTGTAATTGAGAAATGTGTGTTATGTTGTCATCAGTGGATTGGTTATCATGATTTGGGCATCGAGATACTAAATGATTAGTTTGTTTACAAATAAACACGTTTGTTTTTCTAGTGAGAGAAATATTCGATAGTTCGATTGATCATGGTTAATTAGTATTGAATCGGGGATATTTTTAAGATTTGTAGGGGCTATATAAGTAAAACGTCGAAAACTAATGATATGCCTAAAACTAGGATTTGATGTTCTGATCCGTAAAAAATCTATTGGTGTTATTTGATGGATTCCTATCTTTTTGAGTTCATTTTCTATTATGTTATGTGGTACAGAAGGAGATACATTAGAAATAATTAATTTTTCATTTGGAGTAATTAGTTTTCTAGCTTGAATACGATATTGGTTTACTGTTATTATCCCATTATCCGTTTCCAAAAATTTTTGAACAATATTTTCCGAAGTGAAGTAGATGCATATACGATCATTAACAATTCTGGATATTGCAAGTATATTTTTGGGGTCAACTAAGTTGGCTACAGCATTCAGGTTATCCTCGATTTTTGAATTTGGAACTGTATTTACTACAATTGCTTGTTTTTTGGAAGGAAATATGTTGGTAGGTTCATTTAAAACTGTTGAATATAACTTTGGTGCAGTAGTATCATTTTTGGGGATTTCTTGTTGTGAAAAAACATTTGATAATGAAGCTTGTTTCATGTTGATCTACGGAACCTGAGTACGGTCCTGGCACCAATACGAAATCATTGATAATAACTCGATGTAATTAGATAAATTAAATTACCTACAGTTAATGTCATCAGTATCAACAATAAATAATTATTTGTCAATAATTTACACTTTATTACACTTTTAGCTTTCAATATTTTTAAACAAAACCACAAAAACTAGGTGCGATTAAGGTAATTAGGTGTTGCTTCGTTGAACGCTCGAAGTCGAATCGCTGGCATCGTTTCAAGGTACCTCTACTATGGTTACGTACGGAGCGAATAAGGTCTCAAATTTTCTTGTATTTTAAAAACTATAATAATTTTTAATTGTTTACTTACAAATAATTGATACAGAATGAAGTACCATTATTATTATATTTGCAATATCCCTAACTTATGCTGCCCAGTATATATTCTAAAAAAATCATAATGTTAAAATAAAAATCGATCTGATTCGGGATGTATCTCCAAAAGTTACCTATTTTTGAAAAAATGAGATTATTCCATAAGTTTGCCCCTTATAATATAAATTTACTTTACTTAAATATGAGAGAATATTAAACACAAATTAGTATAATGTTCGTAATGTAAAAAATGTAAAATTTTGGAAATAAAATAACTTCAAAAAACTTAAATTATAACCAAGTATTTAGCAATTATGCCAATAATTCATAAGCTAAATATTTTCCTTATTAGAAAAAACTTATAGCAAAAAACTATAGGAGGTGTACGGAAAAGGTAGATCAATAATATCAGTAATCAATAATACTTGAAAATCTAGTAAGGACTTCTTGAAATAAAGTACTTAATCTGTGCATCTAATAAAATTTTTATGGGATTTATGATTCACTAAACACTAGAACCTTTTTAAAGGAAATGAGAGGGAAATGATGAAAGGAGAAGCAAGCCTTTTATTTGGGTGCCTTCACTTACAGGTATTTACACATAACGAAATGAAAATTGGCTCAAAAATAAATGCTTTCCTGGAGACTCCTTGAAACAGAAGAAACCAAGTTATTACCCTATTTAAAAGTCATTAAGTGATACAATTCTATCTAGTGTAATATCTCTTGTGTTTGTTATATCCACTAATAACCCTGCGCGGTTGATGTGGTTTTGTGTTTAAATAAAAAAAGATAATTTATTTGCAAAACACGTGGTGTTCGTGTGTATCGAGGGATAAAAAAATGCTTATTAAAAGCTTAAAAGTTTATTTAAACAAGATCTTTTCGGAATTAAATCATTCCATTATCAGTTTACTAAAAGAGAGAGTAAAAAACCAATATTAAAAAACACGTAAGTTGAAATTACAACAGTATATATCGGGCAATGATTAAGCTATGAAAAAGAGGTAATATAAGTCAACAAAATTTCACCAGCTTCTGGGGGACATGTTAAATGCCTTCAATTGTAGTTTTTATTAATTACCGAAGTTAATGGTCTATTGTATTTACCTTTGTAAATTCCACGAGGATTTTTTATTACTGATACTAGCCACTCCTGGATATCTTAACTTCATGGTTTTGTTCTAGTTTCATTTTTAATTATAATTTATTTGTTTCTTTTGTTTACACTATACCTTATATAATAAATAACATCATCTCATGCATTATGTATCATTAAAATAACTTTTTCTTAATTATTGTCAAATTAAATCTCACATTTCCACTTTTAAACAATGTCCTACAGTTCCTTGCCCTCATAACTTCAATTCGAAAAATAAAGTTCGACTCATCGACAATGCTGTGAAACGCGTCTAACTTTAACGAAATATATCCTGTGATTGGGTTTTATAAAACACCTCTCGACAATATTTTACAGGCAAATAATGGGCTAAATGTACTGAAAATTCGGAGTAAGTGAGCCGTCAATGATTTAAAAGAAGGATACTTATAATTTGTTAGACGGAAAATTGTGTATATTTATGCCTTTAACCTACTTTTTTACGAAAATCAAGTAGAAAATTTTTGAAAAAATAGGTATTTGGTGTTATAGGGAGTGTTTCGTTACGACAGTCAGTACATAAATAAGATTTATATTATTTTTTAAGAATTTTATTACTTTGAAAATAGGTATACATCATGCTATAAATGAAGACAATGCTCTACAATGAAGATACGTTAGTACAAGAAAAAGATACATTCTAACAACAACTTGGCAAAGAAGTTCCAAATAATTACAGAAATAGATTATGTGCACAATTTTGCCTAAAAATCCTAAATGAATCTTATCCCTACAAAAAATATACATAAATATACTTGGCATCAGGACACACGACAATTAAAATTAATTATTAATTATATATTTTTAAGCCCTTCTCTATAGTCAGATTGCCGAATACAGGCATCTCCTAATTCTCGTCATTCATCTCTGTTGTTTCTAAGACGTTTCCACATTGGTCCTGCAGTTCTTGCTCGTCGCTCTAGCGCATTTGCGGTCTTCCTCGTGTTCTTTTGCCTTCATATGGCCTCTAATTCCCGATTTCTTTATTCCATCGACCATTCTTAAGACGTTCGTTATGTCCAACTCATTTCCACTTCAGTTTAGCTGCCTGTTCGACAGTATCTATTAATTTTGTTCTACTCGTATTACGAATATCTTCATTGGTTTTATGGTCTTTGAGTGAGATACTCAGCATCTGTCGTTTCATAGCTCTCTGAGTTTTTCTGATCTTCTTCTTGTTTATTTTAGTGAATGTCCAGGTTTAAGCACCATATGTAAGTACAGATAGGAAACAGGAATTAAACACTTTGGTTCGCAGTCTTTGAGGTATATTTTTATTTTTAAGTACGTATAAGAGTCTTGCAAATGCTGTTCATCCCAGTTTTACACATCTGCTTATTTTGGTAGTCTAATTTTCTTTGATTACCTTGACATTTTAACTCAGATATGTACACTTATCTACGTGTTCTATCTCTCTCTTGGATGTTTATCATGGATTTGTCATCTTTGTTTGACATTAGTTTAGTTTTGCTGTAATTCATTTTCACTCCTTTTTATAAGGATTCTGTGTGTAGTTTCTCAATTACCATATTCAGTGCATTCCACGTGTCGGCTATTAGTAATACATCATCTGCGTATCTATAACGGTTCAAGTATCTTCCGTTAATAGGGATTCCCTTACTTTCCCAGTCCATTGACTTAAAGATATCTTCTAGGGCAGCTGTAAATAATGTTGGAGGTATTGTGTCTCCGCGTCTTACGCTTCGGTTGATTTTTACTGGTCTTGTTTCGATTCCATTACCCAACGTCACTATCATTTCAGCTTGTTCGTAAATATTATGTATTATTATTCTGTACCTGGAGTCGATCCTGTTGATTACTAATGCTTCCTCTATTACCAACAATTCTACGCTATCAGAATTCATTAACGGAGTACGGAGATTATTTGACTTACTTAGATTACGAAGATGGGTCAAGCGTGACCCATTCTCATTCTATTTATAAGGATGTTTTAAATAGTCAGTATTATTAAACAGTATCTTTAATTCAACAAAAAAAAACAAAGAAACATAAAAATTATGATCCCAAATTTTTGTATTTAAATTTTTTAAGATGGTTTACCATCGTGGTCTTTTTGGCAGTAGTTGCATTTAATTTTGACAATATGGACTTCTTCGCGTTTTGAATGAGTATTACAAACAAATCTTTTACACATGTCACACCTTTTTGAATATTTATTGTCACTACCCCTACAAGAATAACAACGACCTCGTTTTGTTGCAGATTTCGGCACTTCGATTTGCTTTTTTACACTAACACCGGTGGTCTCTATTGCAGCGATTACGGATTTAGGGTATCCGGTGGGTTCTTCTTGTATTGCTTCCGCTCTTCGTTTTATATTGGGCGAGGTTAATTGTTTTCCAAGCTCCTCCAGAAATAGTTTTCTGCGATGTTTTATATTTACTTGGCTGTTCCATTCAGGATTTTTCGTATTCCAGAGAACGAAAGCATTGTAGCACGCAATATCCAAAAAGTTGAAAAATATACGTAAGGGCCATCTTCTTGTTGCTCTTTTACATGTGTACTCTCTGATCAATTTATCTAAAATATCGACTCCACTTTTGGTTTTGTTGTAATCCAAAATAATCTTTGGTTTAAATTTTTGGTTTTCATCAGAAATTTCATGTTCATTGTGTAAGGTCGATAATAATACAACAAACTTATTAGGCTTGGTTACATATGAAACTAAGGTAATGTTTTTAGTGAACAAAAATTTTGAAGAATACAGTGAGCGATCTGTCATTTCAAGCAATGATTTGGGTAAACTCTTCCTATTTTTTCTGATAGTACCCAAAAGAGTTAAATTTTTGGTTAACAGTTCTTCAGATAAAGCAATATCGGTAAAAAAGTTATCAGTTGTAATATTTCGACCAGACCTATACCAATGTTCTGCAAGTGTTTTGACAACTCTTGGGCCTTGGTTACGTTCAGATTGATCACCAATCTTTCCAGTATATATCTCAAAGTTACAGCAATAAAAATTTTCAGCGTCACATAGGGTCCAAGCCTTTATACCGTATTTCTTTGGTTTACTTGGTATATAAATCAGAAATGGACAACGTCCCCTAAAATCTATAAGCTGCTCGTCAATAGTACCAAAAGCAGATGGTTCGTATGATTCCCTACAATTTTGGGCAAATAGATCAGCGATTTCTCGAATAGGAGCTAATTTATCTCGTTCTCTTCTTTCTGCTCTCGTTTCCAAATTATCAAAGCGAATATGCTTCAAAATACTTATAAATCTATCCCGGCTTAGAGATGCTTTATATATAGGACGCGTAAATGCATTATTTGTATTGGACCATAAATTATGCACCTTCTCATGGGACTCTCTGAACCTTCCACATAATATAAGTATACCAAAAAAGCACGCAGTTCGACTAGATCAACTTCAATCCAATCCTTCATTTTTTTCTCGTTCTTACTGTTATACGCAGCTATGAACTCAATAGCTCTCTTATTGGTATACTCAAGAATCATTGACATTATACTATCAGAAAAAAATAAATTGAAGGCATCCATGCATGTCTCAATATTTTGACTTTTCTTAGTTAGACCTACGTTTTTCTGTAATAAATTACATGCCAATGTCTTACCCTTTTTTGGAGCTAAATAACGCCATGTTCGTCCTTCGCACAAAACATCAGATACGCTAGATCTTTCACTATCTATATTTTCAGAAGTTGTCGCTAAAACTTCCTCATTCTCGAGTTCAGTAATTGATAAATTACCTTCATGTGCTTCTGGCTCACAACCGTCATTATCACTCGCTTCACTATTGCTTTCATCCAGCTCTGCAACATCATCTTCTTCACTATCTGATAGGAGTAAGGCATACAACTCAGCTTCACTCAAAGGTTTATTCTTTTTCCACATTTTGATATAATACTGCACACTTCAAGATCGATGCTTGAATTAAATTGATCAACAAACGTGAAATACCGCTTTACACCAAAGTTAGACCTCTCGTCTCGGACGTTCCCATAGAATATGCCTATTAGACACTACATTACTCCCAAGGTTAACTTCTATCTACTAATATTTCTACAAACATAATCATTTTGCCTTGAATACGTTCACTGGAAAACAGAGACGGCTGCGTTTTACGTGTACCTACAAACACATTGAAAAATTCTTCAAAATCCGAAGACCAGGTCAGGAGCTGACCCGACATCATAGATTTTACGTAGAGGAAAAACTGCAATTTGCATGTTCACGAATGATACACGAAAAAATAGATTGAAACAAATAAGGAGAACTTACGAACAATCAGATTTGTAAAAAAATTATTTCATGAAATATTAAGAAATAAGTGAATTTCGGGTCACGCTTGACCCAGTCTTCGTACTCCGAAGGTTAATCAATTCAATTATAGTTAGTCAGATATCTGAAGTGAAAACTCAAGACAACTAAATATACAGGGTTGTAGAATGTGTATCGATCATTACTTACTGAAATCTTAAGCTCAAACCTATAAATATAAAAATAATCAAATCTCAACCGAAAATGACGAATCAACTTGGAGGAAAAAAAGTTTAATGTAAACAGCTTTTAAAATAACAGCACATGAAAGCTGCCCATCAGCTGCTACATCAGTACAATCACTAAAGGGGGCTGCACTTGAAGCCTTAGGAAAAGAAAAGCTAACCTACTAACGAACAAATAAGAACATATTATTAAAAAATATTTATTTAAAATCCTCTATAAAAGTTATATAATTTAAAATCTCTTTCGAAATAAATCACAGAACGTTTTTGAACTAAAAAGCCCATCATCAGTGTTTTGTAACTCGGTGCATATATGAGCTAAGCCTCCAGTTACCTGGGTAAAAACCATTTAGATGGTATAAAATTTGTCTTACATTTTATTCAAAATTATCTTGTGATGTTTGAGTATTTCTCAGATAACCTACATGGCAATATAAAACTGTCACTAGGGGTGCTGCTGATCCTCAGACGAAGTCTGAATCCATCTATCTAGCCATCTAGAACCCATTCAGACATCTTGTGAGGGTCAGCAACAACCCTTAGTGGAAGTCTTGCCATGTAGGTTATCTGAGAAATATTCAAACATCACAACAAAATTTTAAATAAAATGTAAGACATATTAAATTTTATACTATCTAAAGGGTTTTTACCCAGGTATTTAGTGATAAAAAATACTGATTATTTGCTTTTTAGTCCGAAAAAATTATACTTCGAACGAGATTTTAAATTATATACCATTTATAAAGGATTTTAAATAAATTTTTGAGATTGATGATATTCAGCAAACTACAGGAATGTCATTTTCCTTGTGGAGCATAGTATAACTCAAGCAATAGTAAGTAACCTAACGTAACTTAACGAGCGTATCACACATGTCTGGCGGTGAAATAGAACATTGTTTAAGAATTTTTGACGAAGTATTAGGCATTTTCGACGAGAGGTTGTAAAGATTTGGCTAAGCATGATGCCGTATCCTATTAGCATCACTCAGCCTCTCCTACTCAACTCCTATCTTCACCTCCAAATTGGTACGTATCGCTAACCTGAGCAACCCCATTGTAGATTGGGTAACAAACGCCAGTGGAAGGTGGAGTCAGGACTGACGTAGAAAAGAGCCTTGGTCCTCCGATGAATAGGGGGTTGAGAGAAGGGCTAACAACCCTTCCCAGTAAAACTCAATTTTTGCGAATACAATGGCTAATGAAACTAACGGACGACTCTTACAACAACGAACTCAGCAAAAAAATGGACATGACCATGGATTTAAAATTTGGAACCTTAAATGTGCGAATTCTCTTAAAGGCAAGAGCTATAATAAGTATGACAGAAGAAATTGAAAAATACGGGGTTGAATTATTGGCACTGCAGATAATCAGATGAAAGAGTCAGAATACAAAGAGCTTATATCACATGACTGCGATAGAAGAAAACGATTATCCTCATCCTGTATACTACTATATGCCACATCATAGAGTGTTTCGTGGACAAAGTTTGACTACCAAACTACGAGTAGTATTTGACTGTTCAGCACCGACTATATCAAGGTTGTCTTTAAAACATATTCAATTCGTCGGCCTACCTTGGGATGATCTATTTTCAATACTAATTAGATTTCGCCATTGTCACGTCCGTTGTCACGATATGTCGTAACAACGGACATCGAGAAAATGTACCACATGATTACTGTTCACGATGAGTGCAAAAACCTACAAATGGAGGGACCTACAAAGGGAGAGAATATTATGGAGGGACGATGCATATATTTTGAAGTTTGATCCAGAAGAAAAGGCAAAAACGCTTGGACTCACATGGTCATGTAATGCGAATTTATTACATTATGACGTGGAAACACTACCCATCAATAAAATTCCTACGAAACGATCTGTTCTCTCTTCAATAGCAAACATTTTTGATCCATTAGGACTTATAGGTCCATGCGCAGCCAAAACTATAATGCAAAAACTTGGCTCGACTAGATTTCTTGGGATGCACCTATTCGAAACGATTTAGCAGAACGTTGGATTAAATTCCAATCTGAATTAGCCCAGCTTAGTCAAGTCAATCTTTCTAGGCATGCAATATGCAAGAATATTATAAATACACTGAAATTCAGGGATTTGCCGATTGCTCTACTATTGCATATGGGGCGTGCATTTATTTGAGTAGTGTAGATTATGATAATAAGGTCCACATTTATTTACTTTGCTTCAAGTCAAAACTTAAAAGTCCACTAAAAACAATTAGTATCCTTAGGTTAGAGCTTTGCTGAGCACTTTTGTTAGTACGTTTATCCAATAAAGTAAAGCAATTATAGTTTATTCGTCTTCCGGGTTTGGACCGTGTCATTTGTGAGTGACCCAAAAGTGGGTTCATCTCGACGTTTCGCTATAATTGTATGTAGCTTCTTCAGGAGAACAAAGAAAAAGAAAACAAAAGACAGGAAGATGGGTAGTTAGCAACGGTAACTCAGTTACTCAACGCAACCAGAGGCGAATACTAACTACCAAGATGGGCATTTGGTCACAGTAACTCAACTACTCAACGCAGCCAGAGGTGAAAACCAAATGCCAAGACAGGGATTCACGTCCAACAACTCAGAACACTAACGCGTCGAGAGGCATTAGTGGTTAGTGGTTTTCACCACTAGCAAACCCGGAAGACGAATAAACTATAATTCTGACCCTGGCCGTGGAAGCCTACGATTTCAAGTAAAACAATCTTTGAGAATAACAATAAACGAAACTATTGTATAGTCCGATTCTACTATAGTACTATCCTGGATTCGCCAAGTCCAAATTTACTGAACATATTCGTTAGCAATCGAGTATCCGAAATTCAATCTCTTACTTCCAATTGCAAATGGCGACACGTATCATTACGTGACAATACATGTGACATTTTATCCTAAGGTCTATGTCCCAGCCAAATTTTGAATCACGAGATATGGTGGTCAGTAGGGATGGGAAAAACCTATCGGTTTTAACCGAAAACCGGTTTTTTTACTTCGCAATAACCGGTTTTACCGGTTGTTTTTTTGTCCCGGTTATAACCGGTTTTTTATTTTTAAAGTAAAAACCGGTTATTAGGTTTTTTAGTTTTATTAGTATTATTTAGGCAATATTTTGGATTCCAATCATAGTTATTATTCTCAAGTAATTATTCCAAACAAAACCATAATTCAAATTTTATTTTATTTTATAAATACAGAAGCAAACTGAAAGTGCAAACTTATATCAGCCAGAAACAATTAAGTTTTGTTATAATATTTCGTTGAAAAGGTATTTGTAATCATAATATTTACATAAGAAGTGATCTGGTACATTACATATTTTTCACACTTGACTCTTGACATTGAAAGTGGGTGAATGGCTTTTTCTGACTACCAAAAATAATAATGTTCTGACTATGAATATCAAATTACCGAATACGAATACGAATCTCAAGGAATTCCCTACGTTTTCAAAACAATACAGGAAGTATTAAATGAGTTATAAATGTACCTATTAAACAAATATACAAACGTGTTAAAAGTAATACATGATAATTTTTTTTGATGGTAGTAAAAATATAAGATGAATTGCATTATCCAATTTATTTTTAAGTAAAATATTTATGTTGATATTATTTTTTTTAAATCCCATTTGAAGAGTCTGTGAAATATTTTATAAGTTGAAATGGTTGGGGAATTTTTTGGGTTTGGGAGAAGAGGAAAATTGGTGGGTATTTTAGAGGATTAGATTTTCAAAGGGTAAATTAAATTTGCATCATTTAATTGAATACAATAATTGCATATATTATATATTCTACTCTCATAATATATTCAATGACAATAGAACTTGAATTATTTCAGCGCTCTCTGTTGAGCAGTAGTATAATAATTTTTGTTTACTGTTCCCTACATCTGACTACTTAAATTCACAAATCTTTGGGATTCACACAAATTAAAAATGTAAAATTTCGATCCAAGTAATCTAGTAATTCTTATAATGACATTGAAGACCAGTTATACTTTAGGAGTGCCTAAATAAATCTAGTAATAACGCCGTTTTCTTTTCATCTTTAAGTTTCGAATTTTTCATTCTTACCATGTCGAAATCGTGTGTGTGGAATTTATTTTCCAATCGTAGCAACATGAGCCACAGTGCTCTATTTGTTTGAAAATATTAAAACCAGGAGGAGGCACGACGAATTTGAGGGAGCACCTAAAAAATAAACATCCAAAATATCTGGAAAATAAGCCAAAGGTAAGCTCATTTCATAGAAAATTTAAGTAAAGGAATTAAAAGGGAAATTTTGTTTTGCTTAGGATAAAGAACTGGCGGACATCGGAACTATTTTGCATAGAGGCGATCAGGAAGTATCTTCATCTGCTTCTGAGGCGATTGTAAGCTCTGCTCCATTTTACACATATTAAATTTAGTTGTCACAGATGGCCTGGAAGATATAAACAATGTAGCATTAAAAAATGTAATAAACGAAATAAAAGCCATAGTCACTTTCGCTAGGCACAGCAATTGCTTCCTGGAAAGGTTACGGATGAAGCAGGAACGGTAGGGCAAGTCAGAGGGTGAAGTGAAGCTTTTGGTACAATCCGTACCAACCAGATGAAATTCTGTCTACCATATGCTTAAAAGATTCACACTAATGTCCCCATCTTCCTCTTCTTCACGTGTCGTCTCCTCTAAGATGGTTGGCAACCATCATGGCAATTCGCACTTTCGACGCCTTTTGATTATATTAATATCAAGTCGAATGAAGTATCGCAAACTAAAGTGCATTGTAAATCTAACTTTGTAACATCTTGGATCAAAAAATCCAAAACCGGTTTTTGAAAAAACCGGTTTTTTTGGCCGGTTATAACCGCCAGGTTAAACCGTAAGCAAAAAAAACGGTATAACCGAAAACCGGTGTTTTTGTCAAAAACCGCCATCCCTAGTGGTTAGGTCATCCATGGCTTCAGTTGAATGAATCCTCCTGATCCACCTCTATATATTAGACCTGCTAGAATTAAAGCAACATAATTTCACTCATTTGGCCACTACCTCAAATCTATTTCCATTTGAGCACTTTTCACGTTTTAGTCATTTAAAAGGAGTGGTTGCTGTGTATTTTCGTTTTAAATTAAATTATCTGGGCTCAGATAATGAGAAAAGATCTCTTAATAAATTTCCTATTTCCATTGACGAATTAGATCAAGCCATTCATTTATTAATTCGAATGTCACAACAAGAATCTTTTTCAAACAAAATCAAACTCTTAACCAATAGCAAATCAATAATTAATGGCAAACTAGCTGGTCTAAACCCATTTTTGAACGATAAAGGACTTTTGTGGGTAGGCGGTCATCTGATCAATCTTTCCTATGAATTAAATAGAATTCATCCTATTGTTTTAGACTTAAAGCACAACTTTTGTCAGATTTTTTTTTTCAATTTGAACACTATAGATTAATGCATCTTGGTCCACAGGGTTTGTTAGCTACTATCCGAGAGCAATTCTAGCCCATCAAGGACAGAAGACTCGCTAATTCAAGTGTTAAATTATGCCTCACTTGTTTTCGATTTAATTCAAAGACCATACAACCTATGATGGGTAACTTACCTTTAATCTATACCGGAGTAGATTATGCTGGACCTTTTAATATCAAAACGCACAAGGGGCGTGGTGGTTCTATAATTAAAGGTTACATCAGTTTGCTTATCTGCTTTACTACAAAGGCGGTGCATATGGAACTTGTTTCAAATCTTTCAGCAAGCGAATTTTTACTTGCTCTTCGTAGATTTGTTGCACGGAGGGGCAAGCCTTTAAAGATATTTTCCGACAACGGAACTAATTTTGTGGGTGTATTCAAAGGGTTAGTCACTTTTCTGTCTAATAACTAACTAACCTTGCAGAAAGCATATACTCAAGAAGCTATTTCATGGCATTTCAATCCAGCGTATTTACCACATATGGGCGGAATCTGGGAAGCGGGTGTCACTCATTTTACATTTGTGGAATTTATTACTGTGTTAAATTGAATTAAGGCTATATTAAATTCCCGTCCACTCTATCCGCTATCATCTGATCCATCGGGACTATACTCCATTAACTCCTGCTCATTTTTTAATTGGTCGACCCTTGGTTGCATGTCCAGACCGCAACATTACCGAAAAAAGGGTAAACCGTTTTACTAGCACATCCAGTTATTTTGTCAGCATTTTTGGCGAAGTTGGAGCCTCAAATACCTAGCCAAACTTCAATACACAACCAAATGGAACCAAGATGGAATCGTTAAGCGGAGCTTTATGAAAATTTGTCCATTACCAATTGAAAGCTAAGGGCTTTTACTTTTAAGACCGGGGGCATGTTTGAGTCACCAACAATTATTTCAGACTTTTTACTACAACTGGCAATATTGCGTTACTTCAGCCAGCAGAGTGCGCGTCAAGAAGAGAACGAGAGACGATATCGAGACATCAACAAGTAATGTACAATTATTGTAAGCAGTTCGGTATAAAACAATAAATTTGTTCGTAAAGGTTTCCATCTACAAAAGACGATTAAGTTTAGTTTTAACAGCGTTTTGTTAAAGCCAGTATTACAGTACGCCTAGTTTTTCATTTTACCTATAATATAAAATGAGAATAGACTAAACTAAACAACGACAGATCTCATTGTTAATTAACAAAGTTGTAATTAAAGAATGAGGATTTTCTTCAATTTCAAGTATTACATTTAATTCAGTTGTCGGAAACAATGGCTCTATCACTCTTGAGCTTATCTCTAACATTGCCAATATTAATACATTTATTCAATAGTTTGCTTACCATCGCTTTACTTATTTGTATTCGATCAGAATATTTTTCATTAAAGATATCCCATACTTCCGCCATACTTCTTTTACAATTGCCGTAACCTAAGATCATCAAATCTTCTATTGTCTGTTTTTTCTAGCAGCACCATCATTACTTCTATTAGGGTAATATTTCTCAAAAAGATACTAATGTAGACTTCTAAATCAATGTGACACAATAAATCAATTTAATATTGACATATCCAATGGTAACTACGAACTTACTGTCTGGTTGCTAAGGAAGCTAAGAACGTTACTCACATTATTTTACTGTATTGTTGATCTACAGTAGGGATGGAAAAAACCTACCGGTTTTTTTACTTCGAAATAACCGGTTTTATGGGTTGTTTTTTTGTCCCGGTTATAACCGTTTTTTATTTTTAAAGTAAAAACCGGTTATTAGGTTTTTACAGTGATTAGGATTAGGTTAGGTATTATTTTGGATCCCACCCAATCATAATTATTATTCTCAAGTAATTATTCCAAACAAAACTAAAATTCAATTTTTATTTTATTTTATAAATACTGAAAGTGCAAGCTCACATCAGCCAGAAACAATTAAATTTTATTATAGTATTTCGTTGAAAAAGTATTTGTAATCACAATATTTTTACATAAGAACTGATCTGGTATTTATACATCATCTGTTTTCACACTTGACTCTTGACATTGAAAGTGGGTAAATGGCTTTTTCTGATTACCAAAAATAATGACTATGAATATCGAGTTACTGATTACGAATACGAATCTCCAAGGATTTCCCTACGTTTTCAAAACGATTTATACTCATACCGGAAGTCGTAAAAGAGTTAAAAGTAATACATGATAATTTTTTTTGATGGTAGTAAAAATAAAAGATGAATTGCATTATCCAATTTATTTTTAAAGTAAAATATTTATGTTAATATTATTTTCTTTAAATCCCATTGAAAGAGTCTGGGAAATTTTTGTTGGGGAATTTTTTTCTCAAAAAACACAAAAAATGGTGTTGTATTTACATTGATATTGATGTTCTTTCGATAGTACTAATTTTGATCATATTGATATCGAGTCGAATGTAGTATCGCAAACTTAAGTGCATTGTAAATGTAACTTTCTATTGGAATAAAAAAACCGAAAACCGGTTTTTGGAAAAACCGGTTTTTTTGGCCGGTTATAACTGCCAGGTTAAACCGTAAGCAAAAAAAACCGGTATAACCGAAAACCGGTGTTTTGTCAAAAACCGCCATCCCTAATCTACAGCCCATTACATAGCCATTATCAGAATTGGTTATCTTTAATAAATAAACAATCTACCTTCCGTATCGTACAACAATAGGCCGCTCCATTCCAGTATTTGCTGTAATTAGGTTATTTGTTTGTCCCTAATATGAAATGACTTCTTTAATAATTTTCTTTGTAAAATAAATTTTAAATTCTTCTTCTTCCTACGGTGCCTATCCGTTCCGGATGTTGGCGATCAACATGGCTATCCTAACCTTACTTGCTGCTATTCTGAATAGTCCGGTTGTCGATGTATTAAACCACTTTTCTCAGGTTTTGAAGCCAAGATATTCTTCTTCTCCCTGGTCCTCTCTTTCCAAATACCTTGCCTGAAGAATGAGTTGCAACAAGCCGTATCTCTGTTCATTCCTCATAATATGGCCAAGATATTCTAGTTTGCGCTCTTTGATGGTGTTAATAATCTCGCATTCCTTGACAATTCTACGTAGGACCTCAACATTAGTCACACGATCCACCCATGAAACTTTTAAAATACGTCTGTAACACCACATCTCGAATGCCTCGAGTTTTCTTAAAGAAGCTTCGGAAAGTGTCCAGGCTCTACTCCGTATAATAACGTAGAAAATACATAGCATCTAATGAGAGAGATTTTGGTAGCAAGTGGTAAATCGTGACTTCTGAAAAGAGACTTCATCATTATGAACGCTGATCTCGCTTTTCCTATGCGTTGTTTTATTTCACTGGAGTGATCCCATTGGCTGTTAATGTTGGTACCAAGGTATGTGTAGCTGTCCACTCTGTCAATTGGATGTTGATTAACCAAAAGCTGTGTATTTAATATTTCGCGCTTACTGACTACCATGTACTTTGTTTTCTTCGTATTAAGATCAAGTCCGTGTTCTCTACTTATATCTGATATACGCGACATTATTCTTTGCAAACCGTCCAGACTATCTGCAAAAACTACTGCGTCGTCGGCATATCTAATGTTGTTTAGACGCATTCCGTTGACTAATACACCTTCTTGTAGTTCTCCCAGCGCTTGCTCGAAGATATATTCAGAGTATATATTAAATAACACCGGGGACAGAATGCATCCTTGCCTCACTCTTCTATCTATGGAGACTGCCTCTGTCAATTGGTCATCCACTTTAATATTGGCTGTTTGGTTGTAATATAAATTATAGATGATTCTCAAGTCCCCATCATCTAACCCCACTTCTTTCAAGATGTTTATAAGTTTATCATGCTTTACTCTATCAAATGCCTTTTTGTAGTCGATAGAACAAATATACACATCACAGTTAACATCCCTGCATCTTTGCATAAGCACTTGGACAGCGAATAGAGCCTCTTGGGTGCCTATGGAATCTCGGAATCTAAACTGCGTCCATGATACCTGTTCTTCGCATTTTTTATATATTCTGCCGTGTATCACTTTCAAGAACGTTTTAAGTAAGTGGCTCATTAGACTAATTGTTCTGTAGTCTTTGCATGTCTTGGCATTTACTTTTTTTGGTATGGTCACGAAGGTCGACTTTAACCAGCTTTGGGGTATTTTTCCAGTTACGTATATGTTGTTGAATACAGTTATTATCCATTTTATTCCCTGTTCATCCATAAGTTTTAGGAATTCTGCACAAAACTCGTCAGGCCCTACCGCTTTACCATCTTTAGTTTTTTTAATAGCTGACGTGACTTCTTCAATGGTAATCGGGGTCCTGTTTGGCATTCAGTGTCTTCAATGGTATTCTGCCTTTCATCTGAAAAAGTTACTTTCACATCTTTCTTCCAAGTGTCTAGTTTTTCTTCCACAGTTAACAGTGGTTTCCCTTGGTTATCTACCAAACACCCAACTCTTCTAGGTTTGTATAAGCCTGCGGCTTCTTTAACTTTTTTATGCATATTAAATGAATCGTGTTTATTTTGTAATTGCTCTATTTCCGCACACTGTTTTCTTAGATGTGTATCTTTAGCTATTCTAATAGCATTTTTGATCTTTTTATCGATTCTTTTGTAGAATGACATGTCTTGATCTTTGAACTTTCGCCTCTCTTCCATCATATCTAGAATCTCATTTCTCATCCACGATTTCTTTTTTATTTTTAGTGGTTTGAGAAATTTCTCTCGTATGTCTTTTGAAACTGTATATAACTTTTCTAGCTCCTGGTCCATTAACATCTGATCTAACGGTATTCAAATTGTTCTGCATATACCGCTTTACACTATGTTCTGTGTGTTGGTCTTTTAATAGCTTGATGTCGAATTTTGGATTGACACTACGTCTAACCTTCTTTAGCCTGAGCCTAATTTTGCCAATCAGTGGGTTATGGTCTGATTTGATATCAGCTCCTGAGTATGTCTTGACTGATGTTATGCTGTTCCGTAATCTTTTATTAATCAGAATGTAATCTAATTGATTTCTCACTATGCAGCCTGGAGTATCTTGAGGTGATTTCCATGTGTATAATCTTCTGTGTGGGAGTTTGAAGTAAGTGTTAGTAATCACAAACTCTTCTTCTGCTACAAATTCACCCAGTCGGTCTCCTCGCTCATTTCTTTCTCCAAGTCCAAATTGTCCTATGAATTCTCCCGATTGTCCCCTACCAATTTTGGCATTTAGATCACCCATAATCAAAGTTAAATCCTTTCTGGGGAGGCGTTTTAAGGTGTTCGATAGTTCGTTATAAAATGCTTCACTTATTTCGTCCGGTTTGTCAGCTGTAGGGGGCATATACCTGAATAATGTTAGATGTAATTGGGTAGGTATTAAGTTGAAGGAGGAGTATTCTTTCCGATATTATAGGTACAAAGTTTTTAACATGTCTGGCAGTTTCTTGATTTAAGATTATACCTACCCCATTTTCGTGTCTTCCATTAGGGTTACCTGAGTAATATATATGATGATCATTAATTTTACATTGTCCAGAGTTCGTCCATCTCATCTTACTTATTCCTATTATGTCTATTGATAGTCTATCCATCTCCTTGATTGCATTATGAGTCTTGCCTGCCTCATATAATGTTTTAACATTCCATGTGCAGATCGTGAGGTTTATCTTTCCACTATAATAGCAAGGATTTCTTCTGTTGGCGACCGAGAAGGCCTTACCGTCTTGTGATTGTCTTTCTCTGTCGGATCTTGGATCCGAATTCCATGATCAGTAATATGGTTTCTATTATTTGTTCTAGTCATGTTAATTGCACTAGGGGTACTCTCCGAGTCTTTAATGCAGTGGTTCCCCGTTGCCTTCTGCATCTTTATGCCGTTGACCGTTACGTTGTTAATAGGTTCATTCGCCTTCGAGACCGATTTACCAATCTCAGGACAAAAAGGTCCTGAAAAAAAATCCGCCCGAAGCCGTTGGCCTATAAGTGGGGGGATTGCTTATACCAGCAATCTCTCGGACATCAGAGCCTCGTTTGTACTCTGGCAGGATGCCCCGAATGGTCAGGATCAGACCATTACACAGGCAGGTGAGGTTGACATTTGGATAGGAGAGGCTATTCGTTGCGCATCTCTATCCCTTACATCGATTAAATTTTAAATTAAGTTTTAAGAAATACGAGCACTGGTGTCCTTTACACTCTGTATACTGAAGTTTGAATGTGATGAGTTTGGTACGGTTGTACTCAGAAAAATATGGGCTTTTATTTTTTTAGATAAAAATATGCCCTTTCTATTTAAAAAAAAAAATTATATGTTAACAGTTTTAATTAAAAAGAAATACTTGTGGATATGATTTAGCAAAACGCGGCAATATTCAATAATCCACACAAATCATCTCTCAAAATTTTAAACCCTGTTGTACGACATTGTTCCAAACAAGCTTTGAGGACACAAGTGTGACATTTAGATAAGTTTTTACTTAATATGTTATGAAAGGTTATCCATTCACCGTTTTGGAGATTTCCGAGACATTTACTGGATAAAACATGGGATCAGGCTTTGGAAAGTATTTTACGGAAAATCTAACGATATTTTTCTCTTTTAGGGATTTCATGAATTTGGTTTCTTGATAAAATCGATGTTCAATTTGCAAAAGCATTGTAAGCGATGGATTTATAAGAAATTTTGTTTAAAATGCACTTAAAGTACGTTTGGAACAACATTTAAATTTCTAACTGCGCAGAAATGAAAACTTTATCTATCAATTTTAGTATGTTATTGAAAATATAAAAAAAAATAAATATTATAGATCTGTGCAAATATTTAACACAGCTAATATTCTTTATATTTATATGTCACTCTTTATTTGGGACCGAGATTTTTTGTTCTGATTAACCTCTCGATAGCCGCAAATCTATAATAATAAGCCAAGAACAATGCTATCAAGTGACAACGAATAAAATATACTACCATGATGGCGAGTGATTGCTTGGAGGATGAGCCAAAGAATGTTCACATCTAAATTTTTTGTACTCCTAATTTTTTTTGTTTTAGTGTTCTTCTTGTAGTTCTTTCTCATGTCGGAGGTTGGCTATCATTAAGGCTATCCTAAAAAAAGCTGCCTGCTCTAAAAAGATCTACTGAGCTGCAACTATACCACTCTCTTAGGTTTCTCAGCAAGGAAATTCTTCGTCTTCCTATGGATCTTTTACCCTTGATTTTACCTTGCATTATCAGCCTTAATATCTCATATTTCGCACCTCTGGTAATGTGGCCTAAATATTCCAGCTTTCTTGTTTTGATGTCTTTTATGACCTCGCAATCCTTTTGTAGCCTTCTTAAAACTTCTGCATTTGTAACTCGTTGGGTCCATGGTATTTTCAAAATCCTTCTATAGCACCACATCTCAAACGATTCCAACTTCTTTATAATATCCACTTTTAGTGTCCAGCTTTCTATTCCATACAACAAAGTCGAGAACACTTTGCACCTTAAGGCTCTTATTCTTAGATCCAGAGGAAGGTCCCGATTGACAAACATTGTTTTCATTTTTATAAATGCTTGTCTTGCAATTTCAATGCGTGTACTTATTTCTCTACCTTGGTCATTGTTTTCATTTACCCAGGTTTCCAGATATTTGTAGTTATTCACTCTATCTACTTGTTTTCCTTCGATTTCTAGCTTTCCTACTGTTTGTTGCTTAGAAGTAAATCATGAACTTGGTTTTCTTAACGTTCATTTGTAGTCCATATGTGATGCTGACTTGATGTAATCTATTTACTAAGCGTTGCAATGCTTCTAGACTATCTGCAAAAAGAGCGGTGTCGTCTGCGAATCTTATGTTGTTTAAGATTTTTCTGTTTATTGATATACCCTGTTGTTCCTCTGATATTGTTTCCAAAAAAATAGCTTCGCTGTACAGACTGAATAACAATGGGGACAGAACGCAACCCTGTCTAACACCTCTTTTGACTTCTATTTTTTCTTTATCGACATTTTCGATTCTAACCTTTGCTTTTTGATTCCAGTATAGATTGACAATAACCCGTATATCTTGACTATCCACATTCTTTTCTTTTAATAGTTTTACGAGTTTCTGATGTCGTACTCTATCAAAAGCCTTTTGATAATCTATAAAGCAGACATGGAGATCCTGGTTCATATCTAGTCGTCTTTGCGCGAGAACGATAAAATCGAACAGTGCCTCTCTTGTTCCTAATCCTCCTCTGAATCAAAACTAGGTGTCATCTATATCTTCTTCTATTTTTTTGTATAGTCTTCCAGGTACTAGGTACTTTGAGAAGTACCTTAAGTGTGTGGCTTATTAAGAAAATTGTTCTGTACTGGGAGCATTCTGTCGCGTGCACTGACTTTGGTAGTGTTACAAACGTGGACAGCAACCAATCTTGAGTTATTACTCCTCTTGTATATACTTTGTTGAACAGATCTAAAAGTATATGCAGTGTTTCTTCGCCAATGCATTTAATTAGCTCAGTGAGTATCTGATCTGGGCCTACTGATTTTACAGTCTTTGTATTTCTAATTGCCTGTTTTAATTCGCACATTATTATTTTCAGTCCTCTTTGTTCCTCTGGTTCTTCTTGTATCATTATATTCTTCTGTTTTTTATTTGTCTTTTCAGGTTTCAGGTTGTTTGCAGAAGATCTCCAAGTGTACAATCTTCTATCGGGTAGTTGAAACATTGTGATGATTATTGCAAAATGTTCATTTTGACAAAAATCTACAAGTCTATTCCTCTTTCGTTTCTGTCACCTAGTCCAAATTCCCCACCATATTCGCCAACTTTTTCTTTCCCGACTTTAGTATTAAAGTCCCCATTACTATTGTAATGTCTTCTTTTTTAATAGATCTTAAAATTGTGTCTAACTCCATATAAAAATGTTCTATCTCCTCTTCATCTTTATCCGCTGTTGGTGCGTATACTTGAATTAAGTTAACTTGTTGTATGTTTGTCTTCAGCTGAACCATTCATCACTCTCTCTGAGTAAGGAGTGAAGGTTAAAACTGATTTATTAGTTTCTGTGTCTAACAAGATTGCGACTCCATAGCGATGAGCCGGATGGTTGTTTCCAGCATAATACATCATGCCGTTTTTGGTTATAAGTTTACCGGTGTCTGGCCATTATATGTCACTTATGCCCAGTATATTTATTTCCATTCTGGTCATTTCTTGTATTAAATTGTCTAATTTTCCTGGCTGGTACAAGCTTCTTACATTCCATGTTGCAAGTTTTATTGGTCTACATTTGTGTATTCTTAGACGTTGAATTTTCTTCTCTGTCGGATCTTGGTTTCCGGATTTTATGATTGGTAACGGTTTGATTTTTTTGCGTATTTGCCATGATGAATGACTAGGGATGTTCTATTGAACCTTTAATGCAATGGTTTCCGTTGCCTTCTGCATTCTTCTGCCGTTGACCAATTTATTGGTTCTTCCGCCTTTGGAGTCGATTTCTCAGCTCCAGGACAAAAGAGTGTTCTGCTACCTACGGACTCTTTCGCCCGAAGCCGTTGGTCGGTAAGCAGGGGATTGCTTATACCGGCAATCACTCGGTCCCTCTCTGCGTTAGCCATCAACATTGGTGTTGCCCACCTTCTACCACGTGGAGGTGCAGATTGGGATTTTTCCTTCATCAAGATTAAGACCTTTCCTAGTGTTTCGGCATTTCCTTTGTTTTAGTGGGTACCGTTTAGTATTTTTTTAATTCTAAGATATTGTGAGTTTGACAAAAGTTAATATCTTTTTGACAAGAATATTTTTTTTACAAAACGTGATATCTCCAACAGACATATGGCTACATTTTGTTAATGCAAATCAATAAAAATAATGTTATTTAACGTTTTATTTCTCAAAAATCTAACCTCAATTGATTACATTCTCTGAAATCTCGAAAATTTTAGTACAGCAGCTGCAGCACGTTTTTACGTCTCCTGAAAGTTTTTGAAAAGTGATTTTATGCAGTTTTGTAAAAAAGCTCTTCATTTATCATTTCTCATATTTCAGTGCCTACAATTTAGATAATTCACTACAGATAGTTTTGTTACTAAAAATTAATTAACGCAGCACTTGCACACTAGGCTCTTTCTCTATATATTTAAATAAAATATGTTTTTAGTATTCAAATCGTCTTTAATTATATTTGAGAATATAAAATTTAGAGTCAAAATGATTAATATCAGCACAATAGCTCATTTTTCTAAAATAGAATGAAGCTATTGTTCGTTCAATAGTTAGAGTTTTCAATAAAACTGTAATAGATCAAAACAATATATTTTTTTTTAATTACATAAAAGGCTTTGTTTGAAAATATGCCCTTTGTTCTTGAATTTAACGTCTTTGTAGGTATGCTTGTAGTATAAAAAAGTGTTTTTGATCTCGCTTCTGCAAAATGCCAATTATTTTAACATTCAGGCAGAGTTAAACAAAAATATTTAATTAGAAGCAAAGGCAAAATTATAAAAGGAATTTTAATTCTCTATGAAAGTATATTGTATGAACGTCGTGAAGTCTACACCCTATTATCAAATATAAGATAGTATTAAAATATTGGAGAGAAAATAAACAAAACTTGAAAACTGAATTTTGTATTTGTTTTCAAGATAAGAAGCTTTTCTAGCCATTCTAGTTATAAATAATTGCTGGTTTGGAAAGTCTTAAATATATTAAACAAACGCTCATATAATATCCATTAATTTTGATAATAAGATATATACTAATTAACAAGAAATAAAATCAAAGATTAGTACAAATAACTAGTATCTTAGATAGAGTAGCTACGTAACCTTACAACTCTATCAAAGAGTCCGCATCAGACTTACACAGAGATTCTATTAACCAGTGTATTGCATATACATATTTGAATTACACTCAACTTAAGACTAAATGGCAAGAACTATATGACAGCAAACAAATAGGATTAAATTATAAATCATGTCAAGTCCAAATCCCAATAATAAGATTATTCCACAACCAAAACAACAGGAACTTTATTATTACTTTAAGCAGAATAAGAGCAAGTCATGCAACGTCACCAAGCTATAAATTTAAAATTGATAATGATTTCTCATGTTTATGTGGTGAACTTGGAGACTTAACATACATCCTACTTGGTTGTTCATTAAATAATCAAAGCACAAATAAATTTTATAAAGAAGTTATTAATAACAAAATTTGCTTACCCATAAATTTAAATTGTATAATTTTCAATAAGAATATTAATACATTGTACTGCTTATATAATCACACCAAAAGGTGCAAAATGAAATTGTAAATTACTAACCATCTCTTAGTTAGCAATTCTGCAACTAGTTAGATTTTGTGGAGGGCGACGAAAAAATTTTAAAAATATATAATATATATATATATATATATATATATATATATATATAATATATATATATATATACAAGAAATACTGGATATTAGTGACTGTCGATATAAACAAACAACACAGTTTATTAGGGTTGCAGTCAGAATATTGGCCGGGATGGTAAAAAAAAACACTCTTTTGACTTTTTGTCGAGCTTTCGGAATGGCTTTATTCCTTTTTCAAGACACTGTAAAAGACAATTATGTAAATATTTAAAAATATCACAATTCTTCAGTGTAACTTACTAGTCGTTGAGATTATTTTTGTAAGCATTGATACTCAACATTTATACCACTCATTAAAATATACAATTATGGACATAATACATTATAAAATTTTTAAAATTTATTGTAAAAATAGTAAAACTTGGTTGATGGCATATTTTACTGGTGTATATTAACTGATACAGAGAATGGAAAGTAAAAACACTGTAATTAATATGTAATTAGGTGTAATGGATGTTATCTTTCTTTTCAAGAAATACTAGAGGCCCTTCTTAGGTGACTATACTTTTTAAACCTGTCTTAATGGTATGCAACATATTATACATAGAGGTGTAATTTATGTACAGGTAAATATTTATTTTATTTTTGGTGTTTTTCTAGTAAATATTAATAAATGTTGCTTAATTTGTCTATGTCGAACTTTTTGTTGATGCAAGATGTGCTAGATTTTAAGAAACACATTTCCAAAAAAACACGTTTTGTATGGTTCTTTTCTTTTGCCAAAATAACTTCATTAACAATGTTAAAGTTCCAAATAATTATATATTGATTAGTTTAGATGTTGTGTCACTGTTTACAAACTTACCACTAGATGCTATTTTTAACAGCATTAAAAATAACTGGAACAACATCTCTCCACATACTAAGATCAGTTTAGATGATTTCATAAGAATGTTTTTATACATTCTTATGAATTCATTCTAACATCTTTTTATTCAATGGTAATTTTTTTAAACAAATTTTTGACACTCCAATGGGCAGCAAAATATCCCCCATACTATGTAATTTTGTTTTGGATGAACTTATAACAACGTGTAAAGAAAACATACCCTTTCACATACCATTTATTAAACGTTATGTAGATGATTTGATTCTATCGGTCTCTGAAAACAAGGTAACTGATGTTTTAAACACTTTTAACGCCCAGTGTGAACACCTAAAGTTAACGGTTGAGAGAAAGGCTGATAATATAATTCCTTTTTTAGAGATGTTAATTCATCGTGGCAATGATGGCATGCTAAAGACGGAGTGGTATCGTAAACCTTGTTTCAGTAACCGTTTCATAAACTTTTATTCTCAACATCCATCTAAGATGAAAACAAATTTGGTTTTGGCTTTAAAAACTAGGGTTATCAATTTGTCACACATGGAATTCAGGGACAAGGGACTAAAAAAGTTGAGATCCATACTACAAGATAATTCTTATCCCATAGGGCTGTTAAATAAACTCATTTTCGGTTCTCCTTTTCCTTCACAAGTTTCTGTTAACCAAAATTTTCATAACAATGAGATCCGACAATTGACATTGACACATAACGCATCAATATTACCATCTAAAATAACTTATGGTTGCCTACCCTACATTCTATTTCTGACACCTAAGCTAATGAACATCTTTAAAAATGTTAGTGGCCGAAAAATTACAACCAAAAATGTGAAAACAGTATCGAAGCTTTACACAAAAACAAAAGATCCTTTCACAATACAGGAGTCATCGAATGTTGTTTATTCTATACCGTGTACTAACTGTAATAAAATATACATAGGAGAATCATCTCGTAATTTTCACAGCAGGGTGATATCACATCGTAGTGATATAAAAACCAAAAAAAATCAATGCATGTGCATTGACAGAACATGAACTAACTCTAAAACATGAATTCAATTTCGATGGTTCCTGTATTTTGGCAAAAGAAAAGAACCATTCAAAACGTGTTTTTTTGGAAATGTGTTTCATAAAATCTAGCACATCTTGCATCAACAAAAAGTCCGACATAGAAAAATTAAGCAACATTTATTGTTATTTACTAGAAAAACACCAAAAATCAAATAAATATTTACCTGTACATAAATTACACCTCTATGTATAATATGTTGCATGCCATTAAGACAGATTTAAAAAGTATAGTTACCTAAGAAGGGCCTCTAGTATTTCTTGAAAAGAAAGATAACATCAATTACACCTAATTACATATTAATTACAGTGTTTTTACTTTCCATTCTCTGTATGAGTTAATATACACCAGTAAAACATGCCATCAACCAAGTTTTACTATTTTTACAATAAATTTTAAAAATTTTATAATGTATTATGTCCATAATTGTATATTTTAATGAGTGGTATAAATGTTGAGTGTCAATGCTTACAAAAATAATCTCAACGACTAGTAAGTTACACTGAAGAATTGTGATATTTTTAAATATTTACATAATTGTCTTTTACAGTGTCTTGAAAAAGGAATAAAACCATTCCGAAAGCTCGACAAAAAGTCAAAAGAGTGTTTTTTTACCATCCCGGCCAATATTTTGACTGCAACCCTAATAAACTGTGTTGTTTGTATATATATATATATATATATATATATATATATATATATATATATATATATATATATATATATATAGTAGTTTTGAGTTTCTTGAACCGTATTATATTTAATATAAAATATTGTTTCTTGGGTTTAGGTTCAATAAAGATATGTTACATGTGGCACTAGATTTTATTTTATATATATAATATATAGATATATATATATATATATATATATATATATATATATATATATATATATATATATAACACACAAAAAAATTTAAAAAAGAAACAAAAATAAAAACAAAAACAAAGCAAAAAAGAACAAAAAAAAATAAAAAATAAAAGTATGTATATAAAAAAACTAAATTCTACATAAAAAAAATTGAAAGCAAAAAAAAAGATTTAAAAAAACAAAAAAAAAAACAAAACATACATTGCTCACACTTAACTTTTACACTACTAATACTTTAAGCATTGCTATTGTGAAGAAGAATGAGTTTTCTTTTAAAGTTTTATTTTAAATTATTATAGTTAAAAAAAATCGTCTGGCTAATTGGTCTTTACCAAAGCCATCTAATTAAATAAAAAAAACTATCAAAGAGAAAAAATATACAAATTATACAAATATACGCCCCGATTATTCACACTGACAAAGAAATAGAGGAACTCTACAGTAACATAAATTAAGCATTAAATAACAATAACAGTAATTTCAAGTATTTAACTTTGGTGACTTTAATACCAAAGTGCGAAAGAGAAACGACAAGAAACAAGTCGTGGGAAAGGATGGAGTCGGTGATAGAAATGAGAGGAGAGAAAGACTGGTTCAGTTTGCACATTACCAAAACATGCCAATTGCAAATACATTCTTTAAGAAAAAATCAAAGAGAAATTGGACTTAGGTAGCACCAAATGGAATCACTAAAAACGAAATTGAATTCATTCTAAACAACAAGATTGCTACAATAAAATATATTATTTGAATAAATAAATTTCAGACAGGCAGCAACTATAGACTAATCAGAGCAAAAATTGTTCTAAATCTGAAACTAGAAGGAATAAAATTAATCACAAAACCAAGAGTAACCGGTATAAATATTGATAATCTAAAAGAAAACTCATATCACTACCAAAGGACAATTGATGAAAAAATAGATGACCAAATCGACAGCTTTCAATTAATGCAAATCATTCTCGATAGTGCCAAAGAAATCGGGGGCCCAGAACAACAAAATCAACGTAGTTAACTATCTGATAAAACTAAAATAATGCTAAAACAAAGAAGGGAAATAAAAGTAAGCAGCAACATACAGAGAATACAATGCACAGAACTTTGTAAAACAATAAGGAAAAGTATTACGGAACACATAAGAAAGTACAATGAAAGATTGTTAGGACAAGCATTTGAAAACAGGAAAAACTATAAGAAAACACAAAAAGGATTAATCATTGGGAAGAAGCAAATCGTTGCTCTAACAAACGAAAATACCAGAATTGCAGACAGAAATGAAATAATACAACTAGTAACTAAATTCTACATCGAACTATATAAAGCCCCTGACACACTATCCAAAAGAGGATATCAAAAACTACAGACTAACAGATTAACAAACGCATTAGATGCTGCACAGCTGAGAGAACAAGCTGGTTTTAGAAGTAGATTCAGCACCTTAAATACCGCTAGAATTAACCTTCAATGATTTCGAGAAGGCTTTCGATTCGATATATCCCAAGGCAGTAATAAAAACTTTGACCAACCAAGATATTAACAAACTGTACATAGAAACTTTAGCAAATATATACAGACAAGCTGAATAAAAACTAAGGTAAAAATGTATGAAAACACTTCAGAATTTCCCACTACCAGAGGCGTCCGACTTCTTCTTCTTTGAGTGCCTCTCCTATCGGAGATTGGATATCATTATGGCGTTTCAAATTTTATTTACTACTGTTTTAAATAATTCGTTAGTGGTACAGCCAAACCACTCTCTTAAGTTTCCCATCCAGGTCATTCTTCTACCACCTGGATTTCTGCGTCCTTGGATTTTTTCACCTGCGTCCGACAAGGAGACACAATACCACCAAAACTCTTCACTGCAACTCTAGATAATATATTCAGCAAAATGAATTGGCAGAACAAAAAAATATATCAGATTCAGCACCTTAAATACCGCAGTGGAGCTGGATACTCTAATAGAAGGTATGACTAAAAATGCTGATATTAAACAATATTTGAGAAACTCTTGCATTAGCTTACTTCAACAACAACAATGTAAGTACAAACGCAATTTTCATAGACATCACCATAATTTTAAAAAACAAAAGGATTTGCTAAAATCAATTAAACATAAAATTGATAGAGATTCTCTTGTACTCAGCAAGGCTGATAAGGGTAATTGTGTTGTAATCTTAGAACAAATTCAATACATTGAGAAAGTAGAATCTTTTCTTTCAGATAACAGTTTTGTAGTTTTGAAAAAAAAATCCACTTAACACTTTTATTAATAAAACAAAAGCAATGGTTAAATTGTTTAATGACAATATTACTAAATATAACAACAGAAAGGTAATCCTATAACACCTAGGCTATATGGACTGCCTAAAATCCATAAATACAATATTGTCCCATAAGACCTGTAGTAAGTTTTTGTAACACTCCAGTTTCTATTGTATCAGAGTTTATTTACAACACAATTCAATCTATCACTAATTTTAAACCTACGTTCTCCATTAAAAATTTTTTAGATCTAATAGAACGTTTAAATAACATTAGGATAGAAGAGGGTTTTTATTTAGTTTCTTTTAATGTTTCCAATTTGTTTACTTCTGTACCAAGAGATGAAACATTACCTTTAGTACACAACCTTCTAGACAATTGCTACATATCTGCAAAGGATAAAGATGCTATATTAACTATGCTCAAATTCTGTCTGGATCAGGACTTCGTCCAATTCAATCAAAAAATATATCAACAACCAAGAGGTTTAGCAATGGGATCTCCATTATCACCTTTTCTAGCTGATATTTTCTTAGACAGCTTAGAACAGTAGTTTGTTAATAACAACAAAATAGTTTTTTGGTCAAGATATGTGGATGATTGTATAGCTCTCATACAGGGAACCCAAGATGATGCTTTACAGATTCTGGATGATCTCAATAACCTCCATCCTAACATCTCTTTTACTCTGGAACCAGAATCTGACAATAAGTTGAACTTCTTGGATATGACTATTTCCCGTAATAAAGATTCTTTAGAGTACAACATTTATAGAAAACCCACCCAAACAGATCACGTTATACATGGAACGTCTAATCACCCAACTCAACATAAAAATGACTGCTTTCAACAGTTACATTCATCGGTTACTTAAATTTCCTCTTTCTGATGATAATTTTAATACAGAACTTAATACTCTTAAGCAGATTGCTTTCAATAATGGCTATGATCCTAACATTATATACAAATTTCTAAATAGAGCTAAACTAAAAATTTCAGAAAAGCTTGCATATTCATCACAGTTTTTTCAACCTAATGCTTCAGATAACATCAGATATTTCTCCTTCACTTATATTAGTAGCATTTCCAATAAAATATCTAAACTTTTTACTTCTACAATTGATAACATCAAAATTTCCTTTAAATCACATACTTTAGGTTCCTTCTTAATCAACACCAAAGATAGGATGAATACACTTGATAAAAGTGGTATTTACAAATTAAAATGTGATGATTGTGATGCCTTTTATGTAGGTAGAACCATCAAAAAGTTATCCACTAGAGTCTCTGAACATTTGAAAAGACCAAATTCTTCAAGTTTTGGTCAACACTTAGTATCCAGCAACCATAATTTTAACATCAATTCTGGTTCATCTATCTTACATGACATTAGTAGAAAGAAAAACTATCTTGAGTTGGATTTATTGGAAGATTTGGAGATTACAAGGGAAACAAATGAAAACTCTCACTGTCTTAATACCCAATTTAATTAAAATTGTACTAAATTTAATCCTATATTTAAAAACTTTCTTACAGCTTCACCTCGTAGAAGACCCAGCTCGACTGTTGAGACTTCATGCACTGAGCATTTCAATATTAATTTTAAAGTTCTTCCATTGACTGTGGATTCAACTGAACTACTTGGATTATAACCCATTTATATATTTAGCTTTCAATTTTGATTTTAACTTTTAGTAATTTAACTGCATATTCAGATTTTTCCTTTTTTACAGTACTGATAGCGCTTGGTAGACCATTTTATTGTAGTCAACCATCCACTGTCTAATATATTGTTTAGTCTTTTCTTACATTCATACTTTATGTCAACTTCAATCGCTCTCAAACTAACATCCTAATTATTATAGACAGGTTTGAGTGTGAGATTTGGATTATTCAATCTACATAAAAATATACTAATTTTATATTTCATCAGTTGATTTCCTATAGTGGTGTCAGTTGGACCTTTGGTCAATATTTAGTTTCATAGAATGTTGAAAGGTGCAGATCACATAACTGCCCTTTACAAGCTGTCATTTGTCACATGTCATCTCAACATTTCCGCTAGACCGGGAGCCCATTCTGTCTCCGGTTTCTATATAACATGTAGCTTCTCCTTTTAAAAATTTTAAAGTGTTTGTTTGTCTTTGTGTATTGTATTGTTAGATATATATACTGACGAAGTAAGTCTATAAATGTTTATCACATAAAAACTTTTTTCAAGTTTTGGAGTTTTTGAAGTTTTTTATCCAAGTGAATTAATTTTCCTTCTTATAAAAAAACGTTTCTTGGCTTATTTCAGATGCCCCTGAAGATGATCTATTGATCGAAAGTACTTGGGCAAGATTTAATTAATCACTGTGTTCGATAGTTGCCTTGTATACTATCAAAGTTTAAAAAAAATATACTTGAATTGAAATGAGGTTGAGTGCTCGAATAAATGAACTTTGAAAAATAAGGCTATTATCGAGCATAAGTTAATTAAATCTAGCCCAAGTACTTTCGCTTAAAATAGCATCTTCAGGGGCATTTTTCCAAAATATAACCTATCTGGCAAGCGTAGAATGTGGAAACATTAAAATTACTTTAACGATTCTATGCTACATTCTTTGTCAGTATCTCGAGGGATAAAAAAATATATATTGATGGAGAGTACCGTTCACAATATAGGTATCGTGGACAACATCGATCTGATTGCTAATAATCCTGCAAAGAAGCAATGAAGTTGACCTAAAAATAAACTTGACAAAAACAAAAACAACATTGCACTTGAGCCAGTATACCTCGTAATTAATACATAAATCTGGCTCCTTACTTCCACAAATGAACAGAAGAATGAAACTAGCTTGGACATCTTTTAGTAGAAAAGCAGTTATATTCAAATCGAAGATGCCAATCCACATGAAGAAAAAAGCATTTGATCAGTGCATACTACCAATCATGATATACGGCTAGGAAACTTGGACGCTAAGGAAAGAGATAATATCGAAACTTAAAGTCACTCAAAGGTCAATGGAGAGATGCATGCTAGGTATAACAAAGAGAGATTGAAAAAAAAATAGAACAGATCAAATAGACAACCAAGGTTATTGATGTAATCGATAGAATGAAATCTTTAAAATGTCAATGGGCGGGACATTTTCGAGAAGAACTGACAATAGGTAGCGCACCAGAATTACACTGTGGTATCCAAGAGACCAACAAGACATCCAAATTAAGATGGGACTATGACATAAGGAAACAAGCCGGTACAACATGGCACAGAAAAGCGAATTTTAGATAATCGTGGGCAGATATGAAGAATAAATATATGAGGGAGGCTACACACTAATCGGTAAAATGTACTGAGAATGATGATGATGATGCATTTTGAGAAACATGAATGACATGATTCGTCAGAAGATTCTGTGTTGGGAAGTCAATAGGACCAAAGTCCACGATGTGGATGTTAAGATTTTGTGTAAGGTAGTAATAACGAACTATTGAAGAGATGTAAAAAAATTAATGACTTAATGTGAAAGTAGGTCAAAATAGGTAACAGCAGGTTTCAGCGTTTTTTTTTTTCAATAACTAATATTGTGTTGGGTCGTATAACAAGCAAACTACAGTTCATTAGCTTTATCTTCACACAAATATGACATTATTTACGTATTATTTGTTTATATTACGTCCCTTTTCCACTCACGGAAACTAAATCGATAAACTTCTAGTTAGCTGTTCATACACAACAGCTCACATCGAACAAAAACAGACATAGAACGAGAGTATATGATTAATTCACCTACAGGCAATTTTAAGTAAGTATTAAGTTATGTTTTGACAGCGTTTGTGGTGTGTTTATATATTAGTATCTTGTCATTTAAATATTCAATACTTTTTCGTAATTTATTTCTACATATTTTTTAACAAGAGGTTATTATAACGACTTACCGTGACCTTCGTGTTCGATTTATTAGGGTAAAAATTTGGACCTGTTGATAACAGTTGTTATCAACAGGTCCTCGTAGACACTTCGTCTAAGAACCATTTCACTCATGTAGAGTCATACGCCGCCATGTTACCTATCCAACGGTAACTTAAACATCATAAATTATAACTACTAATAATGTAAAACAACTACAAATTTAAAACATTTTAAAGGGTTTTGACCCATATATTTTGGTGGCTACTAGCATGTACAACCGTTTGCACTGATGATGGATTGTTTAATCCGAAAACGTTTTGCAATGTGTTTGTGATAGCCCGTTTGGGGCATTTTTATATACCTTTTATAAAGGATTTTAAACAATTTTTTGTGATATATGGTATACAGCCAGCTACAGGAACTTAGTTTCCTCGTGGAATTTTAAATGGTTTATACTTATTTTAGGCGATTTTAAACTTGATGATGGACTGTTTAGTCCGAAAACGTTTGTTTTTTGATGTAGCCCTTTTAAGGGTTTTTAAATAAATATACCCAATTACGAAGACTAACCTCTTTTTTTGTGATACGTGGTATACAGCCAGCCACAGGAATTGTTTTTCTTGTGGATAATATAATATTTGATTTAATTTCTAAGTTTTTATTTTCAGAGTTTTCCTGGTAAACCATTGAATTCTCAATCACAACAACTTGTGTTATATGTGTTGGAGTATTTCGAAATAGAAAAAATGAATGTAGGGCCTTTGGAGCCACTTTCATCTGTTCACCAGGTAACATATTGAAATGTATGTTCGTTTAATAAAATAAATATCATAAAATATTTCTTTATTTAACTCTTTGAAGTACACTGGTACATTTTTTGTACCACTAAAAATTAGTCCCACGTTGAAAACGGTCCATAAAATGTACCACCTAACAAAATCAGTTTATCGTTCGGCATAGTGACGGCTAAAATGTAACACTACACTGAACCGCCTAATAAACATTGGTCCTTGGTGAACTCAAAATCCGTTTGTTTTTTAGTTGAAAACCGTAATTTTGCGTTTTTCAAAGTTTTAAATTATTTATAACTCGAAAACGATTAGATTTACAGAAAAATTACAAGTTATTTTGTTTAAAATTAATTTAATAATTTATAAAAATTGTTTAAACAAATTTGAACAACTTTTTGACTGGCTGTTTGAGAGGAAAATGGCCATTATCCTATCGAAGTTTATCTATTTCATATGATTCATGATAAGATTGATAGATTTTTGCTAAAGTATATACCTCGGACCTGAACATATCATCAGTAAATGCTATAATTCTCTTTATTAGCCACTCTTTTATTGCATTTTTTTATGCAGTCGTTAAATTGTTTTTTAATATGAACATTGTAATATGGGGCATTATCAATCACTAATACACTTAAGCTGGTGTGTTCGGAATCAACATTTCCACTAGGCACTTTTTATAATTTTGATAGTTTATCTGATTAGGACAATCACCAGTTTTTAAATTTGATTTAAATTTTAAGTGAGACCCCATTTCCCCTTCTGCATGAACTATTACTAACATCTCCTTATTACACATAGGCTTACGAAAACCATCGTGAGAATCATCATTCCAACTTTTATTGAATGTGTGACAAAAGTGGATGTATGTTTCGTCCATATATACTATAGGAGTATTTTCATTTCTGTACCTCTTAATACTTTGCAAAAAGCTACTTTTTTATTGGATGTCAGGCTTTTCCATAAGCAATTTTTTCTTTGTCTGCGGTTTTCGCCAACTTTCGTAATTATTGTCCTTGAAAAATTTTCTATGTATGCCTCTCAACGTAGAAATCTTTTTTTTATAGACGTAAAAATTTATTACAGATCGCCGAAGAATTTTCTTGTCCATTTTATCCAACTTAGTTTTGGTCGAACTTTTTTCTCTTTTAATATTATGTACTAACTGTGAAGGTGTCTATATCGGTCAAACCAGTCAACTGCTTTAATCCAGAATTCGTTCTCACAAATATGACAAGAACAACGTCACTGCGCTCACAAAACATGAAAGCGGGAAGAAGCATAAATTTGATTTTAAAAACATCAAAATTTTAAATACAAATCAAAACAAAAAGAAGAGGGAGATATACGAATCAATATAAATAAAAAGAAACACCAACGCAACAAATGACAAAAAAGATACACAAAACTAAATAGAATCTATTTCAATCTGATTTAAACAACAATGATATAACATCATAAAAAACTCTTAAAGTCATAACATATCTCAACCTTACCTTTTTCGAAAACATCAACGATACGCTCATATAAAAATAATTATATAGTAATGACAGTAAACAATAAGATATCAGATATCAACTTTTATTTGTTAGTTCGTTAATGTCTGTGTCACGTTTTACGTTTTGGTAAGTCATATATATATATATATATATATATATATATATATATATATATATATATATATATATATATATATACATATCTTACAATATATGTTTGTCCTTATACATATACATTTTAGAATCTTGACAAAGGCAAGGGTTTCCTGCCGAAACGTTAATTGATTGCTATGGAAAATAAAATCTTTATTCTTCATTATTATCTTATAAAATTTTTATCTTTTTTGTGTATATATTTCATAAAAAATGTTCCGCCCTTGACTTCAAATCTAATTTTCACTCCGGACGTAATCACTATGACAGAAGGCAACAGAGCTCTGGTAAAAAGGATAAGGGATTATTTATTTGCCACTGAATGTGCTCGAAGTTTTTGTTTTCTATCTGTCCTTGGCATGACCCCTTCCATTAATGCTTTTCCTTTCTTCGATAACTCAATAATAAAGTTATTATTATGTTTACGTCAATATTAAGTATCAATATATAAGAAACTTGGCCGTAAGTACACTTTCTAAAGGAAAGTGATAGCCCTTTTAGGCGTTTAAGTCTTTAATAGAAAAAATTCTGGCTTTAGTTATCATGTACATTTAGCAAACTACAGTTAATATATTGTGACTTTTATATTGAACGAATTTGAACATATTCCACTAAGTAACAATTTTTCTATACATTGCCTTTTGAAACTTTTATAGCTAGTAGTTTTAGGGAATAATATAAATATTAGAGAGAAATATTCGTAGTGTTAAAGTTTTTAAACTTGTTAGTCTCGTTCATAGATAAGAGGTTAAGTTTGGTTAGGTGGTTTCGTTCGAGCATTCGAACTGTAAATACGCTATCAGTTACGACAATTAGCGATAATCGATTTTTAATATGAACAAGTTTAATATATCTAAAATAAGTAAGTCATAATAATTTTTACGAAGTTAGTTTTTCCAATCAAATATTTATGTAGTGATTAAGTGAGTGTAATTTCCATGCATCTTTTGAACTAAAGCAAGAGACACAATATTTTATTTTAAATTAAATAAACAATCTACTAAAAAATGAGAAATAAAAACAAAAGACAGGTTTCTTATTATTTTAATATTTTTGTGACTCGCTAAAGCAGATCACTTTACTGAGGCAGATCAGTTCGATCTGCTTCAAGGCAGGTCCGACCTGAGGGGATACGTATAGCTATAGGAATATAGTTAGACTATAAAATAATTCTTCCATTATTACTGGCACCAACTCTAAAAATCAACAACATAGATTCTCAAGACCTCTGATTTTCAACTTCCTAATGGAATAAAACTAGTTGAATATCTTATATCCATTGAAACGAAAATCAATCGAAAAAATATTCTTTTCTCATCTAGGATATCTAGCAATAGAATATATATTTACCTATCCAGTGTGACAAAGCTCGATGAATTCATGAACACTGATAATGGAATTATTAGAGTATCTAATGTGTGTCCACACATATTTTCCACATAATTTTATAGAACAACAACCAAAGAGCAAGGCTATAACGTAAGTATCTCCTTATAACTTTCTTAAAATTAAGGCAACCAACTTTGACTACAAACACATTCCTAGTTTTTGACGCTACATCTTTATCTCACCTCCCAGCAACATGGTCCCAGACTCTTTAGTACTATCTCATCATAAAATATCATACGTATTTTTTTTCTCATGACAGAATGCGCCTGCATTTTTATCTTTTTCTTTTAGTAATCTTAAATGCTTAATTTTTTTTATAATATATTTTTCCAAAATATATTTTTATTTGATGTTTTTTTAGTAATTCACCTACAACGTTATTTTTCAGTTTTTTCGGCATTGTGGATAAATTTCTATAAATATATCCAACTGTTGCTACGCCACTGGTAGCAAATAACTTACACGTCTTAAATTCTACCTAGGTAAATTCTCCAGCAAATTCTCATAAAAGCCGAAAATCTATTCAAAAGATATTTTTACCCACAAATTGACTTTCTCCGACCAATTCCCAAAATTTTGTTACAAAAAATTCAAAAGATAGTTTTTACCTACCTCTGCATAGAAATCTCGAAGTTGTCTTCCGCAAACCCCTTGACAATAGTTAGGCATTGCAATCAGAATTTTAAGTATTCAGTATTTCTATCGTTGTATTATTCGACTAATAAACGATTGTCGAAATAGTTAATGTGGGTCGACGCATTTCTTGGTTGTAGTTTGTATAACTCAGGCGTAGCATTCAGTGTTACATATTCGTTAGTATCGCATACACGCATTCTTGGTTCAGTATTTCAACTGTCACTTAAGATTCCGAGATTTACTCTCACGTAATTTTATTTAACATCTAACATGTCTATGTTAATAATATATTATATATTTATATAATATATATTTTAACTAAAACCTGTATTTTAACTATTGTGAATATATTTTTCATATATTTAAAACCATATTTTTTTGTTTAAAAGCTATTTTGTGTATGTACCATCCGTGGTACACACCGGATGTAGTAAACATTTTTCAAGAAAAAACGCCTTGGGTGTCGTAATATTTTGTTGCATTTGTAATGGTTTTTTGCCTATTTAGGTTACTGTTAAAGGTTACACATGTAACCTAAACATATACGTAGTTGAAAGTGATTCAAATACACCTGACAATGATTTTGGATATTCCTACAATATTTGCATGGGATTACTTAAGGGGCTTTTGTATAAAGGAAGGACACTATATATATTGATAATTATTATAGTACTGTAAATTTATGTAAAAAGCTTCTGCAGTGTAAAACATATGTTTGCGGAACTTTGGATCTAATCAAAAAAAATCTCAAAACTGTATGTCAAAAAAATTGAAGAAAGGGCAAATATATGGAAAACAAAATGATGAGAGAATAAGAGTTGCCAAATGGATGGCCAAACGTCCTGTATTAATGATTAGTACAGTTTTCCAGCCATACAGTAAACCTCCAACCGACAGGAAAAAAATAGGCAAGGTGAAGACATTCTAAAACCACCTAAGGTTATTGTGTATAATAAGGCAAAGAAAGTTGTGGATTTGTCCGATCAAATGTCTTCATAATGTACCTCGTTAAGAAAAAGCATTAAGTGGTACAAGAAAGTGTTTTTCGAACTTTGTCCTGACACATGCATAGTAAATACGTGGGTTATTTTGAATAATTATGGTAATAATCCTAAAACATGCAATATGTTATCTATTCGCAAAAAAATTATTGAGATGCTATTACAAAGTAAAGTTACAGAACAGTTCTCGTGAACCAGATATTGTTCCAGTAAAAAAAACAAGATGATCTTTGGTAAAGCATAACATACAAAAACATTAATGTAGTTCTAGACAAACAAGAAGACGCTGCTTTTCCTGTTATAGGAAAATTCAAATCAACCCGAACAAAAACAACAAGAGTGTGTACATACTGCAATATATGTGAGGATAGACCAACTATGTGCCTTCCTTGCTTTAATGAAATTCACAAACCCACCTAGTTTTGTATAATGTTTAAATTATCTTTTAAGTTTTGTACAATATCTATGTTGTACTACGATGTTTTAATTTTAATACACCATTTATATTGCAGTTTTTTGGCCTTTATTTGTGACCATATATATGATATACCAAAATGACAGCAAACCCATATGTTTAAAACTATACTTTAAGTGTGTACGCAATATAAACAAGATATCTTTTAACTGTTAAGGTTTTAGAAAGTTAAGAAATATAAAGGTACCGTTGTACCAGCGGCTGAATGAAAAGGTTAGGCATGTACCATCGGTGGTACATGTCGTCGCGAACGTGCTAGTTATTGTTACATAGCTTATAGTTAAAAGCTAAACGCTCATTCTTAATCAATTGTATTAATATTGAAGAGAACATCCTTAGTTGAAGTGATAATTATTAGTAACATTTTAATCTGTATCAGCGCTCGTGTAGTGTGTTGCAGACTAGTGTAAGGTGGACAGTGATCGGCGCTTTCAATAAAAGAACTTTGCGCTAAAACTTTGTCTAGATATTAACTTAGTTGTAGTAACATTATCATTAAAGTACGTATTAATTAAAATGCTTGTGTTCTCATTTCCCACGTTAGTGGGTGGTCCTTCGATTTGAAAATAATTACATGATTTAGTACGCTCTAAATGGTAGGAAGATGGCGATCCTAATTTGTTAAACAAATGTTCGTTTAATGATATACACTGTTTGCAACAATTTGCGTCAGTATTCCGAAAAATGACAAGAAATGTATAGTTTATACGATGTCAATTGAACAAGTTTAAAAACAAAATATAATACCGAGTACGCAATAGAAATTAAATAATAAACTTTTATTTATAAATTATAATCTAATATTTGTTACACAGTAAAGGATTGTTAATTATTCAAGTTTCCTTATGAAATTTACATCAAAGGTTCCAGTTCACAATAGGTAGCGAAGATTGTAACAAATAAAGAAACAAAGTACAATGAATATATTAAGAATAAACAACAACAGTTCAATATAGCAGTACAATTGAATATACGTAAAGCGGAGTAGAAAAGAATTATAGAAAAATGTTTGCAAAAAAAATAGGACAAAGGCACAAAAATGGCTTGGGTGGCGAACTTTGAAAAATCGTATCTCGGATACTGTAAATGCACCCCTTTCTCAAAAATGCACTGTTATAAATGGTAGTACTCCACGGTTTTTTCATACTTGAAGGTCCATTGACCATATGAAACAATAAAATCCCTTTAACTTTGTGGTTCCTTTCGAAAGTACAGCTGCTGTCATTTAATAGTTTACACTCTTACAAATCTAGTCGCCGAATTTTTTTAATTTATTTCTTTTAAACGTACATTTTACGTTAAAGTTACCAGGCATGTTCTTCGAGTTCGGCAATCGCTCTTGTTTATTGCGCGTGATTCAGATGCATTCTAGGCATTTTAGACGCGTTTAATAGCTTTTTATACTATTTTTTATTACGCGCGAAATTTTTGACAAGCATTTTGACATTTAGCAAATTCGTACGACATTACAATTTTACAGTATTACAATGTGAAAATTAGGGTAGGTGTAAACTATTCAGTGACCACAGCTGCATAATCAATAGCTTATAAATCAATAACTGATACACTTACAGTTTTTGCCTAAAATGAATAATTTTAAAATTACTCAATAATTCAAATTTAAAATTTTTCAATATTTTTACAAATATTTGTCACAAACAATATATTATTCTTACCTGTCTTCTGTACTATTCATTTCTCGATATCTAACCAATTTTACCCCATCAACAACGTCAATAACATCCTCTCCGATGGCCCGCTCAAGCATTTTCAATCCTCGTTCCTTCAAGCATTCCTTGAGAATGATCACCAATCGTTCTGGATGTTCCAGTGGATTGCTATCAGCGGCCCAGAAACACTTGTTCAGCAATAATCCGGTCATTCTACCGGCACGCCACCAGATGTTCGACGATATTGCAATATTGCACAGCGATGCTAACAACACCACAAAGGTCGCAGTGGTGCAGAAACGCATCCTGTCGGAAAATATTGGGTGTTATAAGATATTTCTATACATATCAAACATATTTGTATGGTAAAACACAAAATCAAAACATCGAATTTAACATTAAATTATATATATATAATATATATATATAATATATATTATATATAATATATATATAATATATATATATATTATCATTTTCTAAATAAATGTTCTATACTCTCTTTAAAAATATAACAAAAAATAAAAACTTGAATTAAGCCTTTAACTGCATGCGTTCTTTAACTACACGCGTGGTGTTTTATACCACTGCTAAAATAATACGTTTTGACATTATTTGGATTAAACCAACAAGAAAGCATTATTAAAAACGGTTACTATGCAAAAAATGGTTGTTTTTACAAAAGTACAAATGGGTTGAAAAATATTAATCCAGAATCTGTCGAATAGTAGACCATAATGGACATTTTTTTTACTGTAATCTCTTTAGGATGTACCTTGTATTAATATTCATGATATTCGTTAGTCGTAGACCTTGTGCTTAATTTTTTATTTAAGAAATTTCTGAAAAAACTCGAAATCTTTGCTTTTCCCGCCCAAATTTTCGCCAATAACTCGAAAGATATTGCGCCTACAAAAAGATTGTAAGATAAAAGTTTCGTGTTTACCGTTGCTAGGCAACCGCCATTGCCCAATCAAAAACAATTTTTTTTCCGTTTCATTGAATTTCAACCTAATCTTTTAGTATATACTAATTTCTTTTTAAACCCTTTCTACACTATTATGTGGATAGTACCACATCACTTGCTTTCATTTTCTACCTTAATCATTTTTCTTACCACTTATGATGTCATAAATTCAACCTTAAACATTAATTCTACTAATTTAATAACTCATTTCTTTTTCAATAATAGAGATTTGCAGATTTAAGACAATAAAATTTTATCATTTAAACAAATTTAATTTTAACTACAGGATCATAAATAAGATATTAGAATATTATTACAACAAAATAAATTTTATAATTTTTACAATTAAAAAAATTACATTGGTCTTAGAACACACCTATACCTAGTCACGTTCAGCTGTCTTCTTAAATTAAATTCCTGTCACCTCAACCAGTTGGTCTGTGTCGTTTTAACTAACATGTACCACTTGTTAAAAATCGAGCAGGGAGACATGTAGTCCCTAAAGTAATAAAAAATCTATCCATTGTCATCGACCTATAGTCACAACATAATTAAAATTTAAAATTTGGAATGATTTAAACCTATAAAGGAGGTCACAGCCACAACTTTATTGATAGCTTCAACTATATAAGGCACTGAGGATGATCTGTTCAGATCAAAAACGTTATACTAGTACATAAATTTTGACGACACTTTTTTAAAAAGTTTTAGCTATGTGTTTTTATACCAAAATACAAGTGTGAAGTGTTTTAACTTCTGTGTTTTTTTTTTCACATTTCAAGTGAATGTCCCCCACCACCACCTCTCATGCATTCCGAGCGACAGTTTACGCAATAATAGTTTTTTATTTGTCTTTTTATGGATGTTGCCATGAAGCGCATTATTTGTTTGTATTTGTATTTGTTTAAAAACGAGCCCTCTATCACTTATCACACGGCAAATGTATGCCAACTTGACCTTCAATATCTCAGCAACCAGTAAGCCGAATGTTTTTTTTTAAGACGCGTCTTTTAATGTTCTTTAAGTGTATAAGTTTTGAAATTGATATGTTAAAGCTAGTAAAGTTATTTAATTTGTTTATAAGCCTTAAAAATGTTTAAAACTTTAAAAAATTTCTAGCTCTCTTAGTGAACCGATTTGAATTTTACAAAAAGCGTTTGAAAGTTTTAGCCTTCCTTTATATGTAAAAAAATTTGCAACTACCTGAAGGCCCTATTTAGGGCCTACTATGAATTTGAAAATTTGCTTTTTTTTCAGTAGGCTGGATTGCAAAATTATTATGCAAAACCTATCCGACCGATCTTTTAAACATATTAAAAAGTTTTTTCTAGGCGGAATATGGAGCTTGTAAGTCAAGTTTAGAAAGTCGAAAACATTTAAAGGATTACCTTCATTTTTTTGTACTTTTTTTTCCAATTATTGCTATTTTTTCAACAATAAACATTAAATTTTTAATTTCTAGCTAACGAAATATTGTGTAAAATTGAATAATGAAACTTTTAACTTCATAATTTTTTCTCTAGGATCAATATTTTTTAAATTAAAAACGAAAATAGGAGCAAAAAATGAGAAATTTTCAATTGTTTTCAGATTTTGTTAAACAAAAAATTATAGTCAATTTTTAGGATTTCTTCTACGTTTTGTTAAGTATTATAAATTGCGACGTTAGCTTAGGCCTAACTTTAAGAGGCCTTGGTTTTTTCCCTGGTAATAATGCCCCTTATCCCGTGTTTTACTTAGTCTGTGGTTAGTCTCCTTGAACGACCATTGGGTGTGAAAAACTTTTTTCCTTCCCTATTTTTTATATTTAATTTTTCGATTAAGTTCCTAATAGTCTTGATGTATGGTAGATTTAGTTAGGCCTTAATGTAAAACTAAAAGGAAAAGGGGTCCTGATATACGATAAATATATTGGTTGAAAATCACTCGCGACTGTTACAACAAAGTTAACATAGTTACAACCAACCTTCATTAGTGGAGTCGGCACTAGAAGAAGAATAGGGCGCAGAGATATATCTTATTTATGTGTGTTGGACAGAGTGTATATTTTTGGAGCATTTTTTGAAAATGAATATTGGACAAAAAAGTCAGCTACTTAACTTAAGCATACGTTCATGGGAATGACAATTTGTCATAGGAATGACAAATAAAACTTAACACCCTCACAACACAAAACATAAAACCTAAAAGAAACGTAAAGTTGATTTTGACAAAACTGAGATCGTAAAAAGTGAATTTAACAAAAAAAAGGAGCTTCTGAAGTCTATAGAAATTAAAAAATAATAATAATGCGATAAATGATAAAAATATGTCAAAAATTTAAACAAAACTATTTACAATATTTCAATTTAATTTAAAATATATAAAAGAATAATTTCAGAACGCAAACATGTAAAAGCTTGACTGATCACCAAATCCAAACATCAACAAATACCATATTAAATTTGAAATACATTTTACATGTAATAGACATAGTGGGTTTCCTATGTTTTTACCATTATTTTAGTTATGACGTTTAATTGTGTACTTGTTTGCAACCAAGTTTTGCTTGATTGTTAAGTCAAAGATTCTTTTTTATTCTGCCTTTGATAGAGTCAAATTTTAGTCAATAATATGTTTTGAAAAATTCATGGATAGCTAATGGCGCTAACCATAATATCATGGCTAATAATATTACTCCAAATGAATATTCCCATATTAATCTTCAGATCGACCCAACCAGTTCTACATCATTGTCTGCTGTAAATCGCAATAATAATCATGTTTCTACCTACTTCACTAGTTAAAATTTACACGCGAGACAACCAACCTTTAATAAATTAAGGCTTTGTTGGACTAGGAAGTATGCATAGATTTTTGTCTCAAAATGTTTGGCCTAAAAATTACACTACGACACAAGATTTCAAAAATTAAATATTTCTGGTCTAGGAAATAATGTAACAAAAAGTAGTAAAATGATTGATATAGAAATACATTCGCAAGTCATCATCATCATCACCCAGCCCTTTGCGTCCACTGCTGGACATAGGCCTCCCTCATTTTTGTCCATTGTGCTCTGTCTTGAGCACTTTTCATCCAATTTCTTGACATGTTCTTGAGATCGTCAGTCCAACGTGTAGGGGTCTTCCTCTACTTCTTTTGTCTAACCTCGGCCTCCACTCAAGCAATCTCTTCGTCCACCTTTCATCACTGATTCGGGCGACGTGTCCGGCCCAGTTCCATTTCAGTGTGGCAATTCGGGAAATTACATCGGTAACTCCTGTTCTTCGTCTTAAGTCTTCATTTCTAACTCGGTCACGAAGCGATATACTCAGCATTGATCTTTCCATTTTCCTCTGAGCTATTTGCAGCGTTTTAGAACTTGTAGCTGTCAATGTCAAAGTTTCGGCACCATAGGTCATCACAGGCAACACACATTGGTCAAATGTTTTACGTTTTAAAGAAATTGGTATATCGCTTTTAAAGATGTCTTTGAGTTTTCCATAGGCTGCCCATGCTAAGTTTATTCTTCTTCGTAGTTCGCATGTTTGGTTGTCTCTTGTGATCTTTATTTCGTATCCAAGATATATGTATTTTTCCACCAGCTCTACTTCGTTGTCTCCAATATTGATATTTCCGCTAGGTACTAGGTTTGTCATGAATTTTGTTTTGGAGATGTTTATTTTAAGACCCACACTGGCACACACTAACTGAAGTTCATGTAGCATTGTACATATCTCCTTGAGGTTATCCGAGAACAAAACTATGTCGTCTGCGAATTTCAGATTTGTTAATCTTCTACCGTCAATGTTCAGGCCTTTCTCTTCCCAGTTAAGTTTTTTACAAGCATATTCTAGTACTGCGGTAAACAGTTTAGGCGATAAGGTATCACCCTGTCGGACTCCTCTGCCGATTGGGATGGATCCGTCTTTTCATGTAGTTTCACCGACATAGTTGCGTTTTTGTATGTATTGTAAATTAACCTTGTATATCGGTAGTCAATGCGGCATGCTTGTAGTGCTTCCAGGATTTTGTCAAATTCTACCGTGTCAAAGGCTTTATGGAAATCTACAAAAGCCAGAACGAGTGGTCGATTGTATTCGATAGTCTTTTCTATTACCGTTTTAATGCTCTGTAGGTGATCATTTGTTCCAAATCCGGTACGAAATCCCGCTTGCTCTATTGGCTGGTAGAAATCAAGTTTTTTCTCAAGACGATTCGTTACTATTCTTGTAAAGAGTTTGTATAGGTGACTAAGAAGACTTATAGGTCTGTAGTTTTCTAATTCATGGGGATCTCCTTTTTTGTACAATAGAATTACCTCAGCATTGTGCCATTTGTCGGGTATATTACTGTCCAAAAGGCACATGTTAAAAAGGTTTTTTATTTTCTTAAGTAGGCAAGTGCCTCCGATTTTGATTGCATCAGTAACTACACAATCTTCGCCTGGAGATTTGTTATTCTTAGCTTTTCTTAGGGCTAGTTTTATTTCGTCCATTGTGATTTCCGGTAGTAGTTCTGATCCTTGGTTGACAATAGCCCTTTTTCTTTGTTAATATTTCTGGTACTTGATCTTCTCTGCTATTTGCTTTGTGTTGCCTTGTGTACAGCAATTTGTAGAAGTTTTCAACTATTTTAAGGTTTTCCTCTCTGTTGGTTGTAAGATGACCATTTCTATCTTTAATCTTTATTATCTGCCTTGTCCCCGTTTTTAGTCTTTTTCTCAATACTTTCATACTTCTATTGTTCTCAATGGTATGTCGTTTGTTCTTGGTTGTATTTTGAGTGTCTTGTCTAATAGCTTTGGATATTTCTTTATTTAATTTTTGTAGTTCGTCGGCTTTAGTTTCCGTCTCGCTTCTCATTTCTCTTCTTTTCTGCATTAGTTGCCTAGTAATTTTTGCTAATCTTCTCTTCTTTTCGAGATCTAGGACATAATTTGTTTTGACTTTCAGTAAAGCATTTGTAATTTATTGTTTAAGTCGTTTTATTTTAAGCTTATTTCTATTTTACCTCGTACCATTCTATGATCGCTACTGGTAATAAATCTGTTTAGAACTGTGATGTCTTTAACGGTGTGTTTTTTGTCCGTAATAATCAAATCTATTTCGTTTTGAGTTTTCCATTAGGACTTTGCCATGTCCATCTTCTCTGTGGTTTCTTTTTGAAAAAACTGTTCATTTGTAATAGTTGATGTTGCAGCATGAACCTTAACAGTATTTCGCCACGTTCATTTCTACCATCCAAGCCAAAGATTCCCAGTGGTGTTTCTGTAGGGTTGGATTTCATTCCTGTTTTGGCGTTAAAATCACCGCATATAAGAGTAAAATGTCCTTGATGGTCTTTAAGAGCAGCTTTGATATCATCATAGAATAGATCCACTTCTTCATCATGGTCTGTTGTTGGTGCATAAACGTGTATTATTTTCATATTGTAACTTGTATTCAATTTAAGAGTAAGACAAATCACTCTTGAGGAAAATTTCTTTAGTGATACTATACTTGTTTGGAGACCCTTGTGTATATTCGCAAGTACACTCTTTCAAAATATTTAATGTTTCTTGTTCAATAATTGACAAAATCACAGGAAATTTGCCACAAATTCCGTTAAATTCGCAGTCTTTTCAAATTCCACTAGAGTTAAAAGGCGATTTAGCAGATCCCTATTTCTGGGAACCTAATATTATTGATTTATTAATTGGCGCGAATTTGTATTTTCAACTTTTAATAGAAAAATAATCTCGTTAGGGACTAAGCTCCTACGCTAATGCATACTCAATTAGGATATGTTATTGCGGGTCCACTCACATCAAAGAAATATCTAAGTCATACCAACGCATCCTTTTGAACACAAACATTTTCCTTTTTATCTCAAGAAAATACGCTTTATACTCAAAATAAAGAAGAGGAGCACATGCAATAATCTACACAATGCTAAAAAAAATTTTGGGAGGTCGAAGAACTTCCATTACGTAGTCTCATATTAATGAAGAATAAATTGCAGACACTTTTCCAAACCACCACGCGGATTTTGGATTCCGGGCGGAATCAAGTTGAAATGCCCCTTCAACACTTGGAAAATAAAAAATTAGTTCATTTTTTACTTCAAAACAAATATTTTTAGGTTTATAGAAAAAAATTGAAAATGATCAAAATTTTTATAATGAATATAAAAAAGATATTGAAGAATATCTAACGCTAAAACACGCAAAAGTTATACCTTTAAACTTGTAATAATAGTATCAATAAAAAATAAAATACTTTATACCACATCGTGCAGTGATATGACTTTTCTGCCAAATCTACTTCGGGATATTCGCTGAATGATCTTACACTAAAGGGTTATCAAGTACAGGATAATTTATTTGATATTCTTTGCTTGTTTAGGACCTTTAAATTTATTTTGACTGCAGATATAAAGATGATGTATAGAGAAATTAAAATGTCGCCCAGACAACGCTATTTACAAAATATATGGTGGAGAGATGCACCATCTCAAGATTTTAAATGCATTGAATTGTCTCGTCTCATTTTTGTACAAAATTGTTCTCATTGTTTTGTACAAAAATGTTTTGTACAAAATTTTTAGCCACCCGCGTCATTAAAAATGCAGCTGGCGCTTTGTTATGCCAAACATATTATATGGACGATACCTTACGTGGAACCGATCAATTTCCTGATCAAAACGCTAGACATTTGGTTCAACTTAATTACAGATAGTAATAAAAACGTTAGACCTGGGGCGAGAATTCGGCCCATCTGGTGTTACGAAGCTTAATCATATTTACCAATTAATAATTCATAAAAAAAGACCAGCATTCCGAACAGAATTCCTTAAAAAGTAAAATTACATATTTTTTCTTAGATCTTTTCGACGATGGTTAAATCAGCAGCGATCAAAAAGCCGGTTTTTTTTTTACACAAGTGACACGATACACTGTGTACGAACTTAAAAAAGACGGTTCAGTGTTGCGAAAAAAAAGAAAGGATTCTGGTGCCCATCGAGTATTAACGAATTTTACATGTGAATAATTTACCAACTTTAAATAAATAAACTTTTTGAGTTAGTTAGGCAACAAAGAAATAATCCCCAAGTGTCATAAAACTACTTTTTGGAGGATTTTAAAATCTAATGGTTTTATGTTTAAAACAGTAAATAAATGTCAGGCATTTATGGAGTCCAGCCGTTTAATAAAGTGGAGGCTTGATTATTTGGAGAGCCTAAGGTCTTTTAGGAGTGAAGGGAAGAACTTGTATTATTTGGATGAAACTTGGTTAGACAGCCACAATATAGTTGAAAAATGTCGGACCGATGGTAGTAAAAGCGATAATTAAAAAGAAATAGCGTTATTATTTTGGATAATGCTCCGTATTATTATAGACTAATGAGTAAAATTCCAAACACTAATTCAAACAAAGGTGAAATTCAAGAATTTTATCAAAACATGAAATATATTTTATGCATTCTTACACAAAAAGAAAACAACTTTTACTGTAGAACTATTAACAGTAGTTAAAAGTGAAAAAAATAATGTATAGAGTTGTTGTGGTGTCTTAAAAGATTTCTAAATTATTTCTGGGAAATAAATTCAAAATCCAACAACTAGAAAATCAGAACTGCAGAACGGGAGATACAATGAATATGGTATCAGTAAATACAATTAAATTAGAATTAAAAAAAAAACATTGTATAAAACTAGTATAAAAACTTACAACATGAGGTTAATCCATTAAATTTTTAAATTCACAAAACGTTAAAACCTAACTTATTTAAATTATATAATTATATTAATACAATATTTTAATTTTATTTAATTTTGTAGAAATTCATTATGACAATGATGATTATTTTGATGTTTGATTTATGTCAAAAAGAGACTCGTTTCTGTTTATTATATTTTTTGTTGTTGATAACTAGCTCTCGATTCTTATTATGGTTACGTACAAAGTGGCCCAAATGTGAATATTGATATATCTAATGTGTTAATAAAAAAAATGATATTGATAAACTAAGCAATATCTATAATTACATTCTGTCTTACGAAAATTAATACTATAGTCTTCTAATATTGGATTTCCTGACTAAATTCAAAAAATTTAAATATTCATATTTGGCGCCACTTTGTACGTAACCATAATAACAATCGAGAGCTAGTTATCAACAACAAAAAAATATATAATAAACAGAAACGAGTGTCTTTCTCACACAAATCCAACATCAAAATAATAATCATTGTCATAATGAATTTCTACAAAATTAAATAAAATTAAAATAGTGTACTTACATAAATATATAATTTAAATAAGTTAAGTTTTATTGTTTTGTGAATTTAAAAATTTAATGGATTAACCTCACGTTGTAAGTTTTTATACTAGTTTTATACAATGTTTCGTAATTCTAATTTCATTGTATATACTGATACCATATTTTAGCATATCCTGAAGAAGCAAATAAATCTACTTTTCATAGCCTTAATAGCATTGATTTTGCTGGTCGACCTCTTATTGGTAGCAATAATTCCAATAATTATTTTTTCTGCATTAGAAAAATGGTCAATGAAATCTGGAATGAAATTTTGTTCCAACAAAAGTAAATGTATCCATTTCACCAGAAAACGCAATGTTAGTAGTCCAGAACTTACAATATTTAACACAAAAATAGAATAATGTAGTGCATTTAAATTTTAAGCAACATATTTATTATCTTAAAACATCTTGTCAACAATATTTGAACATAATAAAAGTCCTATCTACTAAGAATTGGGGATGTGATCAAGATATCTTATTGATAGTATATAAAAGCCTTATTAGATCTAAAATCGATTACGGTTCAATAGTGTATGAGTCTACCAGTCAATCACTTTTGAAAGAGTTGTAAACAATTCAAAATGCTGCTGTTATAGTAGCCTTAGGAGCTTTTTGTACCACACCTACAGATAGCTTACTATGTTTAGTAAGAGAAATGCCTCTGGAATTAAGAAGACAATATCTTAGCCTAGCATATGCTGCAAACGTTTCAGAAAATAGTGAAAATCCCGTCAGAAACAATGTCTTTGCTTCTCGTTTCCACACAACATATCTTAACAAACAAAGATCTAAACCCCCTTTTTATGAAAGACTTAATAGATACATGACCAGCAATAATATTGTCTTTACCCCTATATACCCCTAAACCACTCTTTAAACCGCTTCTCCTTGGATGGTCAGAAAACCTTTCCTAGACTTGAGTTTAACAAAGACTAGTAATCAACTTAATGCTTTCTATATGGTTAAACAATTTTACAGTAAGATTGATGAGTACAAGAAATTCCAACATATTTATACTGATGCCTCCAAATCAGAAAAAGGAGTGGGAATGTACCCTTATCCACAACGACTACACTGCTTCATACAAAATTTCAAATTTTAGCACAGTATATACTGAGAACTATTTGCAATGTACAAAGTATTAGAATATGCACTGAACGCCAACTTAGACAGGTGCCTAATAATAACAGATTCCTTAAGTTCTATGAATAGCTTAGGCACCATTTACCCAACTTATCCATTGTTGCGATTGATAAAGAACCATTTGTATCAACTTCAGCAAAAAAATACGATTGTAAAATTTATGTGGATTCCATCACATGTAAGCATACATGGTAATGAAAGAGTAGATGCTGCCGCCAAATCTTCAGTTAACAACGAAGACTTGATGGAACCTACCTATAAGAAAGACGTTCATCACTGGATTAACTCGACAATGAAAGAACCGTGGCTTCAAGAATGGGATCAATCTCAACAAAAACTACGAGACATAAAAACAACGGTTACAAGATGGAAGAATATGTGTAGCAACAGGAAAGACTAAAAACAGTCTGAGATTAGGACATACACGCTTAATACACGAATACCATATTACTGGAAGTGTTCATCCAATGTGCGGTAAGTGTTTTAATAGTTTGAGTGTCCAACATTTCTTAATCGAATGCCCTGCATATTTAAATGAGAGGAAAAAGTGTAACCTACCGACAACGCTACGCGAGTGTTTAGAAGAAAACTGTATCTATTCGTCTATTTTAAGTTTTGTAAAATCAATAGGAATGTACAACCAAATTTAAACATCAGTGCATGTACTAATAAATGTGAAATCTTTAATCTATGTGTGTCAAAATCTGTATATTGTATGTCAAAATCTATAGTTATGTATCCAAAAATGTAAAAAAAATTGTAGTACCAAGCGGCGCTAATAACCACTTAGGTTGATGCGCCTTAATTGTAAATAAAAAATAATAATAATAATAATTATTTACGCAAACTGTTACCGCAAATAACATCTCATTTAATTAATTAATATGGGGATTGAACAAAATATGACATAATTACATGATAAAATGTAACTTAATATCCCGGTATTGATTAAATTAAAATTTATTGTAACATGAAATCAACTCACATTCAGTTATAACGCTAAATCAAATACTACAACTACATAGAGTCAACATACACAATATTCACATCACTAAACATACTTCACATCACATTATTATTAGAGCGGTCTCGCATACAGAAAATGCAGTTGGAAATAACATTTCAACTACTTTTATTGTTAACGTTTTTGCGTGACATTAAGTGCATATTGGGGGTGTGCATACTAGTATGGTCATGTGGAGCATAAAGAAAATTTACTACTACTACTATGCAAATAGAAAATGTTGATCCACAAACGTAGCGGTGTTTAAAATGCAATATAAAGTAAATCGACCATATATGCCGTTTATTTGCCCACACAAATAATAAAGAAATGTAAGGGCAATTTTAACATTACGTTTTTGAAATGGTAATGTTTAAAATTCATAATAGTAAAAGACCTCAGTTCTACCAGATACAGTATTTCTACAGTGAACGGCTAAATTATGGAATATTATCATTATTTCGAGAAACGTCGAGTTTTCAGGGAAATCCCGAAACAGGTCGATTTTTGTTATAAAATACCCATCTTATAACGTACATGGAGTAGGGATGACGTCACCGGTTTAGGTGTAGTGACGTAATCGTTATTTTTTTAAATAGAAATCAATATAATACGATACCTCATTTAAACGGACAATTCAGTTCTCTATTGAACGACATTACATTTTGGTAAAGGGTACAAAAGACAAATAACTCATTAACGACAATCATCTCATTGAACGATTACATTTTTAAGGTACAAAAACAATTGTTTTAATTTAAATTCAACTAATTACAATTAATGATTTAATTAATAATGTACTTTTTAAAGTTACCAAATTATGCATAGCAATTATTTTAAATTCTTCTTCTTCTACTTTTTGTAGATCTTTCGATCTGTTTAATTCTGAAGCTGCCTCTGGTTAATTTCTTGGGAAGTAGATTGCCAACTATCCCTCCATCTTTTAGGTGGTCTTCCGGGGGGTCTTGAACATTTATTTTAAATTAAATGTTCGAAATGCCATCCATCGGTTCCTGCCATGACTTTCTGAAGTAAATACTTAAGTAAAATATTAATGGACACAAAAAGTTTTTATAAACACTGAAACCTTTTTTAATTATGGCTCACCTAAATGAAACACAATGCATAGAAATATTAATTCTTAGCGGATGCGGAGATAAAAAAAGAACACAGAACGAGGTATGCAATTTTTTTAATGCAAAATATTTAGACAGGCCCATCAGCCAATCAACAGTAAGTAAAATAGTCAGAAAATTTGGAGAACCTGGGCACGTTAAATATATTCCAAACGCTGGGCGTCCTAAAATTAAAGACAATGTAAAACTTTATATTTGATTAAATGTACATGACAATCCTCGCAGTAGTTCAATACAAATGGGTGAATATGCTGGAGTTTCCCAACGATCGGTATTACGTATTAAAAAAAAAAGAAAAATACCATCCCTACAAAATTCAAGTACATCAGGAATTAAACGACGACGATTCTGATCGCTTGGTTCAATTTTCTGAAATTATGCAGGAATTATGTATCCGTAATCCACATTTCATCAATCAAATCTTTTTTTTTTTGATGAAGCCAAATTTTTATACATGGTATCGTGAATTGTCAAAATTTGCAGATATTGGAGTCAAGAAAACCCACATTGGATGACTGAGTCACACACGCAATATTCTAAGAAAGTAAATGTATGGGCAGGGATTATTAATGACAGAATCATTGGCCCTTTTTTCTTTGAAGAATATCTAACAGGAGAAGGTTATTTAACTTTTTTGAGAATTCAACTTATACCTGTCCTTGATAACTTGTATCCAAATGCCAATAATCCAAATTTACCTAGTGAAAATATCTGGTTTTAACAAGATGGAGCCCCTTCGCATTACGCACGTGAAGTACGTTAATTTTTAAATCATTGCTTTCCTAGGAGGTGGATCGGAAGACAAGGTTTTATAGAGTGGCAAGCAAGGTCGCCAGATCTAACACCTCTAGACTTTTTCCTGTGGCGTTACATTAAATCAAAAGTTTATGTCAATAAACCCCAAAACTTACAGGACTTGAAAGATAGAATAAGGCATAAAATGAGTCTAATTACTCCAAAAGTCATCCGCAATGTACTTGTTGAATGTGTCCGTTCTTCTTCTTAAAGTGCCCTCTCCTGGAGGGTTGCTATGGAGCAATGGAGGTTGGCTACTACAATTTTAAACTCTTCTCTATCTTCAGCTGTTCTTATTAGCTGTTCAAAATTTAGCCCTGTCCATTGTCGGATGTTTCTGAGCCACGATAGTCTTTTCCTTCCTAGGCCTCTCTTTCCCTCGATTTTTCCTTTCACTATAAGTTGGGCATATTGGTACTTATTATTTCTTAGTATGTGGCCTAGGTATGATGTTTTTTTAACTTTTACTGCGTTAAAAAGTTCTCTTTCCTTGCCTATTCTATGCAGCACTTCTTCGTTTGAGGTATGCGATGTCCATAAAATTTTGATTATTTTCCGGTAGATACACAATTCAAATGCCTCCAATTTATTAACGGTTGATGTTTTAAGGGTCCACGTTTCAACTGCATATAGAAGAGTCGACCAGACGTAGCATTTTGATAAACGTAGTCGAATTTCGAGTTTTATTCGAGAATCACAAAGCAGTTTTTTTTTTATTTTTTCGAAAGATTTTCTGGCCTGTTCTATTCTCGATCTTATTTCTTGATCAAGATTTAGGCTGCTATCGATCCAGCATCCCAGGTACTTAAATCTATTGACCTGTTCTAAGATGTACCCATTTATTGTGCGAGTTTGAGGTACGTTTTGGTTTTTTCGGATTGACATCACTTTGGTTTTTTAATGTTTATTTTCATACCAAATTGCTCACAGATCGATATGGTCTTGTCGATAAGTCGTTGTAGACCTGAGTCGGAATCCGCAATTTAACACTGTATCATCGGCGTATCTGATACTGTTGATATTTACGCCATTCACATTGACTCCATCCTTGGAATCCTCCAATGCTTCTTTAAATAGAAACTTGGCGTAAAGATTAAACAGCAGAGGCGACAGAACACATCCTTGTCTAACTCCCCTTCTAATTTCTACTTCTGCGGATGTGGAACCTTCGATCCTAACTCTGGCGTTTTGGTTTCAGTACAAGTTTTTTAAGAATTTGATGTCTTTTCCATCTAAACCGACTTCTTGCAAACGTTGTAATAGTAGGTCGTGTCTTATTCTATCAAATGCTTTTTCGAAGTCTATAAAGCATATAAATATATCTTTCTGTTGGTCGTAGCATTTTTGGGCGAGAACTAGTAAACTGAACAGGGCTTCTCTCGTTCCCATGCAGGCTCTGAATCCAGACTGATTGTCTCCGATGATTGTTTCGCACTTTCTATAGATACGATTATGTACTATTTTTAGTAGGACTTATACTGCATGACTTATAAGGCTTATCAGACGGAACTCATTGCAGTGTTGTGGGTTTGGGTTTTTTGGTAGTGGGATGAATATTGACTTCAGCCAATCTTGGGGTAATTTACCTGTATCATAAATGCGATTGAATAAAAGGACAAATATTTCGATATTTTCTTCGCTGATTAATTTGAACGTTTCTGGGTATATGCCGTCTGGATCTGGGCTTTTATTTGTTTTGAGATGATTAATTGCATTTATGATTTCAGATTTCAGAATTGTTGGCCCTTTGTTGTTATTTTCCAATCTTGGTTCTTCTCGTATGTCGTGAAAAAGAATTTTAATATAGTTTTCCCATTCTTTCAAATTATCTTCCGTTGATTCTAGCAGTTTGTCATCCGTGTTCAGCACGGTGTGAAAAGTCGTTCTCTTGGTAGTCGATGTAAACTCTTTTACCTTCTTATGTAAATTTAAAAAATCGTGCCTTTGTTGCAGTTCTTCTATTTCAACGCATTTTGTTTCCAGCCATTTCTCTTTTGCTTCGATTAATTTTTTTTTCGAATTATTTTATTTAGTCTTTTGTATTCTCCGTCCTTGTCATTTTTTCCTTTAGATTCTTTTCGTTTGTTCATTAATTGTAAAATCTCTTCTGTCATCCATTCCTGTTTGTTATTTCTAGGTGTTACTTTTAGATGTTCTTCCATTACATTGTTCATTTGTTCTTTAATAGTTTTCCACAGAACGTTTATGTCATCGTACTCGCTAATTCTATTGTGGTCGATATTTCCTAAATTTTTGTTTAATTCTTTATTTACTGTCTGATGTATGGTGTCGTTTTTCAATAATTGGATGTCTAGTAGTTGGTGTTGAGGTTTTTGTTTCTTTATTAGTTTCCATCTTGCGCGAACTTTTGCAACAACAGGATGATGATCGGAATTGATGTCAGTTCCAGGATATGTTTTTGCACTGATGATTGCATTGTGATATCTTTTTTGACCAATATGTAATCTATTTTGGTTACGGATTACTCTGTTTTCATTGTTTTGTGGTAAAGTCCTAGTGTACAATCTGCGAGGGTGTAATTTAAACCATGTATTTGTCCCTACCATGTTGTGTTGTTGGCAGAATTCGGGCATTCTCTCTCCCCTGTCGTTCCTTGCTCCAAGTCCGAAGTCTCCGATCAATCCAGAAACTTTTCCTCTACCTAACTTAGCATTAAAGTCACCTAAGATAAATGTTAGGTCTCGTTTTTTGGTCATCTTTATTAGTTTTTTTACGTCAGCATACAATGTACTCATACATACAATGTGCCCGTAGATTCGCATATTGTCAAGAAACCGATGGATGGCATTTCGAACATTTAATTTATAATAATTATTATGCATATTTTGGTTACTTTAAAGTACATTATTAATTAAATCATTACTTGAATTATTTAGTTGAATTTAGTTGAATTTAAATTAAAAACAATTATTTTTGTACCCTTAAAAAAATATTTTAGTTACAAATCTAATGTCGGTAAATATAGAATTAAATTTTCGTTTAAATGAGGTGTCGCGTTATACCGATTTCTATTTTAAAAAATTAACCATTACCTACGTCACCACTCCCACACCGTGACGTCATCCCTATTCCATGTACGTTATAAGATGTGTATTTTATAACAAAAATCGAAATGTGTCGGAAATTCCCTCAAAACTTGACGGTTCTCGAAATCATGATAATATTCCATAATTTAGCCGTGCACTGTATACTACATACGAATATTTTCTATTTTGTCATATTATTTAATTTTTTAGAAGAAAAAAATAAATTTTTAAAAACCAGATTAGCAAAAACTTTAACTAATAAAGAGACAACTATTAAACGAAACAAGAAAGTTCTATAAGATATTAGTTAGCACAAGAAAATAATTTAAACCACGAATAAATGAAACCAAATGAAGGAATACTCATGGACATGTTCCAACAAGCAGTGCAATATTAACTACAATCCTTTGCAAGATAATTCGGATGGAATTCCCCAAATTCCCTAACAGACTGGGTCGATATCAAGCACAAAATGACTGTACTCCCTTAATGCTCTAACGAATAGTCACCTTAGTCTTTCGTAACATTAGATTCAATTTTAAATTATATCCAAGGTTTAAAGGTACTTTACTAAATGATGCAAAGTAGTTGTAGCCAGATACGTATTTCGATTTTAAGTTCGTAACGATTGGTCAATAAAATTTTAAGCATAATTTTGTGTACCTATTTAAATTTAATCAGCTAATTGCATTTGTACTTGGAATTAAGAATTTATAGGTAGACTCCGACAAAGTTTAGTTTGGGAATATGACTCATAACTCAAGGGTGCGCAGTGGTTCTTGTTTACTAGCGTTACCATAGAAACGGCCAGTTTTCAGTTTGCCAGTGTCGTAGTTGCGTATCGCAGAGAGTGTTTGACTTGTTAATTTGATCGTGTTGGATATTTTATTATTTTATTTTAGATTAGTGCTTATTAGTATAATATAGGTAGTAGTAATTAGTGAATTATTAAGTCGTTTAGTTTAGTTTATTTATAGTGTGTTAAGTTTAATTAATAATAGTTATAATATGGCTTCTAAAAAGATAGGAACGAAAGGGCTGGGATTAAATAGCCAAGCAAAGGCAATAATTTATAATGTTACTACATTTATGGAACAAGAGGCAGCACATTTCGAAGCAACCGAAAACTTGTTAATACCTTTAAGGAAATTGACGTAAGTATTGTCAATGATATTTTATTTTCTTGTGTGTGTATGTGTGTGTGAAAAATATGACACGGAAACAAGTCCATTAGCCACATAATATTTTATTTATGTTTAAAAATATTTTGTTTGTTCTTGTTTGTTACTTTTTTTAGATCTTTTTAGATTTTTTGTTATATTTATAAATCATGAAAGTTATACTAATTTATATTTCTACTTTCACATCTTTAAATGTGAAGTGGGGTGTATCTGTAAATATGTATTTTGCGAGTTTTCAACAATATTCTCCCATTGCTGTTACCATTTCAGTCTAATTTTATTTTTTATTGAGTTAAATATATCCCTTACTGTATAAATATTGCAAAAGACTACATTATTTACTGCTTCCTCAGCTGGAGTATCAGCTTTTTCATTCCCTGGTATACCTACATGGCCTCTAACCCAAATAAATGTTTTATTTAAGTTTACAATCATGTTTATTAAAAAACATAACATATGAATGACACTTCATTCCTTCAAATTTTGTATTTTTTATAGAGTCTAATGCAAATTTAGAATCTGTTAATATTACTCTACTAAAAGGTAATACCTTTTATATTTGCAACAAGCTCAAACTGATTGGTTTGTATTTTGTATAAATACAACACAACCACATGTTGTTCATGCTGGAGCAGAGACTGGATTTATACCTAACGCTCTGTTAATTTTTAAATCAGGTACATGTTTATAATCAAAAAGTCAATTTAAATAACAATAACAATAATGTAAGCCATAATTACTTTCATAATAAATAATTAGGGCATCTATGAAACTAATATCAAGGAAAAGGTTTCGGCACTAAGCTTTTATAACGCAACATTTAGTAAAAATAAAAATATACAATGAATATTTTAATCGCCGAAAATTCCTCTAAAATAATTTGTACAATAATTTCATTATATTTATGCTTTTAGGATCCAAGAGTGGCGACTATCATGACGATATGAACCATCTTAATTTTATGAAGTGGGTCAGAAGTCAACTTATACCTAACTTACCTAAAAATTCGCTCTTGGTGGTTGATAACGCATCCTACCATAATGTGCTAATCGAAGAAAATGTGACGTCTGCTAGCCGTAGGGATATTATGGTAAAATGGTTACAAGAAAAAAGTATTCCCATCAAGAAAATCTGACCAAACCGGAATTATATAAAATTATTCAAGCCAATAAACTACGTTTTCCACCAGTTTTTGTGTTAGACTATGAGCTTGAACAACATGGTCATCAAGTACTTCGCTTGCTCCCTTATCATCCAGAGTTAAACCCTATTGAAAAAATATGGGCTTTGGTAAAAGGTAGAGTGGCCACTCATAATACAACATTCAATATAAATGATGTTAAAAATATAACAAGAGCAAAATTTTCAGAAGTGTTGATACAAGAGTGGGCTAACATATGTAAACACGTAAAAAAATATGAAAACACTCAAATCACAAGAAAACATTTATTGGACTCTACGCTGGACCACTTAAAATTTTTTATTAATACTGGTTCATCAGAAGAAAGCTTTTCTGATGATGAAGATAGTAATTAAAATTTCGGAATAGACGTGTTTTTGTGTGATATTCCTATGTCATGTAACAAAATATAGAAGTCTTTAAAATCCATATTTTTTTATAAAATAAATACATTATTTAATTTGTTAAAATAAATTACTTATTTTTTTTTGAGTTGTTGAAACCCTTCCTTCCTTCCTGGCAATGTTAATAAATTGTAAGTATTGAGGAATTTGTTATTTATTAAAGTACTCCTAATAGTTTACTCATTTATTTTATCGAATGTCTGTCTATAAACTTCATAAATATTAAAAACTATAAAAATAAATTTTCACTTTAATTGAATATACTTATAAAAATTTATTTTAAAGCTACCGGTTTTCGTCCGCCACTGGTAGAAACGGTCCGCCTTTCTGCGCGAAACACAACGTCACATTCCCAAACTTAAGTTTGTCGGAGTCTACGTAAAGCCAGTGTTTATAAAATATTAGAAAGTTTCTTGGAATTTTATTTAGGTAAAAGGGTAAAGCTAATATCAAGTTATCACTAAACAGGCTTCTGTTAGAAAAAAGTTTATTTGAAAGGATTTTTTTTTGTCGTTTATTTAGAACAAAAGTCAGTGTAATAACTATTAATATAAGTGATATAGAAATGATTAGTGGCGATGTCTTATACATTCCTGCCACTATTTCAGGAAGTGAAGATAAGTCTGGACTTTAAAAACGTTCTGGTTATATTCATCTCACACACTACGCAACAGCAAATTGTGCTTAACGTTTACAACGGTAAGTACTCGTTAAAAACACTTTTTAGATAACCTTCCTAATACCAGGTAAATTTTAAAACGACCAGTACCAGGTGGGACGCCCCAGTAGTTTGGTTCACTTTTAAGCGCAAGGAGTTAATGTATCTTATTAATCTTACCATTTTTTTCTCTTTATTGTCTGTTTACTTTGTTTAGTACCAATTCAACAAAATTATAAATCAAAGACCGAAGACAGTCATATTCAGAAACTCACCAAATAAACAGGTAATTTTAGTAGATATCAGATATCAGACGTACTGAGGGCTAATTGCACTTTACAAATTCTCAGAGAGACAATCCCAACTAGAAAGTGATGCTTCGAAGAATCTATGACAAAAAGATGCCAATAGGGGAATTATCAAAGTTCCCACTGTATAATAGCAAGAATTGAATTTTAAAGATAAAGTAAACACATTACAGTCAACTGCTAATATGTAAAGAATGCGACTGCACATTATGGCAAGTAATTACTACAATCATTAGTAACTATTTTTCAAAACTTTCGTCTAAACTGATAAAATCAGATTTGTAGAACGTGAAAACACTCGATACCACGTGGGACGAATTCTCGCTCCACACACATTTCCACGAAATCCGACGAGAATATTTAATTTTGCTTCGAGTATTTTGGGTTTTACTACTTTCTTTGTCCTCTTAATACATTAATTACTAATGTCCTAAACATTCAAAGCAATTGATTAAACTTAATTACAGATATTAATAAAAACGTTAGACTTGGGGCTAGAATTCACCTCACGCGGTATTACCAAGGTTAATCATATTTACCGATTAATTAATTCATAAAAAATACAGAATTCCGAGCAGAATTCTTTAAAAGCAAAATTACATATTTTTTTCTTAGGTCTTCTTTCGACAATGAATAAATCAGAAGCGATCAAGAAGACGATTTTTTTGACACGAGTGCCACGATCCACTGTGTCCAAACTTGTAAAAGACGGTCCAGAATTACCGAATTTTCATTTATCAGCTATCCGAAAAACAATATATCATATGTATTCAGTGAATAGCTTACTAACTTTAACTAAACTTTTAAGTGAATTAAGAAACAAAGAAATAATCCCCGAGTGTCATAAAACTATTTTTTGAAGTTTTTTACAATCTTGAAACTATTTTGTAATAATATAGATTTTAAATGTGATGCTTGCAATGTTGCGAGGTTTAACATTTTTCTGATATCATTAGTCACTTTTGGTTTTCTATATAAAATACTCTCTAGATTGTACTATTATTGGAATCCCTACTTCAATACGAGTTCAACAATATCTAACACTTGGTATTTTGTCTGGTCGTGAAGGTCTTAAATAAATTCAAACTTCTTAGCGCCAAAGAGTTTTGAAGTAATTCAGTAAATTTAGAGTTCTGTGCTTTGACAATCATTTTTAAAACTAACAATAGCTTGATGTTTATTAAAAAGCTTTGTAAAATAAATTGTATTAATAACTAATAGTTATAGTTACTTTATGTGTTACAAAAAAGAAAGTTTTTAATAAAAAAGAGCGAATTATAAAGTACCGAACTTGTTCAATAATACTCTCCCAAACCATTTCTCTATCCATAAGACGACGATTCAAAAAAGAGTAAAGCGCTTTGAGGAAACTGAACGAATAAAAGATTGCATTCGAACAGATACATCATGAACTGTTATACATTACAATAAAACTTTAGATATTGTTCAGAAGCTATTTTCTTGTGACATAATGATAAGTTATGATAATATGATAGTATCATAATAAGAACCAATTAAAGGTTAGAGTAAATTTATTGACATTTCAATTTCCATTTCGGAAATCGTTCTCAAAATACAAACAGTAGTTTTGAGAAATGTTTGTATTTTGAGAATGATTTTCGAAGTGTTAATTGAAACGTCAATAAATTTACTTTAACCTGAGGCTTATTCCCATTTAAATAATAAAAACTTTAGATTTATTGCAGAGTTTCGACAAAAATTCACATACATCCTTACGCAAAACTGCACAAATACATGGTTTAGGTCATTCTTCAGACTTACGTGTTTTACATAAGAATTAATTTAAACCCTACAAAATCCAGTTCTTGCAAGAATTAAATGAAGTTGACTACGACTGAAGGCTACATTTTAGTGCTGTAATAATAATGACGAGAACTTGGGTAAAAATGTTTTTCCGACGAAGCAATATTTACACTCTGTGGGAATGTAAATCAGGGAAATTTAAAGTATTGAAGTGAGGTAACTCCATAGTGGATACGTGAAAACAATACTCAAAGACCACCAGAACTCAATGTATGATCGGAAATAGTAGGTACTCAGTTCATTGGGTCATTTTTATAAAAGGATATTTACTTTATAACTGCTATTTAGTAATGAGAGCCACGACCTACCCTTAAAACGAAGATCCGTTTATTGAGATGCTACGTGTTTACAGTGCTGCTCTATGAGGTTAAATCATGGACACTAACCGAGGCATCCATGGGAAAACTCGAGGCGTTTGCTATGTGCTGTTATAGACGGATAGTGAGGATCTCCTGGGTGGACCGAATAACAAACATTGAGGTTCTGCGTCCGATGGATAAAACATGTGAAAGTACATCCACTGTGAAAACAGCGCAAGCTAGAATATCTTGCGACATATAATGCGAAACAATCATAGATATAACCTGCTGCAACTTATATTACAGGGGAAGGTCTCCGGAAAGAGAGGACCAGGAAGAAGAAGAATATCTTGGCTCCAGAACTTACGAAAATGGTTTTCCTTTGACAAATTCAGGACTATTTCGAGCTGCGGTCAATAAAGTTAGAAGTGCCATGCTAGTAGCCAATATCCATAGCGGATAGGCACCACAAGAAGAGGATTTAATAATGAAATTGTATCTGCCCTGAAAAATAAGTTTGGAGCCAATTTTAATGAGATGCGGTTGGAAGAAAACGAAGCTCTAGCTTATTTTGGTGTAACTGTTCGGCGTTCTTTAGATCAGTCATTTTCCAGATGTTTTCTCATTCACTCGTTTTTATCCTAAAGATTATTTTTATTTGGCATACTTTAAAAGTAAAATTTATAAACCAGCAAGTGTTGCAAAGATAAGGCAAAGAATTAACGTAGAAACCATATTAAATTCTTGAAAAACATGAAGAAATGTATTAGATGCATTCTAGCATCGTTTAGGATACTCTAAGCTGGTTTTTGAGTTTTAAAGCGATGACCAATAGATGTTAACTTGGTATGTGTACCGAGACACACAGGCATGGAGAGGAACGAACGGGCTGACGCCCTGGTAATACAGGGCTCATCTACTCTGCCAGTGGGACTCAAACCTGTGATTGGAGGGCTCTTTGCTGGAGTCACGTCTAAGTGTCTGAAGGGCTTACAATTGGGCCCTGCTCCGATCTACCATAACTATAACCATACGTTCAATAATAACGAAGATGCTGTGTAGTGCAATTTTGGTAGTCGCATGGTTTATTTTTGCTTAATCTTAATATATTTGTTATATCCTATGTCGCAAATTAAGATTCGATCAGTTGTTTATTTTGTACTCAGCCAGAGGCCTTCTTTAAGTCAATAAATCAAAATTTGTCTTATAGTAAATTTATTTTCATTCGTAGTGACCTATGATATCTGGTATGTAACTCTGGTATGTAACTGTACACTCATTAAGATCGAAGATGCTGTCTAGTGCTCTTTTTGTAGTCGCCTTGTTTGTTGTTATATCTTTATATAATCGTTATTTCCTTCCCTTTCATTTGTAGATCGCATTTTAGAATTTTATCAGTTGTTTATTTTATTTTCAGTCAGAGGCCTTCTTCAAGTCAATAAATCAAATTTTTTTTGAGTTTAGTAGGTTTTTAGTAGATCTATTTTCATCCGTAGTGCCCTATATCTCGTATGTAATTATACGTTTATTAATAATCAAGATACTGTGCGGTGCCTTTTCGGTAGTCGCCTTGTTTGTTTTTATCTTAATATAATCGTTATCCCCTCCTTTTTCATTTAATGTATCACACGCTGCAATAGCACCAATAAAAACGGAGATGTAATGTAATACCCCTTTGGCAATGCCGATACGTTTGTTTTTTTGTCAATTGTACTAGCTACCTTCTTCTCTTTCCGACAAGACCTTATATGTCACGATCCGTAGAACAGTTCTCGAGCTCTGCCACCTTGCCAACAATTTACGTATTGATGACGGTCGCAAAAATCTGTCGCGTATATAATGATTTGTTTCCCATCAAAAAAGTGTTCAACATCGCTAAAGAAGTTTTTACTTAAAAATAGCCATCTTCTAATAAACTCCATCTAGCCGAAATATGCCTCACAATTCGAGGTACCTCCGTTTACATATCACCCAACCACAAACACACAACACAACAATTACCATCCTCCAGGTCATAGCCTGGACCATTTCAGATCTGACATTAAAAAAACTTACACACCAACTGACATTCAAAACAGTGACACGACATACAACACACAAATTCCTAACTACACACAACAAAGACACTACACACATTAAAATACACATAAAAACTCATCATTCATAGTCACTCCATAAATCACAGAGTATTGCAACCAACTACAAATTTTCTTAGACATTTTAAACTCAGGCAGCTCTTTAAAATATGAGATCAAACAAATGACACAATACACAAACACTTTTACGTCACAAAACCCTCAAAAGATCTCAACTTAAAACTCATAAAAATACAGTAGTCGAGTTATTAATAGTCGAGTATTAATCTCCTGTTAGAGGAGGTTAATAACCAGTCTGTAAGCTTACACTCAACCCGGTTGTTTCGAGTGTCCATTAATATAAATAGTCGCCCGATTCAAACACCTGGAGAACTTAGTGAAGCAGCGGCGAGTATTACGATTACTACATAAACTAAATTACCATTTCTAGAACGAAGAGTCCCTTGTATCACTCGATGCAACACACTTACACGACACAAAATACACGATAAACCACATCTCTAACCAAATTCTGCAGCCAAACCCCACTAATCCTAATCGTTCCGGATATGTTAGAAGACGAAAACAATTTCTTTGCAGTCTACGTGAACAAGTTGAATAAGATAGCCTACCTTTACACAACGAATCCCATTAATGCCAAACCTCTGCAGAAAAAACTCAAAGTTTTACCCGGAACCAAATATCTAACCATCACAAACAGATCCAACCAAAAATTACCCATCCCACCCCGCCGTCCAGTACCAGAAAACATCACATAAACAAATCTAAACGCACGCATTTCCTAATAATTCCGCAATCAACGCAGATTCAACCGATTATTTATTTAAAACTCAAAATCTATCAAAATTCAAGTCACTTACAGTCAACTCTCCTTACAAATCCGCCACACTTACAACCAAATCGAAAATCAACACATCACCCCGTATGCCTTACATCCCATATTACAGTACATTAACATTACAGTTACACACAACACACAACATGAACCTGCGACAGAAACAATACCTATTGAACCTTTACCCCCAACCTTACAATCAAAAACCAAAAACGAAACACATACAACTCAATCTACACAACAATCAACTCAAACAATCGATCAAAACCATCCCCTACAACCATCACACACAAGCAACAAAAAAAAATAAGACAACTCAACAAGACAACACAACCCAAGCAAATACCTTATAGAACACATCCCACCAAACATTTGCCAACAAAACACTTCTCAACAATATTTTAAAATCAAACGAACTTCTTCCCAATAACATAGATCACTTAAAAGTCTATTCATTAGACAAAACAGCACCCCTCAACACATTTTAACCCCTAAATATCCACGAATTCAAGACAAAACTAAGAAACAATATCGTGATCATCACTATTGGCCCCATATATTTCAATAACACTCCACAAAAGTCACAATCAAAATCCAATCAAACCTCCATATCGTCATGACAGGCGTTAACAAAAATTTTACAGGAAAAAACATTGAAGACCATCAATCATAAGGCCACTTCCTTAACATTAAATTGTCAGAATAATTGTCCGCTAAAATAACATCTCTATACACTTTGTTCAAGTCTTCGAGAACTCAGAACAAAAATTCTTAGAAGCACTGAAACACTGAAGATTATACGTTGTGAGATCCTTGGATCGAATAACGTCATCCCCCTGCGCTTAAAATAGTGTTCTAGATGCTGCCAAAGCGAAAGTCACAACACAGAATACCAACAAAGAGCCACTATCTCTCCAAACTACGGACAAAATCACAAACCATATAAATGGCAGATGCACCATTCGTTTCAAACTATTGCGGCACATACTCGGCATATTCACATAAATGTCCCGCCAGAAAAAGTGCTCCCACAACATAGAAACACACACATACAGTCACTACCCTAGGCAAATTTCCTTATACAAACTCACTTCGGACATAAAATCGATAATTAACCTCATTTCCATGATCTTTTTCTACATCTTACCTGAAAAAAACTCCTACCAATATCTCTAACGAGATCTTCCGAAATACGAAATATGTAGGACACGCAATCGTAGTGTCTACCTTCAACTTTTCTATAAATCAAAGAATTATACAAACCAGATTTTAATCCCGTTACATCCCACCTAAGCTCTAGCTCCTAGAATGCACCCACTAGCCATCTACAAAACTACATAACTCCTTCATAGTCGATTTAATTTAGACAAAGACATGGGAAGATTGGTTTTCTGTGGTTTTCCAAACTCATTGCACAACAATATCTGTAACAAGGTGAGGAACTAGGCCCAGCTAACCTCCACGCGATATACTAGATAAAGTACAATCAATTCTGAAAGGAATCGTTCAATTTTTAATTGCATCCGGTATTTTTATCAGCGGGCCACCTCAACTAGTTCATGACGAAGTTGTCCACCGAACGTCGACCCGATCGACGTTAAGCTCCATTAAACTCCCACCTCGACTCCCACTCTGGTCTTAAGTCATTAACAGAAAATCGTCCCAAACTTACAGAAAAATTCCAAGAAGAGAAATGTAGCCTAAAACAAGGCTTCACCACCCCTATCTTTCTTCTTCTTCAGCTTTTTTTATTTCCAGGGGTCGCTGTTCCTTACTCTTCGTCACCACTCATTTCTGTCTACCGGTTCTTCTTCACCTAAATCTTTCTCTCTCAAGTGTTCTACCACGTAGTCCTTTCATATTCTCCTCGGTTTTCCTCTACCTCTTCTTTCTTTCTAGTCTTACTAAACATCATCCGTAATATTTTTATTTCAGCCACATCCATCTTATTTTCCTGAATCTTTTAAACCTACACCAACGTAGGTCTTACCACACTCTTGTATATCTTTCCTTTAAGCTCTTCCCCAATTTTTATATCACAAAGTACCTCACTCATTCGCTTCGAGTTAAACCAACCAGCCTGTAGTTCTCCCTCTTCAACAGCCCTTCTCCAATACCCTAACTTCCCTTCCAACATTTCTTTGCTCTGCTCTACTACAACGATATCGTCAGCAAAGTGCATTGATCAAGGAGCTCTCTCCCCTACCTTTTCTGTCAGTACATCCATAACAAGATTAAACAGGAAGGACTTAGTAAAGATCCTTAATGCAAACCAACGTTCACATTAAGGCTCTTTAGTATTACATACATTTATATTTTTCCATTTACACTACATACATTTCCTTCACGACCCTTACGTACTTCTAGGGAACCTATTTCTCTCCCATACATCTTCATGTCTCTTTTATAAGAACTGTATCGTACGCCTTCCCAAAATACCAAATATAGCTCTCTTTTCTTCTCTCCGTATTTCTCTATCAACTGTCTCAGAGCAAACAAGGTATCCGTTGTCCCTCCCCCGCCAATATAGGTAACATATTGGTCTTCAGTCTTCATAAAGAACGTGATAAAGAACGTTAATGACAGCCGAATTCCATGCCACTGCGAAGTTAATCACACTATTTCGTTTATCATTTCTTATTCCCATCCCCAAACCTTCATTAAACATTTCTATACCCGCTCCTTCTCTACCTATATGTCCATTCTATTCACCTCCATTACCCATATCCTTCACATAGAAAAATCCAGTACCGAACCAGAACAACCGGTGCAAATCATGAATATAAATGGCGTACCTTCCAGGAGCCCCTCAGTTAGTGGCCATTCGCTGGCAGGTAAGGAATTCCAGTGGAGATTTTTCCAGAAATTGTTTCAGGTGAGTTTTTAAAAACTTTTAATATTTTTATAGTTTATAGGTCAATTTGTGTATTAAACTAAATATTGAAAAGAAAGTTAGTTGGATTATTGTAATGTAATATAAATAATATATTATAAATACACTGTTTTATTTTCTTCTTCTTCTCAGATTGTTTTGTGTTTTGTACGAAAATCCTAGCTATTTTAAACTTGGTACGCGCGTTTCTATTAGTATTATAAGCATATTGGAACCCTAGCAAATTTAGCGTCAATTTCTTCTCAGACTTTTTGTTAATTTTGGTTTAACATGGTTTTTTTCTTCTTCTAAATTTTCTAAGTTTAATTTTCTACTTTAAAGATCTTTTAATTTTGGATCGGCTTATCTTCTTCTCCTTTTCCTTCATTATCTCACGTATTTTTAAATCTTTCTTAAAACTCATTATATAGGTTTTATTTTGTGTACGAAAGAACCTTATTGATTTTGGTATCGTCATATCTTCTTCTTTTTCGTTCTCACTCGTATTTTTATACATTTTTTTTAAATATCCTCTAATCTTAAAACCTTATAGATAGGTTCCATTTATTATAGAATAAGGGTACTTATTGAATGTGGAGTCAACACATGTATAGCACTTGCAAAACTTGTACAGCAACGGAAAAAATGATATCATAGTTTAGTTAAAAATGACCAATGAACATGAATAATAAAGACCTAGCTGAAAAACAACTGAAAAACAACTACAAAAAACCTGCATAATCTTAATAAATACGTATTTGCGGTTGCCTAGTATTTTTTTAATAAATTTTATAAATCCTTTTTAAACAAGTTTTGCCATTAAGTCTTTTTTATTTTTTTTAAATATATACTTAATCATTCACCCTTTGTATTAACTTGTCTCAGCTATTATTAGTTGGTTACACCGTACTGATGACGACCAATGAGTGAGAAATACGTATTCACAAAATGTTTCTATTATTGTCCATCTTTCTATTATATATTCACTACACTAAGGTTTAACTCATCTTTGCCAAATTAAAATATAAATGTCTCCCTAAATACATGTTCGCGTACTTATGGTAAATAGTACTTAATCTGGAATAAAAATCAGTCAGCAGTGCTCGGTCCATAACTACATTTAACTCATAACAAAAACGATAAAGAAGTCATTTTAAATATATTGAATATAACGCTTGTAACATTAGAATGTCTTTCCTTGTTAGTTATTTCTCAGTTCTACTTTTACCTTATATCTTTGATATATATTTTCTAGTGTCATTCGTTGTGTTTTAATTACGTTGTGACGTTGAATATAATAATATAGGGAGCATTAAAGGTTTTGTAAACTATTATATTTGATTATTGGAAAATATTATGTTAAAGTACTTGTTGGTTTTAATGACGTGGTTTAAGAGTTATTGCATATCGTTTTCGTTGCTTAATACAAGTACACACTTTCCTTATTTTAGGCATTATAACACAAGTTTCAGTTTGGCTTTCTTCCTAAATTAAAACTCTGCCCCAATAGATACTCACAGGCAGCTGGTAAATGGTATTCTAGCAAAAATTTTCAGTGATAAGATCAAGAAATTTTGAGTAAATTCTTTCCTCTATATAACTGAGTTTTCTATATAACTGAATTTCCTTTCTAGTTTGTTAATTTTTCAGCTCTACTTTTACCTTAAATCTTAGATGACTATCTTTGCTATTATTTGTTGCATCATCACGTTGTCACGTTGGACATAATATATGGAAAAGTTTTGTATTTTATTATGTTTGATAATTGGAAATTTATACCTTATTTTAAGCACTTCCTTTTTATTACCTCATTAATAATATTAAATAAAACAAGTTTCAATTTGTCCTTCTTCGTAGATTAAAAATCTTACCCTATAGATGCTGACAGACAACTGGTAAATGGTATTCTAGAAAAAACCTTCAGTAGTAAGCCAGTCGCAGGCGCTCGGTCCACAGCGACATTCGACGCCGAAATGTTTCAATAGAAACCTAAGATTGGTAAACTCTGAATCTTTTTTTGGAATATCAGTTATCTCGGCTCTTTGTGTAGTGTCTTTTTCATTTTCGAGAAAAATAAAATCTTCTATCTAAAGATAATGTTGAAAAACAATACATGGAAATTCTTGAGGAATTCTGTTTTGTTCTAGTATTTTTTGGATTAGTTTGAATAGATGTTTTGTCAGATCTGGTCCTCCGTACTTTAGGAGTTCGTTCGGTATTCTGTCCTCTCCTGCTGATTTTCTATTTTCGTGTTTTGTAATGTATAAATATTAGAAATTATTATGATGAAATATTTGGTGGTTTAGTTGGAGTGGTGTTAGAACTAGTAAATAACAATATTGTTGCTTGTTTCTTAGACATACTTCTGTGATTTTGTATAACCTTATTTTAGGCATTTTCTTATTATTTCGTCATTAATAATATTAAATAAAAGAAGTTTTAATTTGTCCTTCTTCCTAGAATAAAAATCTGACCCTATAGATACTCACAGACAGCTGGTAAATGGTATTCTAGAAAAAACCTTCAGTAGTAAGCCAGTCGCAGGCGCTCGGTCCATAGCGACATTCGACGCCGAAATGTTTCAATAGAAACCTAAGATTGGTAAACTCTGAATCCTTTTTTTGGAATATCAGTTATCTCGGCTCTTTGTGTAGTGTCTTTTTCATTTTCGAGAAAAATAAAATCTTCTATCTAAAGATAATGTTGAAAACAATACATGGAAATTCTTGAGGAATTCTGTTTTGTTCTAGTATTTTTTGGATTAGTTTGAATAGATGTTTTGTCAGATCTGGTCCTCCGTACTTTAGGAGTTCGTTCGGTATTCTGTCCTCTCCTGCTGATTTTCTATTTTCGTGCTTTGTAATGTATAAATATTAGAAATTATTATGATGAAATATTTGGTGGTTTAGTTGGAGTGGTGTTAGAACTAGTAAATAACAATATTGTTGCTTGTTTCTTAGACATACTTCTGTGATTTTGTATAACCTTATTTTAGGCATTTTCTTATTATTTCGTCATTAATAATATTAAATAAAAGAAGTTTTAATTTGTCCTTCTTCCTAGAATAAAAATCTGACCCTATAGATACTCACAGACAGCTGGTAAATGGTATTCTAGAAAAAACCTTCAGTAGTAAGCCAGTCGCAGGCGCTCGGTCCATAGCGACATTCGACGCCGAAATGTTTCAATAGAAACCTAAGATTGGTAAACTCTGAATCCTTTTTTTGGAATATCAGTTATCTCGGCTCTTTGTGTAGTGTCTTTTTCATTTTCGAGAAAAATAAAATCTTCTATCTAAAGATAATGTTGAAAACAATACATGGAAATTCTTGAGGAATTCTGTTTTGTTCTAGTATTTTTTGGATTAGTTTGAATAGATGTTTTGTCAGATCTGGTCCTCCGTACTTTAGGAGTTCGTTCGGTATTCTGTCCTCTCCTGCTGATTTTCTATTTTCGTGCTTTGTAATGTATAAATATTAGAAATTATTATGATGAAATATTTGGTGGTTTAGTTGGAGTGGTGTTAGAACTAGTAAATAACAATATTGTTGCTTGTTTCTTAGACATACTTCTGTGATTTTGTATAACCTTATTTTAGGCATTTTCTTATTATTTCGTCATTAATAATATTAAATAAAAGAAGTTTTAATTTGTCCTTCTTCCTAGAATAAAAATCTGACCCTATAGATACTCACAGACAGCTGGTAAATGGTATTCTAGAAAAAACCTTCAGTAGTAAGCCAGTCGCAGGCGCTCGGTCCATAGCGACATTCGACGCCGAAATGTTTCAATAGAAACCTAAGATTGGTAAACTCTGAATCTTTTTTTGGAATATCAGTTATCTCGGCTCTTTGTGTAGTGTCTTTTTCATTTTCGAGAAAAATAAAATCTTCTATCTAAAGATAATGTTGAAAACAATACATGGAAATTCTTGAGGAATTCTGTTTTGTTCTAGTATTTTTTGGATTAGTTTGAATAGATGTTTTGTCAGATCTGGTCCTCCGTACTTTAGGAGTTCGTTCGGTATTCTGTCCTCTCCTGCTGATTTTCTATTTTCGTGCTTTGTAATGTATAAATATTAGAAATTATTATGATGAAATATTTGGTGGTTTAGTTGGAGTGGTGTTAGAACTAGTAAATAACAATATTGTTGCTTGTTTCTTAGACATACTTCTGTGATTTTGTATAACCTTATTTTAGGCATTTTCTTATTATTTCGTCATTAATAATATTAAATAAAAGAAGTTTTAATTTGTCCTTCTTCCTAGAATAAAAATCTGACCCTATAGATACTCACAGACAGCTGGTAAATGGTATTCTAGAAAAAACCTTCAGTAGTAAGCCAGTCGCAGGCGCTCGGTCCATAGCGACATTCGACGCCGAAATGTTTCAATAGAAACCTAAGATTGGTAAACTCTGAATCCTTTTTTTGGAATATCAGTTATCTCGGCTCTTTGTGTAGTGTCTTTTTCATTTTCGAGAAAAATAAAATCTTCTATCTAAAGATAATGTTGAAAACAATACATGGAAATTCTTGAGGAATTCTGTTTTGTTCTAGTATTTTTTGGATTAGTTTGAATAGATGTTTTGTCAGATCTGGTCCTCCGTACTTTAGGAGTTCGTTCGGTATTCTGTCCTCTCCTGCTGATTTTCTATTTTCGTGCTTTGTAATGTATAAATATTAGAAATTATTATGATGAAATATTTGGTGGTTTAGTTGGAGTGGTGTTAGAACTAGTAAATAACAATATTGTTGCTTGTTTCTTAGACATACTTCTGTGATTTTGTATAACCTTATTTTAGGCATTTTCTTATTATTTCGTCATTAATAATATTAAATAAAAGAAGTTTTAATTTGTCCTTCTTCCTAGAATAAAAATCTGACCCTATAGATACTCACAGACAGCTGGTAAATGGTATTCTAGAAAAAACCTTCAGTAGTAAGCCAGTCGCAGGCGCTCGGTCCATAGCGACATTCGACGCCGAAATGTTTCAATAGAAACCTAAGATTGGTAAACTCTGAATCCTTTTTTTGGAATATCAGTTATCTCGGCTCTTTGTGTAGTGTCTTTTTCATTTTCGAGAAAAATAAAATCTTCTATCTAAAGATAATGTTGAAAACAATACATGGAAATTCTTGAGGAATTCTGTTTTGTTCTAGTATTTTTTGGATTAGTTTGAATAGATGTTTTGTCAGATCTGGTCCTCCGTACTTTAGGAGTTCGTTCGGTATTCTGTCCTCTCCTGCTGATTTTCTATTTTCGTGCTTTGTAATGTATAAATATTAGAAATTATTATGATGAAATATTTGGTGGTTTAGTTGGAGTGGTGTTAGAACTAGTAAATAACAATATTGTTGCTTGTTTCTTAGACATACTTCTGTGATTTTGTATAACCTTATTTTAGGCATTTTCTTATTATTTCGTCATTAATAATATTAAATAAAAGAAGTTTTAATTTGTCCTTCTTCCTAGAATAAAAATCTGACCCTATAGATACTCACAGACAGCTGGTAAATGGTATTCTAGAAAAAACCTTCAGTAGTAAGCCAGTCGCAGGCGCTCGGTCCATAGCGACATTCGACGCCGAAATGTTTCAATAGAAACCTAAGATTGGTAAACTCTGAATCCTTTTTTTGGAATATCAGTTATCTCGGCTCTTTGTGTAGTGTCTTTTTCATTTTCGAGAAAAATAAAATCTTCTATCTAAAGATAATGTTGAAAACAATACATGGAAATTCTTGAGGAATTCTGTTTTGTTCTAGTATTTTTTGGATTAGTTTGAATAGATGTTTTGTCAGATCTGGTCCTCCGTACTTTAGGAGTTCGTTCGGTATTCTGTCCTCTCCTGCTGATTTTCTATTTTCGTGCTTTGTAATGTATAAATATTAGAAATTATTATGATGAAATATTTGGTGGTTTAGTTGGAGTGGTGTTAGAACTAGTAAATAACAATATTGTTGCTTGTTTCTTAGACATACTTCTGTGATTTTGTATAACCTTATTTTAGGCATTTTCTTATTATTTCGTCATTAATAATATTAAATAAAAGAAGTTTTAATTTGTCCTTCTTCCTAGAATAAAAATCTGACCCTATAGATACTCACAGACAGCTGGTAAATGGTATTCTAGAAAAAACCTTCAGTAGTAAGCCAGTCGCAGGCGCTCGGTCCATAGCGATATTCGACGCCGAAATGTTTCAATAGAAACCTAAGATTGGTAAACTCTGAATCTTTTTTTTGGAATATCAGTTATCTCGGCTCTTTGTGTAGTGTCTTTTTCATTTTCGAGAAAAATAAAATCTTCTATCTAAAGATAATGTTGAAAACAATACATGGAAATTCTTGAGGAATTCTGTTTTGTTCTAGTATTTTTTGGATTAGTTTGAATAGATGTTTTGTCAGATCTGGTCCTCCGTACTTTAGGAGTTCGTTCGGTATTCTGTCCTCTCCTGCTGATTTTCTATTTTCGTGCTTTGTAATGTATAAATATTAGAAATTATTATGATGAAATATTTGGTGGTTTAGTTGGAGTGGTGTTAGAACTAGTAAATAACAATATTGTTGCTTGTTTCTTAGACATACTTCTGTGATTTTGTATAACCTTATTTTAGGCATTTTCTTATTATTTCGTCATTAATAATATTAAATAAAAGAAGTTTTAATTTGTCCTTCTTCCTAGAATAAAAATCTGACCCTATAGATACTCACAGACAGCTGGTAAATGGTATTCTAGAAAAAACCTTCAGTAGTAAGCCAGTCGCAGGCGCTCGGTCCATAGCGACATTCGACGCCGAAATGTTTCAATAGAAACCTAAGATTGGTAAACTCTGAATCCTTTTTTTGGAATATCAGTTATCTCGGCTCTTTGTGTAGTGTCTTTTTCATTTTCGAGAAAAATAAAATCTTCTATCTAAAGATAATGTTGAAAACAATACATGGAAATTCTTGAGGAATTCTGTTTTGTTCTAGTATTTTTTGGATTAGTTTGAATAGATGTTTTGTCAGATCTGGTCCTCCGTACTTTAGGAGTTCGTTCGGTATTCTGTCCTCTCCTGCTGATTTTCTATTTTCGTGCTTTGTAATGTATAAATATTAGAAATTATTATGATGAAATATTTGGTGGTTTAGTTGGAGTGGTGTTAGAACTAGTAAATAACAATATTGTTGCTTGTTTCTTAGACATACTTCTGTGATTTTGTATAACCTTATTTTAGGCATTTTCTTATTATTTCGTCATTAATAATATTAAATAAAAGAAGTTTTAATTTGTCCTTCTTCCTAGAATAAAAATCTGACCCTATAGATACTCACAGACAGCTGGTAAATGGTATTCTAGAAAAAACCTTCAGTAGTAAGCCAGTCGCAGGCGCTCGGTCCATAGCGACATTCGACGCCGAAATGTTTCAATAGAAACCTAAGATTGGTAAACTCTGAATCCTTTTTTTGGAATATCAGTTATCTCGGCTCTTTGTGTAGTGTCTTTTTCATTTTCGAGAAAAATAAAATCTTCTATCTAAAGATAATGTTGAAAACAATACATGGAAATTCTTGAGGAATTCTGTTTTGTTCTAGTATTTTTTGGATTAGTTTGAATAGATGTTTTGTCAGATCTGGTCCTCCGTACTTTAGGAGTTCGTTCGGTATTCTGTCCTCTCCTGCTGATTTTCTATTTTCGTGCTTTGTAATGTATAAATATTAGAAATTATTATGATGAAATATTTGGTGGTTTAGTTGGAGTGGTGTTAGAACTAGTAAATAACAATATTGTTGCTTGTTTCTTAGACATACTTCTGTGATTTTGTATAACCTTATTTTAGGCATTTTCTTATTATTTCGTCATTAATAATATTAAATAAAAGAAGTTTTAATTTGTCCTTCTTCCTAGAATAAAAATCTGACCCTATAGATACTCACAGACAGCTGGTAAATGGTATTCTAGAAAAAAACCTTCAGTAGTAAGCCAGTCGCAGGCGCTCGGTCCATAGCGACATTCGACGCCGAAATGTTTCAATAGAAACCTAAGATTGGTAAACTCTGAATCCTTTTTTTGGAATATCAGTTATCTCGGCTCTTTGTGTAGTGTCTTTTTCATTTTCGAGAAAAATAAAATCTTCTATCTAAAGATAATGTTGAAAACAATACATGGAAATTCTTGAGGAATTCTGTTTTGTTCTAGTATTTTTTGGATTAGTTTGAATAGATGTTTTGTCAGATCTGGTCCTCCGTACTTTAGGAGTTCGTTCGGTATTCTGTCCTCTCCTGCTGATTTTCTATTTTCGTGCTTTGTAATGTATAAATATTAGAAATTATTATGATGAAATATTTGGTGGTTTAGTTGGAGTGGTGTTAGAACTAGTAAATAACAATATTGTTGCTTGTTTCTTAGACATACTTCTGTGATTTTGTATAACCTTATTTTAGGCATTTTCTTATTATTTCGTCATTAATAATATTAAATAAAAGAAGTTTTAATTTGTCCTTCTTCCTAGAATAAAAATCTGACCCTATAGATACTCACAGACAGCTGGTAAATGGTATTCTAGAAAAAACCTTCAGTAGTAAGCCAGTCGCAGGCGCTCGGTCCATAGCGACATTCGACGCCGAAATGTTTCAATAGAAACCTAAGATTGGTAAACTCTGAATCCTTTTTTTGGAATATCAGTTATCTCGGCTCTTTGTGTAGTGTCTTTTTCATTTTCGAGAAAAATAAAATCTTCTATCTAAAGATAATGTTGAAAACAATACATGGAAATTCTTGAGGAATTCTGTTTTGTTCTAGTATTTTTTGGATTAGTTTGAATAGATGTTTTGTCAGATCTGGTCCTCCGTACTTTAGGAGTTCGTTCGGTATTCTGTCCTCTCCTGCTGATTTTCTATTTTCGTGCTTTGTAATGTATAAATATTAGAAATTATTATGATGAAATATTTGGTGGTTTAGTTGGAGTGGTGTTAGAACTAGTAAATAACAATATTGTTGCTTGTTTCTTAGACATACTTCTGTGATTTTGTATAACCTTATTTTAGGCATTTTCTTATTATTTCGTCATTAATAATATTAAATAAAAGAAGTTTTAATTTGTCCTTCTTCCTAGAATAAAAATCTGACCCTATAGATACTCACAGACAGCTGGTAAATGGTATTCTAGAAAAAACCTTCAGTAGTAAGCCAGTCGCAGGCGCTCGGTCCATAGCGACATTCGACGCCGAAATGTTTCAATAGAAACCTAAGATTGGTAAACTCTGAATCTTTTTTTTGGAATATCAGTTATCTCGGCTCTTTGTGTAGTGTCTTTTTCATTTTCGAGAAAAATAAAATCTTCTATCTAAAGATAATGTTGAAAACAATACATGGAAATTCTTGAGGAATTCTGTTTTGTTCTAGTATTTTTTGGATTAGTTTGAATAGATGTTTTGTCAGATCTGGTCCTCCGTACTTTAGGAGTTCGTTCGGTATTCTGTCCTCTCCTGCTGATTTTCTATTTTCGTGTTTTGTAATGTATAAATATTAGAAATTATTATGATGAAATATTTGGTGGTTTAATTGGAGTGGTGTTAGAACTAGTAAATAACAATATTGTTGCTTGTTTCTTAGACATACTTCTGTGATTTTGTATAACCTTATTTTAGGCATTTTCTTATTATTTCGTCATTAATAATATTAAATAAAAGAAGTTTTAATTTGTCCTTCTTCCTAGAATAAAAATCTGACCCTATAGATACTCACAGACAGCTGGTAAATGGTATTCTAGAAAAAACCTTCAGTAGTAAGCCAGTCGCAGGCGCTCGGTCCATAGCGACATTCGACGCCGAAATGTTTCAATAGAAACCTAAGATTGGTAAACTCTGAATCCTTTTTTTGGAATATCAGTTATCTCGGCTCTTTGTGTAGTGTCTTTTTCATTTTCGAGAAAAATAAAATCTTCTATCTAAAGATAATGTTGAAAACAATACATGGAAATTCTTGAGGAATTCTGTTTTGTTCTAGTATTTTTTGGATTAGTTTGAATAGATGTTTTGTCAGATCTGGTCCTCCGTACTTTAGAAGTTCGTTCGGTATTCTGTCCTCTCCTGCTGATTTTCTATTTTCGTGCTTTGTAATGTATAAATATTAGAAATTATTATGATGAAATATTTGGTGGTTTAGTTGGAGTGGTGTTAGAACTAGTAAATAACAATATTGTTGCTTGTTTCTTAGACATACTTCTGTGATTTTGTATAACCTTATTTTAGGCATTTTCTTATTATTTCGTCATTAATAATATTAAATAAAAGAAGTTTTAATTTGTCCTTCTTCCTAGAATAAAAATCTGACCCTATAGATACTCACAGACAGCTGGTAAATGGTATTCTAGAAAAAACCTTCAGTAGTAAGCCAGTCGCAGGCGCTCGGTCCATAGCGACATTCGACGCCGAAATGTTTCAATAGAAACCTAAGATTGGTAAACTCTGAATCCTTTTTTTGGAATATCAGTTATCTCGGCTCTTTGTGTAGTGTCTTTTTCATTTTCGAGAAAAATAAAATCTTCTATCTAAAGATAATGTTGAAAACAATACATGGAAATTCTTGAGGAATTCTGTTTTGTTCTAGTATTTTTTGGATTAGTTTGAATAGATGTTTTGTCAGATCTGGTCCTCCGTACTTTAGGAGTTCGTTCGGTATTCTGTCCTCTCCTGCTGATTTTCTATTTTCGTGCTTTGTAATGTATAAATATTAGAAATTATTATGATGAAATATTTGGTGGTTTAGTTGGAGTGGTGTTAGAACTAGTAAATAACAATATTGTTGCTTGTTTCTTAGACATACTTCTGTGATTTTGTATAACCTTATTTTAGGCATTTTCTTATTATTTCGTCATTAATAATATTAAATAAAAGAAGTTTTAATTTGTCCTTCTTCCTAGAATAAAAATCTGACCCTATAGATACTCACAGACAGCTGGTAAATGGTATTCTAGAAAAAACCTTCAGTAGTAAGCCAGTCGCAGGCGCTCGGTCCATAGCGACATTCGACGCCGAAATGTTTCAATAGAAACCTAAGATTGGTAAACTCTGAATCCTTTTTTTTGGAATATCAGTTATCTCGGCTCTTTGTGTAGTGTCTTTTTCATTTTCGAGAAAAATAAAATCTTCTATCTAAAGATAATGTTGAAAACAATACATGGAAATTCTTGAGGAATTCTGTTTTGTTCTAGTATTTTTTGGATTAGTTTGAATAGATGTTTTGTCAGATCTGGTCCTCCGTACTTTAGGAGTTCGTTCGGTATTCTGTCCTCTCTGCTGATTTTCTATTTTCGTGTTTGTAATGTATAAATATTAGAAATTATTATGATGAAATATTTGGTGGTTTAATTGGAGTGGTGTTAGAACTAGTAAATAACAATATTGTTGCTTGTTTCTTAGACATACTTCTGTGATTTTGTATATCCTTATTTTAGGCATTTTCTTATTATTTCGTCATTATTAATATTAAATAAAAGAAGTTTTAATTTGTCCTTCTTCCTAGAATAAAAATCTGACAGTATAGATACTCACAGACAGCTGGTAAATGGTATTCTAGAAAAAACCTTCAGTAGTAAGCCAGTCGCAGGCGCTCGGTCCATAGCGACATTCGACGCCGAAATGTTTCAATAGAAACCTAAGATTGGTAAACTCTGAATCCTTTTTTTGGAATATCAGTTATCTCGGCTCTTTGTGTAGTGTCTTTTTCATTTTCGAGAAAAATAAAATCTTCTATCTAAAGATAATGTTGAAAACAATACATGGAAATTCTTGAGGAATTCTGTTTTGTTCTAGTATTTTTTGGATTAGTTTGAATAGATGTTTTGTCAGATCTGGTCCTCCGTACTTTAGGAGTTCGTTCGGTATTCTGTCCTCTCCTGCTGATTTTCTATTTTCGTGCTTTGTAATGTATAAATATTAGAAATTATTATGATGAAATATTTGGTGGTTTAGTTGGAGTGGTGTTAGAACTAGTAAATAACAATATTGTTGCTTGTTTCTTAGACATACTTCTGTGATTTTGTATAACCTTATTTTAGGCATTTTCTTATTATTTCGTCATTAATAATATTAAATAAAAGAAGTTTTAATTTGTCCTTCTTCCTAGAATAAAAATCTGACCCTATAGATACTCACAGACAGCTGGTAAATGGTATTCTAGAAAAACCTTCAGTAGTAAGCCAGTCGCGGCGCTCGGTCCATAGCGACATTCGACGCCGAAATGTTTCATAGAACCTAAGATTGGTAAACTCTGAATCCTTTTTTTGGAATATCAGTTATCTCGGCTCTTTGTGTAGTGTCTTTTTCATTTTCGAGAAAAATAAATCTTCTATCTAAAGATAATGTTGAAAACAATACATGGAAATTCTTGAGGAATTCTGTTTTGTTCTAGTATTTTTTGGATTAGTTTGAATAGATGTTTTGTCAGATCTGGTCCTCCGTACTTTAGGAGTTCGTTCGGTATTCTGTCCTCTCCTGCTGATTTTCTATTTTCGTGTTTTGTAATGTATAAATATTAGAAATTATTATGATGAAATATTTGGTGGTTTAGTTGGAGTGGTGTTAGAACTAGTAAATAACAATATTGTTGCTTGTTTCTTAGACATACTTCTGTGATTTTGTATAACCTTATTTTAGGCATTTTCTTATTATTTCGTCATTAATAATATTAAATAAAAGAAGTTTTAATTTGTCCTTCTTCCTAGAATAAAAATCTGACCTATAGATACTCACAGACAGCTGGTAAATGGTATTCTAGAAAAAACCTTCAGTAGTAAGCCAGTCGCAGGCGCTCGGTCCATAGCGACATTCGACGCCGAAATGTTTCAATAGAAACCTAAGATTGGTAAACTCTGAATCCTTTTTTTGGAATATCAGTTATCTCGGCTCTTTGTGTAGTGTCTTTTTCATTTTCGAGAAAAATAAAATCTTCTATCTAAAGATAATGTTGAAAACAATACATGGAAATTCTTGAGGAATTCTGTTTTGTTCTAGTATTTTTTGGATTAGTTTGAATAGATGTTTTGTCAGATCTGGTCCTCCGTACTTTAGGAGTTCGTTCGGTATTCTGTCCTCTCCTGCTGATTTTCTATTTTCGTGCTTTGTAATGTATAAATATTAGAAATTATTATGATGAAATATTTGGTGGTTTAATTGGAGTGGTGTTAGAACTAGTAAATAATAATATTGTTGCTTGTTTCTTAGACATACTTCTCTTATTTGTATAACCTTATTTTAGTCATTTTCTTATTATTTCGTCATTGATAATATTAAATAAAAGAAGTTTTAATTTGTCCTTCTTCCTAGAATAAAAATCTGACCCTATAGATACTCACAGACAGCTGGTAAATGGTATTCTAGAAAAAACCTTCAGTAGTAAGCCAGTCGCAGGCGCTCGGTCCATAGCGACATTCGACGCCGAAATGTTTCAATAGAAACCTAAGATTGGTAAACTCTGAATCCTTTTTTTGGAATATCAGTTATCTCGGCTCTTTGTGTAGTGTCTTTTTCATTTTCGAGAAAAATAAAATCTTCTATCTAAAGATAATGTTGAAAACAATACATGGAAATTCTTGAGGAATTCTGTTTTGTTCTAGTATTTTTTGGATTAGTTTGAATAGATGTTTTGTCAGATCTGGTCCTCCGTACTTTAGGAGTTCGTTCGGTATTCTGTCCTCTCCTGCTGATTTTCTATTTTCGTGTTTTGTAATGTATAAATATTAGAAATTATTATGATGAAATATTTGGTGGTTTAGTTGGAGTGGTGTTAGAACTAGTAAATAACAATATTGTTGCTTGTTTCTTAGACATACTTCTGTGATTTTGTATAACCTTATTTTAGGCATTTTCTTATTATTTCGTCATTAATAATATTAAATAAAAGAAGTTTTAATTTGTCCTTCTTCCTAGAATAAAAATCTGACCCTATAGATACTCACAGACAGCTGGTAAATGGTATTCTAGAAAAAACCTTCAGTAGTAAGCCAGTCGCAGGCGCTCGGTCCATAGCGACATTCGACGCCGAAATGTTTCAATAGAAACCTAAGATTGGTAAACTCTGAATCCTTTTTTTGGAATATCAGTTATCTCGGCTCTTTGTGTAGTGTCTTTTTCATTTTCGAGAAAAATAAAATCTTCTATCTAAAGATAATGTTGAAAACAATACATGGAAATTCTTGAGGAATTCTGTTTTGTTCTAGTATTTTTTGGATTAGTTTGAATAGATGTTTTGTCAGATCTGGTCCTCCGTACTTTAGGAGTTCGTTCGGTATTCTGTCCTCTCCTGCTGATTTTCTATTTTCGTGTTTTGTAATGTATAAATATTAGAAATTATTATGATGAAATATTTGGTGGTTTAGTTGGAGTGGTGTTAGAACTAGTAAATAACAATATTGTTGCTTGTTTCTTAGACATACTTCTGTGATTTTGTATAACCTTATTTTAGGCATTTTCTTATTATTTCGTCATTAATAATATTAAATAAAAGAAGTTTTAATTTGTCCTTCTTCCTAGAATAAAAATCTGACCCTATAGATACTCACAGACAGCTGGTAAATGGTATTCTAGAAAAAACCTTCAGTAGTAAGCCAGTCGCAGGCGCTCGGTCCATAGCGACATTCGACGCCGAAATGTTTCAATAGAAACCTAAGATTGGTAAACTCTGAATCCTTTTTTGGAATATCAGTTATCTCGGCTCTTTGTGTAGTGTCTTTTTCATTTTCGAGAAAAATAAAATCTTCTATCTAAAGATAATGTTGAAAACAATACATGGAAATTCTTGAGGAATTCTGTTTTGTTCTAGTATTTTTTGGATTAGTTTGAATAGATGTTTTGTCAGATCTGGTCCTCCGTACTTTAGGAGTTCGTTCGGTATTCTGTCCTCTCCTGCTGATTTTCTATTTTCGTGTTTTGTAATGTATAAATATTAGAAATTATTATGATGAAATATTTGGTGGTTTAATTGGAGTGGTGTTAGAACTAGTAAATAACAATATTGTTGCTTGTTTCTTAGACATACTTCTGTGATTTTGTATAACCTTATTTTAGGCATTTTCTTATTATTTCGTCATTAATAATATTAAATAAAAGAAGTTTTAATTTGTCCTTCTTCCTAGAATAAAAATCTGACCCTATAGATACTTACAGATAGCTGGTAAATGGTATTCTAGAAAAAACCTTCAGTAGTAAGCCAGTCGCAGGCGCTCGGTCCATAGCGACATTCGACGCCGAAATGTTTCAATAGAAACCTAAGATTGGTAAACTCTGAATCCTTTTTTTGGAATATCAGTTATCTCGGCTCTTTGTGTAGTGTTTTTTTCATTTTCGAGAAAAATAAAATCTTCCATCTAAAGATAATGTTAAAAACAATACATGGAAATTCTTGAGGAATTCTGTTTTGTTCTAGTATTTTTTGGATTAGTTTGGATAGATGTTTTGATCAGAGTTCTGGTCCTCCGTACTTTAGGAGTTCGTTCGGTATTCAGATCTGGTCCTCCGTACCGTTCGGTATTCTGTCCTCTCCTGCTGATTTTCTATTTTCGTGTTTTGTAATGTATAAATATTAGAAATTATTATGATGAAATATTTGGTGGTTTAATTGGAGTGGTGTTAGAACTAGTAAATAACAATATTGTTGCTTGTTTCTTAGACATACTTCTGTGATTTTGTATAACCTTATTTTAGGCATTTTCTTATTATTTCGTCATTAATAATATTAAATAAAAGAAGTTTTAATTTGTCCTTCTTCCTAGAATAAAAATCTGACCCTATAGATACTCACAGACAGCTGGTAAATGGTATTCTAGAAAAAACCTTCAGTAGTAAGCCAGTCGCAGGCGCTCGGTCCATAGCGACATTCGACGCCGAAATGTTTCAATAGAAACCTAAGATTGGTAAACTCTGAATCCTTTTTTTGGAATATCAGTTATCTCGGCTCTTTGTGTAGTGTCTTTTTCATTTTCGAGAAAAATAAAATCTTCTATCTAAAGATAATGTTGAAAACAATACATGGAAATTCTTGAGGAATTCTGTTTTGTTCTAGTATTTTTTGGATTAGTTTGAATAGATGTTTTGTCAGATCTGGTCCTCCGTACTTTAGGAGTTCGTTCGGTATTCTGTCCTCTCCTGCTGATTTTCTATTTTCGTGTTTTGTAATGTATAAATATTAGAAATTATTATGATGAAATATTTGGTGGTTTAGTTGGAGTGGTGTTAGAACTAGTAAATAACAATATTGTTGCTTGTTTCTTAGACATACTTCTGTGATTTTGTATAACCTTATTTTAGGCATTTTCTTATTATTTCGTCATTAATAATATTAAATAAAAGAAGTTTTAATTTGTCCTTCTTCCTAGAATAAAAATCTGACCCTATAGATACTCACAGACAGCTGGTAAATGGTATTCTAGAAAAAACCTTCAGTAGTAAGCCAGTCGCAGGCGCTCGGTCCATAGCGACATTCGACGCCGAAATGTTTCAATAGAAACCTAAGATTGGTAAACTCTGAATCCTTTTTTTGGAATATCAGTTATCTCGGCTCTTTGTGTAGTGTCTTTTTCATTTTCGAGAAAAATAAAATCTTCTATCTAAAGATAATGTTGAAAACAATACATGGAAATTCTTGAGGAATTCTGTTTTGTTCTAGTATTTTTTGGATTAGTTTGAATAGATGTTTTGTCAGATCTGGTCCTCCGTACTTTAGGAGTTCGTTCGGTATTCTGTCCTCTCCTGCTGATTTTCTATTTTCGTGTTTTGTAATGTATAAATATTAGAAATTATTATGATGAAATATTTGGTGGTTTAGTTGGAGTGGTGTTAGAACTAGTAAATAACAATATTGTTGCTTGTTTCTTAGACATACTTCTGTGATTTTGTATAACCTTATTTTAGGCATTTTCTTATTATTTCGTCATTAATAATATTAAATAAAAGAAGTTTTAATTTGTCCTTCTTCCTAGAATAAAAATCTGACCCTATAGATACTCACAGACAGCTGGTAAATGGTATTCTAGAAAAAACCTTCAGTAGTAAGCCAGTCGCAGGCGCTCGGTCCATAGCGACATTCGACGCCGAAATGTTTCAATAGAAACCTAAGATTGGTAAACTCTGAATCCTTTTTTTGGAATATCAGTTATCTCGGCTCTTTGTGTAGTGTCTTTTTCATTTTCGAGAAAAATAAAATCTTCTATCTAAAGATAATGTTGAAAACAATACATGGAAATTCTTGAGGAATTCTGTTTTGTTCTAGTATTTTTTGGATTAGTTTGAATAGATGTTTTGTCAGATCTGGTCCTCCGTACTTTAGGAGTTCGTTCGGTATTCTGTCCTCTCCTGCTGATTTTCTATTTTCGTGTTTTGTAATGTATAAATATTAGAAATTATTATGATGAAATATTTGGTGGTTTAGTTGGAGTGGTGTTAGAACTAGTAAATAACAATATTGTTGCTTGTTTCTTAGACATACTTCTGTGATTTTGTATAACCTTATTTTAGGCATTTTCTTATTATTTCGTCATTAATAATATTAAATAAAAGAAGTTTTAATTTGTCCTTCTTCCTAGAATAAAAATCTGACCCTATAGATACTCACAGACAGCTGGTAAATGGTATTCTAGAAAAAACCTTCAGTAGTAAGCCAGTCGCAGGCGCTCGGTCCATAGCGACATTCGACGCCGAAATGTTTCAATAGAAACCTAAGATTGGTAAACTCTGAATCCTTTTTTTGGAATATCAGTTATCTCGGCTCTTTGTGTAGTGTCTTTTTCATTTTCGAGAAAAATAAAATCTTCTATCTAAAGATAATGTTGAAAACAATACATGGAAATTCTTGAGGAATTCTGTTTTGTTCTAGTATTTTTTGGATTAGTTTGAATAGATGTTTTGTCAGATCTGGTCCTCCGTACTTTAGGAGTTCGTTCGGTATTCTGTCCTCTCCTGCTGATTTTCTATTTTCGTGTTTTGTAATGTATAAATATTAGAAATTATTATGATGAAATATTTGGTGGTTTAATTGGAGTGGTGTTAGAACTAGTAAATAACAATATTGTTGCTTGTTTCTTAGACATACTTCTGTGATTTTGTATAACCTTATTTTAGGCATTTTCTTATTATTTCGTCATTAATAATATTAAATAAAAGAAGTTTTAATTTGTCCTTCTTCCTAGAATAAAAATCTGACCCTATAGATACTCACAGACAGCTGGTAAATGGTATTCTAGAAAAAACCTTCAGTAGTAAGCCAGTCGCAGGCGCTCGGTCCATAGCGACATTCGACGCCGAAATGTTTCAATAGAAACCTAAGATTGGTAAACTCTGAATCTTTTTTTTGGAATATCAGTTATCTCGGCTCTTTGTGTAGTGTCTTTTTCATTTTCGAGAAAAATAAAATCTTCTATCTAAAGATAATGTTGAAAACAATACATGGAAATTCTTGAGGAATTCTGTTTTGTTCTAGTATTTTTTGGATTAGTTTGAATAGATGTTTTGTCAGATCTGGTCCTCCGTACTTTAGGAGTTCGTTCGGTATTCTGTCCTCTCCTGCTGATTTTCTATTTTCGTGTTTTGTAATGTATAAATATTAGAAATTATTATGATGAAATATTTGGTGGTTTAATTGGAGTGGTGTTAGAACTAGTAAATAACAATATTGTTGCTTGTTTCTTAGACATACTTCTGTGATTTTGTATAACCTTATTTTAGGCATTTTCTTATTATTTCGTCATTAATAATATTAAATAAAAGAAGTTTTAATTTGTCCTTCTTCCTAGAATAAAAATCTGACCCTATAGATACTCACAGACAGCTGGTAAATGGTATTCTAGAAAAAACCTTCAGTAGTAAGCCAGTCGCAGGCGCTCGGTCCATAGCGACATTCGACGCCGAAATGTTTCAATAGAAACCTAAGATTGGTAAACTCTGAATCCTTTTTTTGGAATATCAGTTATCTCGGCTCTTTGTGTAGTGTCTTTTTCATTTTCGAGAAAAATAAAATCTTCTATCTAAAGATAATGTTGAAAACAATACATGGAAATTCTTGAGGAATTCTGTTTTGTTCTAGTATTTTTTGGATTAGTTTGAATAGATGTTTTGTCAGATCTGGTCCTCCGTACTTTAGGAGTTCGTTCGGTATTCTGTCCTCTCCTGCTGATTTTCTATTTTCGTGTTTTGTAATGTATAAATATTAGAAATTATTATGATGAAATATTTGGTGGTTTAATTGGAGTGGTGTTAGAACTAGTAAATAACAATATTGTTGCTTGTTTCTTAGACATACTTCTGTGATTTTGTATAACCTTATTTTAGGCATTTTCTTATTATTTCGTCATTAATAATATTAAATAAAAGAAGTTTTAATTTGTCCTTCTTCCTAGAATAAAAATCTGACCTATAGATACTCACAGACAGCTGGTAAATGGTATTCTAGAAAAAACCTTCAGTAGTAAGCCAGTCGCAGGCGCTCGGTCCATAGCGACATTCGACGCCGAAATGTTTCAATAGAAACCTAAGATTGGTAAACTCTGAATCCTTTTTTTGGAATATCAGTTATCTCGGCTCTTTGTGTAGTGTCTTTTTCATTTTCGAGAAAAATAAAATCTTCTATCTAAAGATAATGTTGAAAACAATACATGGAAATTCTTGAGGAATTCTGTTTTGTTCTAGTATTTTTTGGATTAGTTTGAATAGATGTTTTGTCAGATCTGGTCCTCCGTACTTTAGGAGTTCGTTCGGTATTCTGTCCTCTCCTGCTGATTTTCTATTTTCGTGTTTTGTAATGTATAAATATTAGAAATTATTATGATGAAATATTTGGTGGTTTAATTGGAGTGGTGTTAGAACTAGTAAATAACAATATTGTTGCTTGTTTCTTAGACATACTTCTGTGATTTTGTATAACCTTATTTTAGGCATTTTCTTATTATTTCGTCATTAATAATATTAAATAAAAGAAGTTTTAATTTGTCCTTCTTCCTAGAATAAAAATCTGACCCTATAGATACTCACAGACAGCTGGTAAATGGTATTCTAGAAAAAACCTTCAGTAGTAAGCCAGTCGCAGGCGCTCGGTCCATAGCGACATTCGACGCCGAAATGTTTCAATAGAAACCTAAGATTGGTAAACTCTGAATCCTTTTTTTGGAATATCAGTTATCTCGGCTCTTTGTGTAGTGTCTTTTTCATTTTCGAGAAAAATAAAATCTTCTATCTAAAGATAATGTTGAAAACAATACATGGAAATTCTTGAGGAATTCTGTTTTGTTCTAGTATTTTTTGGATTAGTTTGAATAGATGTTTTGTCAGATCTGGTCCTCCGTACTTTAGGAGTTCGTTCGGTATTCTGTCCTCTCCTGCTGATTTTCTATTTTCGTGTTTTGTAATGTATAAATATTAGAAATTATTATGATGAAATATTTGGTGGTTTAATTGGAGTGGTGTTAGAACTAGTAAATAACAATATTGTTGCTTGTTTCTTAGACATACTTCTGTGATTTTGTATAACCTTATTTTAGGCATTTTCTTATTATTTCGTCATTAATAATATTAAATAAAAGAAGTTTTAATTTGTCCTTCTTCCTAGAATAAAAATCTGACCCTATAGATACTCACAGACAGCTGGTAAATGGTATTCTAGAAAAAACCTTCAGTAGTAAGCCAGTCGCAGGCGCTCGGTCCATAGCGACATTCGACGCCGAAATGTTTCAATAGAAACCTAAGATTGGTAAACTCTGAATCCTTTTTTTGGAATATCAGTTATCTCGGCTCTTTGTGTAGTGTCTTTTTCATTTTCGAGAAAAATAAAATCTTCTATCTAAAGATAATGTTGAAAACAATACATGGAAATTCTTGAGGAATTCTGTTTTGTTCTAGTATTTTTTGGATTAGTTTGAATAGATGTTTTGTCAGATCTGGTCCTCCGTACTTTAGGAGTTCGTTCGGTATTCTGTCCTCTCCTGCTGATTTTCTATTTTCGTGTTTTGTAATGTATAAATATTAGAAATTATTATGATGAAATATTTGGTGGTTTAATTGGAGTGGTGTTAGAACTAGTAAATAACAATATTGTTGCTTGTTTCTTAGACATACTTCTGTGATTTTGTATAACCTTATTTTAGGCATTTTCTTATTATTTCGTCATTAATAATATTAAATAAAAGAAGTTTTAATTTGTCCTTCTTCCTAGAATAAAAATCTGACCCTATAGATACTCACAGACAGCTGGTAAATGGTATTCTAGAAAAAACCTTCAGTAGTAAGCCAGTCGCAGGCGCTCGGTCCATAGCGACATTCGACGCCGAAATGTTTCAATAGAAACCTAAGATTGGTAAACTCTGAATCTTTTTTTGGAATATCAGTTATCTCGGCTCTTTGTGTAGTGTCTTTTTCATTTTCGAGAAAAATAAAATCTTCTATCTAAAGATAATGTTGAAAACAATACATGGAAATTCTTGAGGAATTCTGTTTTGTTCTAGTATTTTTTGGATTAGTTTGAATAGATGTTTTGTCAGATCTGGTCCTCCGTACTTTAGGAGTTCGTTCGGTATTCTGTCCTCTCCTGCTGATTTTCTATTTTCGTGTTTTGTAATGTATAAATATTAGAAATTATTATGATGAAATATTTGGTGGTTTAATTGGAGTGGTGTTAGAACTAGTAAATAACAATATTGTTGCTTGTTTCTTAGACATACTTCTGTGATTTTGTATAACCTTATTTTAGGCATTTTCTTATTATTTCGTCATTAATAATATTAAATAAAAGAAGTTTTAATTTGTCCTTCTTCCTAGAATAAAAATCTGACCCTATAGATACTCACAGACAGCTGGTAAATGGTATTCTAGAAAAAACCTTCAGTAGTAAGCCAGTCGCAGGCGCTCGGTCCATAGCGACATTCGACGCCGAAATGTTTCAATAGAAACCTAAGATTGGTAAACTCTGAATCCTTTTTTTGGAATATCAGTTATCTCGGCTCTTTGTGTAGTGTCTTTTTCATTTTCGAGAAAAATAAAATCTTCTATCTAAAGATAATGTTGAAAACAATACATGGAAATTCTTGAGGAATTCTGTTTTGTTCTAGTATTTTTTGGATTAGTTTGAATAGTTGTTTTGTCAGATCTGGTCCTCCGTACTTTAGGAGTTCGTTCGGTATTCTGTCCTCTCCTGCTGATTTTCTATTTTCGTGTTTTGTAATGTATAAATATTAGAAATTATTATGATGAAATATTTGGTGGTTTAATTGGAGTGGTGTTAGAACTAGTAAATAACAATATTGTTGCTTGTTTCTTAGACATACTTCTGTGATTTTGTATAACCTTATTTTAGGCATTTTCTTATTATTTCGTCATTAATAATATTAAATAAAAGAAGTTTTAATTTGTCCTTCTTCCTAGAATAAAAATCTGACCCTATAGATACTCACAGACAGCTGGTAAATGGTATTCTAGAAAAAACCTTCAGTAGTAAGCCAGTCGCAGGCGCTCGGTCCATAGCGACATTCGACGCCGAAATGTTTCAATAGAAACCTAAGATTGGTAAACTCTGAATCCTTTTTTTGGAATATCAGTTATCTCGGCTCTTTGTGTAGTGTCTTTTTTATTTTCGAGAAAAATAAAATCTTCTATCTAAAGATAATTTGAAAACAATACATGGAAATTCTTGAGGAATTCTGTTTTGTTCTAGTATTTTTTGGATTAGTTGAATAGATGTTTTGTCAGATCTGGTCCTCCGTACTTTAGGAGTTCGTTCGGTATTCTGTCCTCTCCTGCTGATTTTCTATTTTCGTGTTTTGTAATGTATAAATATTAGAAATTATTATGATGAAATATTTGGTGGTTTAGTTGGAGTGGTGTTAGAAATAGTAAATAACAATATTGTTGCTTGTTTCTTAGACATACTTCTGTGATTTTGTATAACCTTATTTTAGGCATTTTCTTATTATTTCGTCATTATTAATATTAAATAAAAGAAGTTTTAATTTGTCCTTCTTCCTAGAATAAAAATCTGACCCTATAGATACTCACAGACAGCTGGTAAATGGTATTCTAGAAAAAACCTTCAGTAGTAAGCCAGTCGCAGGCGCTCGGTCCATAGCGACATTCGACGCCGAAATGTTTCAATAGAAACCTAAGATTGGTAAACTCTGAATCCTTTTTTTGGAATATCAGTTATCTCGGCTCTTTGTGTAGTGTCTTTTTCATTTTCGAGAAAAATAAAATCTTCTATCTAAAGATAATGTTGAAAACAATACATGGAAATTCTTGAGGAATTCTGTTTTGTTCTAGTATTTTTTGGATTAGTTTGAATAGTCATTTGTCAGATCTGGTCCTCCGTACTTTAGGAGTTCGTTCGGTATTCTGTCCTCTCCTGCTGATTTTCTATTTTCGTGTTTTGTAATGTATAAATATTAGAAATTATTATGATGAAATATTTGGTGGTTTAATTGGAGTGGTGTTAGAAGTAGTAAATAACAATATTGTTGCTTGTTTCTTAGACATACTTCTGTGATTTTGTATAACCTTATTTTAGGCATTTTCTTATTATTTCGTCATTAATAATATTAAATAAAAAAAGTTTTAATTTGTCCTTCTTCCTAGAATAAAAATCTGACCCTATAGATACTCACAGACAGCTGGTAAATGGTATTCTAGAAAAAACCTTCAGTAGTAAGCCAGTCGCAGGCGCTCGGTCCATAGCGACATTCGACGCCGAAATGTTTCAATAGAAACCTAAGATTGGTAAACTCTGAATCCTTTTTTTGGAATATCAGTTATCTCGGCTCTTTGTGTAGTGTCTTTTTCATTTTCGAGAAAAATAAAATCTTCTATCTAAAGATAATGTTGAAAACAATACATGGAAATTCTTGAGGAATTCTGTTTTGTTCTAGTATTTTTTGGATTAGTTTGAATAGATGTTTTGTCAGATCTGGTCCTCCGTACTTTAGGAGTTCGTTCGGTATTCTGTCCTCTCCTGCTGATTTTCTATTTTCGTGTTTTGTAATGTATAAATATTAGAAATTATTATGATGAAATATTTGGTGGTTTAGTTGGAGTGGTGTTAGAACTAGTAAATAACAATATTGTTGCTTGTTTCTTAGACATACTTCTGTGATTTTGTATAACCTTATTTTAGGCATTTTCTTATTATTTCGTCATTAATAATATTAAATAAAAGAAGTTTTAATTTGTCCTTCTTCCTAGAATAAAAATCTGACACTATAGATACTCACAGACAGCTGGTAAATGGTATTCTAGAAAAAATCTTCAGTAGTAAGCCAGTCGCAGGCGCTCGGTCCATAGCGACATTCGACGCCGAAATGTTTCAATAGAAACCTAAGATTGGTAAACTCTGAATCCTTTTTTTGGAATATCAGTTATCTCGGCTCTTTGTGTAGTGTCTTTTTCATTTTCGAGAAAAATAATATCTTCTATCTAAAGATAATATTGAAAACAATACATGGAAATTCTTGAGGAATTCTGTTTTGTTCTAGTATTTTTTGGATTAGTTTGAATAGATGTTTTGTCAGATCTGGTCCTCCGTACTTTAGGAGTTCGTTCGGTATTCTGTCCTCTCCTGCTGATTTTCTATTTTCGTGTTTTGTAATGTATAAATATTAGAAATTATTATGATGAAATATTTGGTGGTTTAATTGGAGTGGTGTTAGAACTAGTAAATAACAATATTGTTGCTTGTTTCTTAGACATACTTCTGTGATTTTGTATAACCTTATTTTAGGCATTTTTGTATTATTTCGTCATTAATAATATTAAATAAAAGAAGTTTTAATTTGTCCTTCTTCCTAGAATAAAAATCTGACCCTATAGATACTCACAGACAGCTGGTAAATGGTATTCTAGAAAAAACCTTCAGTAGTAAGCCAGTCGCAGGCGCTCGGTCCATAGCGACATTCGACGCCGAAATGTTTCAATAGAAACCTAAGATTGGTAAACTCTGAATCCTTTTTTTGGAATATCAGTTATCTCGGCTCTTTGTGTAGTGTCTTTTTCATTTTCGAGAAAAATAAAATCTTCTATCTAAAGATAATGTTGAAAACAATACATGGAAATTCTTGAGGAATTCTGTTTTGTTTTAGTATTTTTTGGATTAGTTTGAATAGATGTTTTGTCAGATCTGGTCCTCCGTACTTTAGAAGTTCGTTCGGTATTCTGTCCTCTCCTGCTGATTTTCTATTTTCGTGTTTTGTAATGTATAAATATTAGAAATTATTATGATGAAATATTTGGTGGTTTAATTGGAGTGGTGTTAGAACTAGTAAATAACAATATTGTTGCTTGTTTCTTAGACATACTTCTGTGATTTTGTATAACCTTATTTTAGGCATTTTTTATTATTTCGTCATTAATAATATTAAATAAAAGAAGTTTTAATTTGTCCTTCTTCCTAGAATAAAAATCTGACCCTATAGATACTCACAGACAGCTGGTAAATGGTATTCTAGAAAAAACCTTCAGTAGTAAGCCAGTCGCAGGCGCTCGGTCCATAGCGACATTCGACGCCGAAATGTTTCAATAGAAACCTAAGATTGGTAAACTCTGAATCCTTTTTTTGGAATATCAGTTATCTCGGCTCTTTGTGTAGTGTCTTTTTCATTTTCGAGAAAAATAAAATCTTCTATCTAAAGATAATGTTAAAAACAATACATGGAAATTCTTGAGGAATTCTGTTTTGTTCTAGTATTTTTTGGATTAGTTTGAATAGATGTTTTGTCAGATCTGGTCCTCCGTACTTTAGGAGTTCGTTCGGTATTCTGTCCTCTCCTGCTGATTTTCTATTTTCGTGCTTTGTAATGTATAAATATTAGAAATTATTATGATGAAATATTTGGTGGTTTAGTTGGAGTGGTGTTAGAACTAGTAAATAACAATATTGTTGCTTGTTTCTTAGACATACTTCTGTGATTTTGTATAACCTTATTTTAGGCATTTTTTTATTATTTCGTCATTAATAATATTAAATAAAAGAAGTTTTAATTTGTCCTTCTTCCTAGAATAAAAATCTGACCCTATAGATACTCACAGACAGCTGGTAAATGGTATTCTAGAAAAAACCTTCAGTAGTAAGCCAGTCGCAGGCGCTCGGTCCATAGCGACATTCGACGCCGAAATGTTTCAATAGAAACCTAAGATTGGTAAACTCTGAATCCTTTTTTGGAATATCAGTTATCTCGGCTCTTTGTGTAGTGTCTTTTTCATTTTCGAGAAAAATAAAATCTTCTATCTAAAGATAATGTTGAAAACAATACATGGAAATTCTTGAGGAATTCTGTTTTGTTCTAGTATTTTTTGGATTAGTTTGAATAGATGTTTTGTCAGATCTGGTCCTCCGTACTTTAGAAGTTCGTTCGGTATTCTGTCCTCTCCTGCTGATTTTCTATTTTCGTGCTTTGTAATGTATAAATATTAGAAATTATTATGATGAAATATTTGGTGGTTTAGTTGGAGTGGTGTTAGAACTAGTAAATAACAATATTGTTGCTTGTTTCTTAGACATACTTCTGTGATTTTGTATAACCTTATTTTAGGCATTTTCTTATTATTTCGTCATTAATAATATTAAATAAAAGAAGTTTTAATTTGTCCTTCTTCCTAGAATAAAAATCTGACCCTATAGATACTCACAGACAGCTGGTAAATGGTATTCTAGAAAAAACCTTCAGTAGTAAGCCAGTCGCAGGCGCTCGGTCCATAGCGACATTCGACGCCGAAATGTTTCAATAGAAACCTAAGATTGGTAAACTCTGAATCTTTTTTTTGGAATATCAGTTATCTCGGCTCTTTGTGTAGTGTCTTTTTCATTTTCGAGAAAAATAAAATCTTCTATCTAAAGATAATGTTGAAAACAATACATGGAAATTCTTGAGGAATTCTGTTTTGTTCTAGTATTTTTTGGATTAGTTTGAATAGTTGTTTTGTCAGATCTGGTCCTCCGTACTTTAGGAGTTCGTTCGGTATTCTGTCCTCTCCTGCTGATTTTCTATTTTCGTGTTTCGTAATGTATAAATATTAGAAATTATTATGATGAAATATTTGGTGGTTTAATTGGAGTGGTGTTAGAACTAGTAAAAACAATATTGTTGCTTGTTTCTTAGACATATGCTTTAAATATTAGAAGTTATTATGATGAAATACTTGGTGGTTTAATTGAGTGGTATTATTAGTGAATAACAATAGTGTTGCTTGTTTCTTCGACATACTTCTGTGATTTTGTATAACCTTATTTTAGGCATTTTCTTATTATTTTGTCATTAATAATATTAAATAAAAGAAGTTTTAATTTGTCCTTCTTCCTAGAATAAAAATCTGACCCTATAGATACTCACAGATAGCTGGTAAATGGTATTCTAGAAAAAACCTTCAGTAGTAAGCCAGTCGCAGGCGCTCGGTCCATAGCGACATTCGACGCCGAAATGTTTTAATAGAAACCTAAGATTGGTAAACTCTGAATCCTTTTTTTGGAATATCAGTTATCTCGGCTCTTTGTGTAGTGTCTTTTTCATTTTCGAGAAAAATAAAATCTTCTATCTAAAGATAATGTTGAAAACAATACATGGAAATTCTTGAGGAATTCTGTTTTGTTCTAGTATTTTTTGGATTAGTTTGAATAGATGTTTTGTCAGATCTGGTCCTCCGTACTTTAGAAGTTCGTTCGGTATTCTGTCCTCTCCTGCTGATTTTCTATTTTCGTGCTTTGTAATGTATAAATATTAGAAATTATTATGATGAAATATTTGGTGGTTTAGTTGGAGTGGTGTTAGAACTAGTAAATAACAATATTGTTGCTTGTTTCTTAGACATACTTCTGTGATTTTGTATAACCTTATTTTAGGCATTTTCTTATTATTTCGTCATTAGTAATATTAAATAAAAGAAGTTTTAATTTGTCCTTCTTCCTAGAATAAAAATCTGACCCTATAGATACTCACAGACAGCTGGTAAATGGTATTCTAGAAAAAACCTTCAGTAGTAAGCCAGTCGCAGGCGCTCGGTCCATAGCGACATTCGACGCCGAAATGTTTCAATAGAAACCTAAGATTGGTAAACTCTGAATCCTTTTTTTGGAATATCAGTTATCTCGGCTCTTTGTGTAGTGACTTTTTCATTTTCGAGAAAAATAAAACTTTCTATCTAAAGATAATGTTGAAAACAATACATGGAAATTCTTGAGGAATTCTGTTTTGTTCTAGTATTTTTTGGATTAGTTTGGATAGATGTTTTGTCAGATCTGGTCCTCCGTACTTTAGGAGTTCGTTCGGTATTCTGTCCTCTCCTGCTGATTTTCTATATTCGTGCTTTGTAATGTATAAATATTAGAAATTATTATGATGAAATATTTGGTGGTTTAGTTGGAGTGGTGTTAGAATTAGTAAATAACAATATTGTTGCTTGTTTCTTAGACATACTTCTGTGATTTTGTATAACCTTATTTTAGGCATTTTTGTATTATTTCGTCATTAATAATATTAAATAATAGAAGTTTTAATTTGTCCTTCTTCCTAGAATAAAAATCTGACCCTATAGATACTCACAGACAGCTGGTAAATGGTATTCTAGAAAAAACCTTCAGTAGTAAGCCAGTCGCAGGCGCTCGGTCCATAGCGACATTCGACGCCGAAATGTTTCAATAGAAACCTAAGATTGGTAAACTCCGAATCCTTTTTTTGGAATATCAGTTATCTCGGCTCTTTGTGTAGTGTCTTTTTCATTTTCGAGAAAAATAAAATCTTCTATCTAAAGATAATGTTGAAAACAATACATGGAAATTCTTGAGGAATTCTGTTTTGTTCTAGTATTTTTTGGATTAGTTTGAATAGATGTTTTGTCAGATCTGGTCCTCCGTACTTTAGGAGTTCGTTCGGTATTCTGTCCTCTCCTGCTGATTTTCTATTTTCGTGCTTTGTAATGTATAAATATTAGAAATTATTATGATGAAATATTTGGTGGTTTAGTTGGAGTGGTGTTAGAACTAGTAAATAACAATATTGTTGCTTGTTTCTTAGACATACTTCTGTGATTTTGTATAACCTTATTTTAGGCATTTTCTTATTATTTCGTCATTAATAATATTAAATAAAAGAAGTTTTAATTTGTCCTTCTTCCTAGAATAAAAATCTGACCCTATAGATACTCACAGACAGCTGGTAAATGGTATTCTAGAAAAAACCTTCAGTAGTAAGCCAGTCGCAGGCGCTCGGTCCATAGCGACATTCGACGCCGAAATGTTTCAATAGAAACCTAAGATTGGTAAACTCTGAATCCTTTTTTTGGAATATCAGTTATCTCGGCTCTTTGTGTAGTGTCTTTTTCATTTTCGAGAAAAATAAAATCTTCTATCTAAAGATAATGTTGAAAACAATACATGGAAATTCTTGAGGAATTCTGTTTTGTTCTAGTATTTTTTGGATTAGTTTGAATAGATGTTTTGTCAGATCTGGTCCTCCGTACTTTAGAAGTTCGTTCGGTATTCTGTCCTCTCCTGCTGATTTTCTATTTTCGTGCTTTGTAATGTATAAATATTAGAAATTATTATGATGAAATATTTGGTGGTTTAATTGGAGTGGTGTTAGAACTAGTAAATAACAATATTGTTGCTTGTTTCTTAGACATACTTCTGTGATTTTGTATAACCTTATTTTAGGCATTTTCTTATTATTTCGTCATTAGTAATATTAAATAAAAGAAGTTTTAATTTGTCCTTCTTCCTAGAATAAAAATCTGACCCTATAGATACTCACAGACAGCTGGTAAATGGTATTCTAGAAAAAACCTTCAGTAGTAAGCCAGTCGCAGGCGCTCGGTCCATAGCGACATTCGACGCCGAAATGTTTCAATAGAAACCAAGATTGGTAAACTCTGAATCCTTTTTTTGGAATATCAGTTATCTCGGCTCTTTGTGTAGTGTCTTTTTCATTTTCGAGAAAAATAATATCTTCTATCTAAAGATAGTATTAAAAACAATACATGGAAATTCTTGAGGAATTCTGTTTTGTTCTAGTATTTTTTGGATTAGTTTGAATAGATGTTTTGTCAGATCTGGTCCTCCGTACTTTAGGAGTTCGTTCGGTATTCTGTCCTCTCCTGCTGATTTTCTATTTTCGTGTTTTGTCATGTATAAATATTAGAAATTATTATGATGAAATATTTGGTGGTTTAATTGGAGTGGTGTTAGAACTAGTAAATAACAATATTGTTGCTTGTTTCTTAGACATACTTCTGTGATTTTGTATAACCTTATTTTAGGCATTTTCTTATTATTTCGTCATTAATAATATTAAATAAAAGAAGTTTTAATTTGTCCTTCTTCCTAGAATAAAAATCTGACCCTATAGATACTCACAGACAGCTGGTAAATGGTATTCTAGAAAAAACCTTCAGTAGTAAGCCAGTCGCAGGCGCTCGGTCCATAGCGACTTTCGACGCCGAAATGTTTCAATAGAAACCTAAGATTGGTAAACTCTGAATCTTTTTTTTTGGAATATCAGTTATCTCGGCTCTTTGTGTAGTGTCTTTTTATTTTCGAGAAAAATAAAATCTTCTATCTAAAGATAATGTTGAAAACAATACATCGAAATTCTTGAGCAATTCTGTTTTGTTCTAGTATTTTTTGGATTAGTTTGAATAGTTGTTTTGTCAGATCTGGTCCTCCGTACTTTAGGAGTTCGTTCGGTATTCTGTCCTCTCCTGCTGATTTTCTATTTTCGTGTTTCGTAATGTATAAATATTAGAAATTATTATGATGAAATATTTGGTGGTTTAATTGGAGTGGTGTTAGAACTAGTAAAAACAATATTGTTGTTTGTTTCTTAGACATATGCTTTAAATATTAGAAGTTATTATGATGAAATACTTAATGGTTTAATTGGAGTGGTATTAGAATTAATGAATAACAATAGTGTTGCTTGTTTCTTCGACATACTTCTGTGATTTTGTATAACCTTATTTTAGGCATTTTCTTATTATTTCGTCATTAATAATATTAAATAAAAGAAGTTTTAATTTGTCCCTTTTCCTAGAATTAAAATCTGACCCTATAGATACTCACAGATAGCTGGTAAATGGTATTCTAGAAAAAACCTTCAGTAGTAAGCCAGTCGCAGGCGCTCGGTCCATAGCGACATTCGACGCCGAAATGTTTCAATAGAAACCTAAGATTGGTAAACTCTGAATCCTTTTTTTGGAATATCAGTTATCTCGGCTCTTTGTGTAGTGTCTTTTTCATTTTCGAGAAAAATAAAATCTTCTATCTAAAGATAATGTTGAAAACAATACATGGAAATTCTTGAGGAATTCTGTTTCGTTCTAGTATTTTTTGGATTAGTTTGAATAGATGTTTTGTCAGATCTGGTCCTCCGTACTTTAGAAGTTCGTTCGGTATTCTGTCCTCTCCTGCTGATTTTCTATTTTCGTGCTTTGTAATGTATAAATATTAGAAATTATTATGATGAAATATTTGGTGGTTTAGTTGGAGTGGTGTTAGAACTAGTAAATAACAATATTGTTGCTTGTTTCTTAGACATACTTCTGTGATTTTGTATAACCTTATTTTAGGCATTTTCTTATTATTTCGTCATTAGTAATATTAAATAAAAGAAGTTTTAATTTGTCCTTCTTCCTAGAATAAAAATCTGACCCTATAGATACTCACAGACAGCTGGTAAATGGTATTCTAGAAAAAACCTTCAGTAGTAAGCCAGTCGCAGGCGCTCGGTCCATAGCGACATTCGACGCCGAAATGTTTCAATAGAAATCCAAGATTGGTAAACTCTGAATCCTTTTTTTGGAATATCAGTTATCTCGGCTCTTTGTGTAGTGTCTTTTTCATTTTCGAGAAAAATAATATCTTCTATCTAAAGATAGTATTAAAAACAATACATGGAAATTCTTGAGGAATTCTGTTTTGTTCTAGTATTTTTTGGATTAGTTTGAATAGTTGTTTTGTCAGATCTGGTCCTCCGTACTTTAGGAGTTCGTTCGGTATTCTGTCCTCTCCTGCTGATTTTCTATTTTCGGGTTTTGTCATGTATAAATATTAGAAATTATTATGATGAAATATTTGGTGGTTTAATTGGAGTGGT
>OU898280.1:47562567-47588185 GCA_918026665.1 Diabrotica balteata
GCATCACAATAAATCAAATCCATTACATAATGGTCAACAAAAGATACAAAGACGCAGTAAAGAAGAAAATACAAAGGTAAAAATGAAACAACATACAAGCAAATACACAAGAATATCAGAATAAAGATCCAACAGGCCAAAGAAACCTGGCTAAGTGTTTGAAGTGGCCAAGAAATTGAAGAGTTGGAACATAGACATGATACTTTCAATCTACATAAAAAAGTAAAAGAAGCCGCTGAAATATTTAAACAAACTCCTACGTCTTTCATCGAAGATAAACATGGGAACCCGCTACTGAACATAGAAGATCAAATAAGTATATGGAGAGAATACGTGGAAGAGATGTTTCAAGACCGAGAGAGGACAAATATTTACATGCAGGAGGCATCGACTGGACCTTATATCACAAAGCAAGAAATTATCAAAGCGGCAAATCAGTTAAAGAACGGAAAAGCTGTTGGAGAAGATAAGATCCCAATTGAAATAATAAAGATATTACTATACGAACACATCGAAGTAATGGAAGATATATTTAACAAAATATACGAAACAGGCAAAATACCAAATGATTGGCTGACATCGGTGTTTATACCACTACCAAAGAAGAGAAACTCGAAGAAATGTGAAGACCATAGGATTATTAGCCTGATGAATCATATGTTGAAGTTTTTCCTACGACGTAATACACAATAGAGTATACCAAAAACTAGACGAACACCTGGTCATACTCAGTTTGGTTTTAGGAATGGGTTCGGAACAAGAGAAGCACTGTTTTCAATACGTGTGCTAGTTGAAAGATGTAGAGATGTCGATTCTGATGTATACTTGTGTTTTATAGACTCTCAGAAGCGTTTGACCTGGTAAAACATGATAAACTAATAAATGTTTTAAGGTCATGTAATATCGACGATAAAGACTTAAAGGATTATTTCAAACCTCTACCAAGAACAACAGGCTAAAATCAGAATAAAAAGCGAAACATCTGGAAAAATCAATATCGAGAAGGGAGTAAGACAGGATGTGTCCTATCACCTTTGCTGTTCAATGTTTACTCTGAGAAGATATTTCAGAAAGCTTTGGAAGCACCACGGATAGTATAATTATAAACGGGCAATGTATAAATAACCTGCGATATGCTGATGACACTGTCATGCTGGCAGATAATTGCTGAAGCCATGCAACGCTTAATGGACCGAGTAACGACAGCCTGTAGAGAATTTGGAATGAAATTGAATACAAGAAGACAAAAACGATGATCATCAGCAAGCACCAAAACAGAAGGGTGAAGGTCAATGTCGACGGAACAGATCTGGAAAAAGTAACAAGAACAACGTACCTTGGAAGTAATCTTGATGAAACTTGGGACCACTCACTAGAGATAAGAATACGCCTAGAAAAGGCAACGTACAATGTTTTACAAAATGCAAAAAATTCTATGCAACCGCCAGCTGGGCATCTCATTAAGACTAGAATACTTAAGTGCTATGTTTTCTCCACCTTGCTTTATGGTGTTGAAGCCTGGACAATGACAGAAGCAACACAAAAAGAATCCAAGCATTTGAACTCTGGTGTTACCGTAAAATGCTCAGAATATCCTACATGAGCCATACGACAAATGCGAAGTCTTGCGGACAATGAATAATGAAAGAGAGCTTATGCTTATAATAAAAGAACGGAAAACACAATATTTTGGTCACATCATGAGAAGTCAAAAGTATGAACTGCTCCAACTTACAATCGAAGGCAAAGTCAATAGCAAAAGAGGACCAGGAAGAAGACGCAACTCGTGGCTTAAAAACCTCCGGCAATGGACGAACATGACCTCCATAGAACTATTCAGGGCTGCTACAACTAAGATTAAATGGGCAAATGTAATGGCCAACGTCCTTAAGGATAAGGCACTGTAAGAAGAAGAATAGACTGCAGTTGCGTATTGGAATTTTTACAGTCCAAGGTGGACATGAAGATATATTTTTATATTGATATAAGGGTGGAAATTGTTTGCAATTAAGTAGTTTCATTGCATGATGGATTCTGCGGGAATATAAAAGATTGAAATTTAACGAGTCATTCATCATAGATATGTTTAAAATGTTATTTATTATTATTTTATTTACATGTATGTTAAAAGCGTAGTTTAGGTAAATAGCTGTCTACAAAGCTTTGGCGTGGGTTCACCTATTTCAGCTTGTATGCTATTTATCGAAGTTGTTCTCTATCCCCAATTATAATCCTTAGGGTGGTGTTATGTAACGTATCCAAAGGTTTTAACGTTGTTTTACTGGCAAATACATATGTTATAGGGCTAGTACTTTATTAAATTAAGACCATTTCGACATGAAAGAACCAACTGCTAAATATGGTTTTCCAATTTAACTGTATTCTATCATTCCAGAAATTTTATTTCGTTTGTATAGAAAGGATTTTGATTCTCAAGAGTGAGGCTTGGTTTATTCTTGACATGTTTCTTTGAAAATAGTATACATTTCGTTTTACTGGAACAAAAACTAAAAACAAACCTTAGGGACCAATTTACTAGTTATTTATGTGTTCTTGTAATATTGACGCCATATTATTAACGTTCTTATTGCCTTTGATGTATAGAATCAGGTCATCAGCATATAGTCTTGCCTGAACAGGTTTTGCAATAATTTTTATTATATCGTTTATTGCTCTTAAAAATAAAGTAGGACTAATAATCGATCCTTATATAATTCCATTTTGTTGTTCTCTAATATAAGATATAGCATTGATTGATCAATCTTTTAGCGGCTTGTTCGGTGTTCTAATTGCTTCTCTAGCTCTGTGTGCACTTTGATTTTATATTTTCTGGGCTTACTTGTATCTCTTGTTTTTAGGATGAGTCCTGAATTGATAGTATTATTTTTTATTAGGTTTAAAATCGGTGTTGGTCCTTATTTTTTTGGATGCATAACAATTTTTATTACGTCTCTTGTGAAATATATTGGTTGATAGTATTTTTGTTAAAAATTGGGTTCGAGGTAGATATCTTTTGATTAACCCTTATCCGGACACTTATTTTTTCTGACGTAGTAGGACAGAGTGTGTCCATCGGACACAAGGCCAGAATATTACGGCATTTCATGTTATAATTAATAGAATGTGTATGAAATCTTTTGAATATTTATTTTTAACTAATAAAGTAATAATTATTTAGTACTTGCTTTATAAAAATTTAAAAAAAAACAATGCATATATTAACCTATAATAATTCTAAAGTATCTACAATATATACGACATTTATTTATTACTTTATTAGGCAACTACTTCACCCACGTTTTATACTGCTGTGTTCGTTACAAACGTTCTTACTACACAATATTACATGTTTGTTTTTGTGTTCTTGATTTTTTTTTTTTTTGATAGACATAGGTAACATCTTCTTTTTTGTGTTTACTGAGTTGTAGAATTTGTGGCAGTTGCTTCTCCTGCAAAGTTCGCCATAAGGGATCTGGTTGATTTAGACAGTCCTACGTTTGATCTGCGGATAATAAAGGGCTTTATAAGTTGTTCTGCTGTTTCAATTATGAATAGATGTCTTTTTTCGTTTTTATGTTCCATTTTGAAAGCAGGTTGGTCCAAATAACATAAGATGCTAGACAGCATACATCCAACATATTTATAAAATATGCGAAAGTCTAAGGGTTTGTTCTACGTTTGCACATATATTGATGCAACATCTGGTAAGGTCAACTTTTTATTTTATTATAGTAGAGAATATTCTCTGGTTTATGGTTCACCTCTTCTCTAGTGTCATTCGTGTAATGCATTGTTGACAACACATGACACTTTTCTTGGGCTTAGGCACGCATGATCCCAATGTCGCCTTTTTGTAAATCCAAATGTAGAAGACAATTGCTCCTTGTTCTTACATGACTGAAATTCGAATAAACTTTTTATTTTTTCTAACTGTGCCAACAATTGTTAAACCATTAGATAGCATACTATAAGCTATATCTAAGTCCGTAAAATAGTTATCAAATGTTATGTTCCTGTTCGGTAGTAAGGTACGCTCAGTGATTCTACTACTTTACGTCCCAAACCAGTAGGTACTTGGTTACCTTCTTTGTGAAATCGAAATCGATTTTAGAGGATAAAAAGTTTCTGAGTCACATACCCACCATATTTTCATCCCATACTTATCGGGTTTTGAGGGAATATACTGTTTGAACAGACATTTTCCACGATAAGGTACCAACTGCTCGTCGATTGTTATATTTCGTCCTGGCAAATAATGCTTTTTGAAATTTCCTAGTATTTTATCCCATATATCCCGTATAGCAAACAGTTTATCTTTTTTGCGTCTCTCGGATCTTGTCGTTTTGTCGTCGAAACGAATGAAACGTTTGAACTTGAACTTAACATATTTATACCCATAGTGGCTCGAAAAATCTGTGGTCCATAAAGTGAATTCCACAAATCTTCATAACTTGCATAGTTTGATTTTAGATGTCCTGCGGTGAACAGAAGGCCAAGAAAAGCCTACATTTCAATTCTATCACAGGATTTCCATGGTTTATTTTTCAATACACGATGAGCCTCTAGATTGGTGTAATGGACAATGTCATCCACAATATTTTCAGTCAATATAAGCGAAATGTATCTATTGGTTCTTCAATGAGTGTACCAGGTGGAAGTAGAACTCTGTGTAATGGTCCTTTTACCATATTCTAAATTTGTGTTCGTCCAGTCAGAAAAGGTTGTGATAACCACTCAGTTTTATCTTTTGCAACATATATTTTTGGTTTCATAAGACTGTTTCTGATGTGTTCTTCAACAGCTGAAATTTTATTATAAAGTATTCTAGTCGATATCTACATTTTATTTTATACTTACATAGATTTTCCTCTGATATTTGTTCATCCTCCTCTCCACTAGCTTCCGACAAATAATCATAATCTGATTCGGATTCGTCGTCTAAATCCGCTACGTAGTGTTCGTCTTCATCAAAATCAGACAAGTTCTCAATTATATCTTCAAGCTCTATTACGGTTAACTGTCTTTTGGCCATATTTACTATTTTATATATAGTTTAGTAGATGTGTAAAAACTACAACGTAAAGATATTTCTACATAAGGAAAAAACACCAGTAAAATAAATTGAAAAACTTACCGAAACTACGGTATACGAAAATATGAAAAATAACAAAGTAAACTGCACTCTAGGCTAGCAAAAATGCAACATGCAACTGAATGACTGGTCAGACAAGTCAGAGCTTGTTTGGTACTTAACGTGACCGATAGTCGAAAAATATTGATGACCAGTAGCGTAACCGCATCCAATAGCAAATTATGTCGGCGGACACACACTGTTCGGTTACGTTAGTAAAAATACTTTTATTTTTTTATAGTTTATTTTAATTAGTTCAAAATATTGAGTTGTTGTCTCCAATAAGTTTACTTTAAAGTAGACCAAATCCTAATTTTTTGAGGTAAAAATATACTGTGATTTTCGAAATATACAGTAACATATCTATAAGTGTGTCCGATGGACACACTTTTCCGGATAAGGGTTAATGTTGTTGATATTTCCGTTGTTGGAGATCAAATTTATTGGAATAGGGGAAGTTAGTAAATTATTTTCGTAGGAATCGTCTGTTGTAGGAATCTGCGAAGTGATAGTTTGAGCTGGATTAGAATTTGGAGTGGTATTTGGTATATCATAATTGATTAAGCGAGAGGTTTTTAATGAACATTTTAGGATAAAATGGCCATTTTGTTTGCATTTGAAACAAAGCACATGGTCACTGGATAAAATATTTTGTATCTAACATTTTCATGATTGATCCCGATGAAATCAGGTATGGTTATATTATCTAGGTTTTATGTATACTCGACACCTAGAACTGAGTATGTGGCTATGTTCAGGATTTGTTGCTTCAATTCTCAAACATGTTGTTGGTGACATCAATTTCAGTCCTAGGTTCTGAAGGAAATTGCTCCATATTTTATGTGGTATTGTTGAACTAACATTAGATAAGAGAAGACGTTGTGATGGAGTGATTAGTCTACGTGCTAGAAGTACTTTATTGTTTATTTTAATGGATTATGTTTTATGGAGAAAATTATCAACTACAGTTTCACTGGAAAGGTAAATACATACTCGGAATAAATAATTTTTTTTTGGTTGAACAAGTGGGTCCTACTTGTAATAGATAATCTTGCAATTTTGCGCCATTAATTAAACTGAAGATGATGGCTTGTTCTTTTAGTGGAAATTTTGGACTAGTTGGTTAAGATGCAACATTGGATTACTTTAAGAAGTGGTAGGAATTTTCATTGTGAATAAATTATTATTCGTCATTTAATTTTATTTTAACATTTTGTTTTAATTATAATCATATTCATGTGCGGCTGTGATTTTAATTGTTGTTGATAAAAAACTAGTCCGGTGTTGTGTTGATATGATTGAATTTTGATAGATTTCCAAAGTAAATATATTATTTCAATCTAATTAATGTTCTACTCATGTTTTTAGGCCTTCGTATACCACTAACTTTATTAAAGAGGTATATCACTTTTAATAATTTACCATGGTGAAAATACTCGTATAATATTGAGAATATATTGGAGCTGAAATTAAAGACACTTTGTGGTTTGGCATCAGATCCGGTCTCGCTAAAGTTCCATCTTGTTAAGACAATTTTGTAGGTTTTTCGTAGCAATATCTGCATTTTAATGTAATGATAATATTACATTATCAACTGCGATTGTACTTACTGTCGTAGAGTGTATTACTAAGATATCCATGGTATGTAGTAGGTAAAGCACAGCAACTGGTTAAAAACAGAGTATTCCTCTTCGTGTATACTTAAGAAGTATCTATTAGTTAGATAAGATTTCAGCACACCATAGAATCAATGAAAGGTATGTCCTGGCTCCGAAACATAACGCAATGGACAGGGATTAACGACATACAATATCTGATACATATTGCAAGAAATAGAGAATTAAATGGAAAATGTGATCGCTAACATCCATTAGTGGATTTGCATCTGAAAAAAAAAAAGATAGAATCATTGCGGTATATGCTTTTTCATTTTATAGAGTAGGTTAGTAAGACCAGACCTAATAACAGGCCTGACTTATATCAAAAATAACAGAGAAAAGGTCGAAACAGAAGTGGATTAACTAAATAGAGCAAACAGAGCCGCAGGTTACCTGAATGAAACAATATAGATAAATAAAAATATCGGTAAATAAATTAAAAGCAATATTTACAAAACAGGCATCAGACTAATAATGATATATTAGGCAGAAACAGGACCTGATACATAGAGGTCCAAAATTGATGGTAAAACACTATAAGACAAGGCGTAGAACATCACACTCTGGGTAAAAATTAAAGAGTAGAATTGAATAAACATATAATTTGAATGACAACAAATAGAGTAGTAAAGAGAGACGGCGATCGAAAGTCAAAATTAAATTGCTGACTGCTGGGTGTCATTATAGCATGCTTTGTGTTCACCTAAAAATTCTGAATATATACCAAACTTTATTTGGCCGTTTAAAGTTATAAAATAGTTATAAAATATGCAAATAATACTCATATGGCTCTTTTGTTTTATATCATTATCATCCTCCCTTTTCCGTTTGCTACTTTTATACGCCAACATTTGCCTGTCTGCACAGTTGATATTTTTAAAATTTATTTTATGTAAATTCAAATTTAATTTTGAGGCACTTCTTAATTATATCATATTTTTTATCAAGTTTTTTTTATCTAAGTTAATTTTATGTTAAACCTGATTTTTTTATGTGTCATTTATGTACTTTCCTTTATTTTGACTCATTTTAGCATAAAAATTATATACATATATATATAAATATATATATATATATAATATATATATATATATATATTATATATATGTATATATATATATATATATATATATATATAAATATATTATATTGAAAGGAGTACGACTGTCTAAATTTAAATACACAATGTGAGTGAGATTAAAATATCAATCCACATTGTGTAAATGAGGATATCGGTCAAGGAGAAATAAAAAATGAAAAAACTATTTCAACCCTTTAATAGAAAACGCTTCTTGCTTGATAGGTCGACGGAAAAGAGGAAGACCCAGATTAGAATGGCAACACGGCATAAGCAAGTCCATGAACGAAAGAAATTTAACAACAAACGACTGCGAAGATAGGAAGAGATGGTGTTTAGGTATCGGACAACTCGAAAGACGTTCTAAACCGATGTATATAAATTTTATAACATCTCAATATATGCATTTGACATTGTTTGACATCTATATATGACTGTACAATCATTAGAACTGAAGAAGGTCAGAAATACTGCAAGAAACGTTTTCTATTAAAAGATTGAAATAGTTTTTTCATTTCTCCTGACCGATATCCTCATTTACACAATGTGAGTGAGATTTTAATCTAACGCACATTGTATATATATATATATATATATATATATATATATATATATATATTATATATATATATAAATATATAAATAATTTATAATATATATATATATATATATATATTATATATACCTATGGTACCTACACTTGTTGATCTGTCGAAAGTATTTTTGACCTCAAGGTTGGCTGTCTTTTCGCGGTTTAGTTCGTTCGTGTTCATTTAACGCCGGCGACATTTGTAGGGCTTTGATCGGTAACTTCATTTATACTACTTTTTAAAATTTTATTAATATCACTTATAATGCTACCTAAAGTTTAAAATCAAAGCTTAATATTCATATAAAATAGTTGGAAGTTATCTATGATTTTCTTGGTTCTTTCTCACTAATTAACATTAAATACCATTTAATTTACTTTAGACCACATGGTCATTTGCTGTGCTAATTTTATAAGTTCGTTTATACAAAATCAGCATATTATGTCCATTTACTTAGTTTCATTCACATTATTGTTAATAACATTGACTGCTACATGTTTTTTTTAGGTAACAATTAACATCGTTTCAATGATTGTGGGTTCTCATATTGTAATTTTATATATATATATATATATATATATATAATATATATATATATATATATATATATATATATACAAAAAAATATAAAAATTGAATCAATTAAAACCAAAACAGGAGAAAAAATAATTGACAGAAAAGAAATTGCAAATCAATTTAATTACACATTACAGTACATTGGACAAAGGTATGCACAAAAAATACCCATTTGTAATGAACAGATTGAGGACATAGATAGGATAGAAAGCAGCATGTATCTACTTGTATCTCGTTGACCAAAAAGAAGTGGTAAATGCAATACAATCTTTAAAACACAAAAAATCTCCTGGCTCCTCAAACAAATTAAGGAAGAAATTATTACTCCTTTAACTTTTCTCATTAATGCATGTTTTCAGGATGGTTGTTTTCCAGAATGTCTAAAAATAGGCAAAATCAAACCTCTGTTTAAAAAAGGAAATAAAGAAGACGTGATTAATTACAGAACAGTATCTTTGTTGTCTGTTTTTTCCAAAATATTTGAAAAAATTTTAAAAAATAGATTAGTGAGTTTTTTGGATAGGTTTAGTATAATATCGGATTGTCAATACGGTTTTAGAGAAAGAAAATCTACACAAGATGCTATTTGTAAACTTACATCACAAATATCAGAAGCTTTTGAGTCTAATAAACGTAGTTTATGCATATTTGTCGATCTCTCTAAGGCGTTTGACACGATATCTCACGGGATCTTGTTAGAGAAACTTGAGAAGTATGGTCTGAGAGGACGCGTTTTGACATTACTAAAAAGTTACTTAACAGACAAAACAATGTAGAAATTGTAGAAATTGATGGTGTCGAAAGTGATCCTGAAGTAATTAATTATGGCGTACCGCAAGGGACCGTTTTAGGCCCTCTACTCTTTACACTCTATGTTAATGACATGCTTAAACTAAAAACTGATGGAACCATAATAAGCTTTGCTGATGACACCGCAATTTTTTATAAGGCCGAAAATTGGAAAGATCTTAAGACTATAGTTGAACAAGACTTCAAAGTTATAAAAACATGGTTGCAAATAAATAAACTCACAATAATTTACGAAAAAACTAAATATATACCTTTTTAAATATATAAAAATTCTCTGCCAACTTTTAACTCATTACAAATAAATAAAAAACAACAAATATTTAAAGCAGAATACATAAAATATTTAGGAGTTTTAATTGACAGGCACCTTAAATGGGACTTACAAATAAAAAATATTATAAGAAAAATAAGAGGACTGTTACCAAAATTCCGCTATTTAAAAGAGTTTTTAGATGTTGATCAGCTTAAAATGCTTTACCTGATTTTAGTACAATCTCATCTTGTATATGGGATTTTAGGATGGGGTGGCGTAGCTGATTGCCATCTGGTGACCCTGCAAAATACTCAGAAATGGTTGCTTAAACTAATATATGGAAAACGAAAAACATATCCCTCAGACCAACTTTTTCATGAAACTCAGGTTCTTGATGTTCGGCAATTGTATTGCTTAGAGCTACTTAAAAATATTCATAAAGATAAAATACCTCTTAAAGTAAAAGTGTCAAATTATGAAACAAGAAGAAAATTGAATGTTGAATGTCTTCATACTTCAAAAACAATCACGCAACGGTCAATTAAATATTTTGCTCCAAGAATATACAATCAATTGCCCATAAATTTTAAAAATATCAAAAATTTTTATTTGTATAAAAAATTAGTTAATGCTTGGGTAAAAGAAAAAAGGGAGTTGTGTAACAATTTAATAAATTTAAATTATACTAGATAAAAAAAACGAAACAAATTAGATTAGATTAGAAACTCTAAAAATGAAATAATAAATTGTAAAAAAAACATTAAACCTGTTAATATTAGACAGCTTAAGTCAACAAGCATGTTAATGCTTTAAAGACTTTTTTTACGTTTATGTTACTGTAAGTAAACTGAAATTGAAATTGTAAATTAATGTAATACTTATGGATTTGAATAAACGTATATTATTATTAATATATATATTGATATATATATATATATATATATATATATATATATATATATATATATTATATACATATTTAAGTATATGTACTTTCCTTTATTTTAACTCATTTGTGCATAATATATAAATATATATATATATATATATATATATATATATAGATATATATATATATATATATATATATATATATATATATATATATATTATATATATATATATATATATATATATATAATATATATATATTTATATATTATGCACAAATGAGTTAAAATAAAGGAAAGTACATATACTTAAATATGTATATTATATATATATATATATATATATATATATATATATATATATATATATATATATATATATATATATATATATATATAATGTCCCTTGGAGCATCGAAATAAAGTTGATTGTCTAAAAATAGAGAATCAACAATTAAATGTTTATGCTTCTAAAGATGGAATTATTTTATCCATCTGACGTAGTTATAAATTAAAATTAAAAAATATCACAGTCACATTCAACCAGCCTTTTGTACGTATCCGTTATCTTCTAACAAGCTGCTGCGTTCCGTAATACCAAGCATTCACAAAGCTTACATCTTCCCTCCACAAGATATAATTTTCACTATGCAGTGCAAATTATGCGTTTTATGATATACTCTCTTATAGGAATGAGCTTTGAAATATAATAAATTAATTCATTTAATCAGTATTCCATTCAAAATATATATCAATCATTCTAATTACAGACGCCAACTTTAAATCAAATGATTTAATATAAACTCGGGGTTTTTCTTTGAGTTCTAAAATAAGGTTGCCTTCTAATAATGTGATGACGATGAAAGCAGAAGCAAATAAAAGAAATTAATGTATCTTGTTAAACAATATAAACACATTTAGCGGCACGCTGCAATTGGTTGTTCACTCACTAAGACCAAATATTTAAATTTTTTTTCTAGAAACCTGCTTATTAAATATTTATTATTGTATTTTAAACAACACTTTTTTTTCAGCTTTGTTTTTTGTGATTTTTTTAGTGCCCACCGGTGGTCACGCGGTCCAGGTTGTAATTTTAAATTGTGGGGCCAAATGTCCAAGAGAGGTCACGCATTTCATTATTTCTTTTGTAGCAGATTTTAAACAATAATAGCAAGAAGAGGACTTACAGAAGAAGAACTGCTTTGGGAGTAGGAAAATTTGTCTGATGTTGAAGCAGGAGACTATTCCAAGGATGACTCCATTGCAGATCGAGATTACTCATATGATGAAGGAAGCTCCAATTCAAGTGAGGATGAATTAGCAGCATTTGTTGTCGAGAGCGAAGTTGCTAATAAAGTTTCTTTTACCGATAATATACCCCAGACAAAATGGGAGCCAGTGGCAGGGGAGAGGTTAAAATTTAATTTTCTTTATACCTTTGCCGGTGTACACAAACATATAATCCAGAAACTTCATGGAGCCTCTCCTATAAGTTACTGTGAACGCTTCATAGACAATGAAATTATCTCATTATTTGTGGAAGAAACCAATATATTTGCTGCACAAAGAAATACTGCGAATGGAGCTGCCCCAGCAGGAAGCGGAACTCCAAGACTTAATAAATAATTTGACACTGAGCGTACAGAGATGCGCAAGTTTTTGGGCATTGTCTTTTCGATTGGATTTATGCATTTGCCAAAATGGAGAGATTACTGGAGCAAAGAAAGAATTTCTGAAAAGGGTATTCCAAAAATAATGAGCCGCAATAGATTTGAGATGTTACTTTCGATGTTTCATTTATCAAACAATGAGCAACCTATCGATCCGGGAAAAGGACTACACAAAATCTCTAAATTTTTAAACATATTAGAAAAAAAATTCAAAGAATCGTATATTCCCGGAGAAGAAGTTTGTATAGACGAAAGCAACGTACCATTTCGAAGACGTATTTTTTTCCGACAGTATATTCCCAATAAAAGACATAAGGGATAAAGGTTTTCAAACTCTGTATTGCTGGAGGCTATACATGGTCGTGTAAAGTCTACTCCGGCAAAGAACGAGCAGAGGGACTTTTGGATGCAGGTAGAACTGTATATACCGATAACTGGTATACTAGTGTTTCGTTATCTAATAGTCTATTTCAACGACAAACACATTTAATAGGAACCCTAAGGACAAACTGAAAATTTAATTCCCCAAAAGCTAAATTGAGAAAGGGTGAAGTCGTGGCCCAACAAAACGAAAATAAAACAGTTGTCTGCAAATGAAAAGATAAAAGAAATGTTGTTATGCTCAGTACCGACTTTATGGTTACAATTAATCGCAGAGAACAAGAAGTTCATACATAAGTGATGGTTGTAGATTACAGCAAAGGAAAAGCTTTTGTCGACACTTCTAAACAGATGGCATTTTATACGTGAGAAGAACCGTCAAGTGGTATAAGCGACTCGTTTTTCATTTTGTTACTTCAACAGCTATGGTAAATATTCTGCATCTGTAAAAAAAAGATTAACAAGAAATTGGGAATAATAGAATTTAAAGAAAATATCGTTGAGGCTCTGGTTTTTGTTTTTTCTTTACTTGCCCTAGTGCAAGATTCCAGTAAGAGCCTAAGAAAGTATCCATTGAACTCTGACAGGCAACGGTGGGGGAAATCTTTTTTGGACCTCTACGTCATGGAACAAGACATTCTGATATCTTTCGGCCGAGTGGGATACTAAGCCAGAAGACCCCAGGGTAATGCCGGATTAATCGTGTTCCGGCTAAAACCTTAACAACCGCTCCAGAGAGGTGGTCTTGCCACTCAATAAACAACTAAAAATTTATATATAATTATATCTATTACCGTAAATCAGAAAATTTACGTTAGACCATAAACTAATAAATAATATTACTTTTAAATTTTTAGATCCCTGGCTTATTTTCATCCTCTGTCCTCCTGTTCCTTTTACTTCATCACCCAGAAATTAGACAGTGTACTTTTCCCCATTATTTCTCTCCTCTTAACATTATGTTTACAATATTTATTTCATCTAGCCCAAAAACCCATTCGCTTCTCAAAATCTCCCATCTGATTTGTCCATCTCTGGCAGTTAAAGATGTGAGCGAGAGCATCCGGTACCGCACAAACAGTACAGTCTCTCTGCCACTCTACTATCGTTCTTTCTCTTTCATTCCATGTATATTTACATCCATCCTCCTCGCATACATCCTCGCTCGCTCTTTACACAACAAAACGATCGGTATCACCGCTCCAATGACATATAGAGCTTCATTCGAGACTGTCTTATATGCACTAGATACCCTGAGAAACATTTGCCTTGCGAAGTCTCCATTAGCTTACCGTATTTCGCAGTGTTTAGTACACTACATCACACAGTGGCAGCGTAGGTTACTACCGACTGGAAAACTCCATTTAGCACCTTTCTTTTGGTGCTTCCATTGCCTCCAATGTTTGGCATCAACAGTATCAACGCTTCCAGATTTCGCTTTGCCTTCTCTACTGTCTTTTAGATGTGTACACCGAACCTAAGACCTTCCGACAACCAGACTCCCAGATATATAATTGATGCAACCGGTGTAACCTCCACACCTTTCACTATAAAGCGAAGAGAGGATCTTTCCCGTGTCTCTTTGAGAACTAACACCTCAGTTTCCTATGGCGCTAGCTGTAGATCGTTTTCTCTAATCCACCTACTAATGCGACGCAGGGCTGTATTAGCCGCACTAGCACTGTCCGTTTTCTGACTCGCCTTCGCAACCAGTGCGAGACCATCAGCATAAGCTACAAGAGTGCATCCCCTTGATATCTGTAGCCTCAACACCCCGTCGTACAGGACATTCCACAGGATGGAACCTAGTACTAAACTCTGTGGAACACCCTGCGACAAACTGATGCTAGTATCTTTTTCTGCGTAACCAAAGAGGTTACTTCTGTGACCGCATCTATGGTGGACCTTTTGGGCTAAAACCTTATTGGCGATCACTCAGCGCATGCTTATCTTCTAGCTCATGCTCAAGGCGGCCTTTTATAAGCTGTTCGTACAATTTAGCTATCGAACTAAGAAGGCAAAACTGGCCAAAATCGTACCTCTTCTTCTTGACCTTTACCTTTTGGTATAAGGACAACCTAAGCTTCTTTTAACATTGTTCTGCTGTTGTTCAAGCGGTTTGTCTAGCAATCTCAGAAAAACCTGCGGGTATTTTAGTGCGGCGAGTCTTACTGTCTCCGATATGACTCCATCTATACCAGCTGCTTTTCGGATCTTCATTTGTCCAACAGCCTCGCCAAGTTCCAACTCAGTGAAAGGACCCACATATACGAAACCAATAACCCTTTCACGCCTATCCTCCACCTGAGGAAAAAGTTCCCGTATTAAACGGAGCATATCCTCCTTAGGCAGGGGGTAGGGTGTATTTTTCCTTTCAATTCAGTACAGACAATCTTGAGTCTCTGGTTTGTTAAGATTTAAATTCAATTCCAATAAAATCAAGACCCTCCAGTTGCAAGAAAAAACACTTCTTGAAAGAATACGAGAAGTAAAAGAGGGTTACCAGAAAAAGGTGCAGCTTATGCTACAAGACTATGTGTCAGCGACAAAATAATCAGCGATACCTGTAACCTGCTAATATGCCTCGAATCATCATCTCATTTCCAAAAATTTAATTTTGATTATTTGTGTTATATTACAAATACGTTAAGATTACTTGTTTTTAATATTAGCTGGGTTTGTTAGTTTATTTTTATGTTTATTAGTGTAGAATTCAATTTATTTTTGTAATAGACGATGTAAAAAGACACAATTATATTAGTTTTTTTGTACTGCCAAAAATCACGGCCGATACATTCATTTTGCCTGGTCCACGTAAAATTTTGTTTTTTCCTGGGACCACTAAATACGTTACCATACGTAAAACTAATATAAACCGTGCCCACATATGGCCACGGTAACTTGATTTAAGTAACATAAAATTGAAGAAAAACAAAACCATCAAAAGGAAATATTTAAAATGTCCACCGGTGGACACATGGCGCTAAATGTGTTGAATATATTTTATAAAATATCTTGTTAAAAAATTGTTATTACAAGCACATGTAAAACAAACCACATATCAATATCGCGCAGCCCTATTCTGACAATTTAAAGCTGCGCAGTTAAAATTAATTCTGTTTACTAAATAATCTGGATTACATTACAAAACTTATACACGCAGGTTTAAAGGCCCACGGCTTCTATTTTCTCCATATTTCTCGGTATTCCTAACCTCGTCTATGCTTTGCATCCGCTCATTATGTTAATATTTTTTGCATATATCTGTTTGTGAGCATCCTGTAAAGATGTTGTAGGTATCCAATCTGCTCTTTGTGTTTTTACTTAATGGTTGGTTGGTTGTAGAGCTCCATTACTTCTTTATTTGATCTTCTTCTCCGTATGATGTCATTTACTTTTGTCCATATATCTTGCGTTATATCTTTGTTTCGTATCTTTTTCCAATTTCAGTGTAATTTTCTGGCTGAACACCTAAGATTCGCTGCCATACATAAACCAAGGTTGCACAATCATTTTGTAAATCCTGATTTTCGTATTCTTCTTCTTAGAGTGCCGTCTTCCTACGGAGGTTGGCAATCATAAGGGTTATTCTAATTTTAGAACTTGCTGCTCTAAACAAATCAATCGATCTGCATTGATACCAATCACTTAGATTCTTTAATCATGAGTTCTGCCTTCGGCCAACAGATCTTCTTCCTTGAATCTTTCCTTTATAATCAGTCTCAAAATTTCATATTTTGGTCCCCTTTTCACGTGGCCTAGGTATTCTAGGTTTCTGGTTTGTATAGTGGTGATTAGTTCTGTTTCTTTACCAACCCTTTCCAGTACTTCTTTATTTGTAATTCTATCAGTCCATGATATTTTTAACACTCTGCGGTATCACCAGAGTTCAAAGGCCTCGATCCTGTTTAAATTAATTTTTTTTAATGTCCAAGTCTCAGCTTCATATAATAATATTAAAAATATATAACAGCGAATGCTACGTAGTCTGATCTCCAAATTTAGACCTTTTGCATGTTAGGAGTGGCTTCATTCTTATAAATGCTGATCTGGCAATCCCTATTCGCTGTTTATTTCTACAGTATGATCATTGGTTTCATTGATCAAAGTACCCAAGTACTGATATTTTTTTACTTGTTCTATCACGTTACCATTGATTGTCAATAGGTGATGTATATTTTGTGGTCTTTTTGTAATTAGCATGTACTTCGTTTTTTTAGCGTTTATAGAAATTCCAATCTCAGTACAATTCATACTTAAGCTTTTGATAAGATGTTGTAGATCCTCTATAGTTGTTGCTATGATCATAGTGTCATCTGCATATTTTAAGTTGTTAATTAGTTTTACGTTAACGGTGACTCCCGCTTCGATAATATTGAGCCTTTTTTGGAAAATTTCTTCAGAATATAAGTTAAACAAAAGTGGCGATAAAACACATCCCTGTCTAACTTTTCTACAGATCCTTATTTCTTCTGAGTGTTGCCCATCAATTTGAACTATGGCACTTTGGTTCCAATAAAATGTTTGTACTATATTTATGATTTTACTGGCAATGCGCTTGTTCATAAGTATTGATATTAGTTTTTCATGTCTTACTTTATCGAAAGCTTTTTCCTAGTCAACGAAGCACAAGTGAACATCAACGTTTACATCCCGATATCGCTGAATCAATATGTTGATGGCAAATAGTCCTTCTCGAGTATCCATTCCATTTTGGAACCCGAACTGCGTCTCGTTAATATCCTCCTCTAGTCTTTCATATTATTATCTGATATATGCGCATAGTTTCTTATGTATTATTTTGAGCATAACTTTTAAAGTATGACTCATGTGGCTCAGTGTTCGATAATTAGAACACTCTTCTGCTGCTTGTTTTTAAGGGATGGTTATAAATGGTTAACTTCTCTGGTAAATCTATTAGTAGTACTCTTTTTTTGTCTTATACGTTTCCTTAATGTCTATTTCGACCCATTCCAGTCACTTCTCTAATTTTTTTGTGCATACTTCTCATTTTCGTATTAATAGATAGGTATTAACTTAGACTTGATCATTCTGTGTAGTGCTCCTACAGTTCGACTTTCTTTAGTGATTCTTTTTTTCTATTTTCGTATCTTTTTCGGCTCTATTTGTAATCGTCACTGCAAAGTATTCGAATTGATCCATTTTTTTTTAAAATAATATTCTCTACTCTGCTACTTATTCTAAGATTAACTTCACCCCCTTTTTTTTTTTGTTCGTATTCTAAAGTATTTTGTTCTATTTACATTTATACATAGTTCGAAAATTTTCAATATTGTTTCCATTTTTTTAAATATTTGTATGAGTTCTGATTTTGATCTCGTAATTAATGTAATATTGTCTGCAAAACCAATAGCTTGTTGTCTCTTGTATATTATACTATCTGTCTCTATAACACTTTGTCATAGGATAGCTTGTGACAGTGGATCTCATTTTTTAAATCCCGTTCTTACCGTGAAAGTATCCGATAATCTTTTTTAAAGGATTACTTGATTTAATGTTCTTTAGGGGTTATTTTCACTAAATAAGTTTGATAGGCATTTTAACAGATTTATCGCTTGATATAGTTTTTCTCTATAAATTAAGTCTTGCCTGCTTAAAGTCTATAAACAGAATGTGTAAACCTAGATTTTGTTTGTAGCTGTTTTGCAATATTTGTTTCACCGTAAAAATTTGATCCACTGCAAAACTTTCTTCTCTAAACCCTCCCTTATATTCACCTGTTATTTCAGATTTATATTTTTCAAGTCGGTTTCTGGCATATCTATGTTTCGTGGACCTTACAAAGGCATTTGACAGGGTCAAATTAAAAGACGTTATCCACTTACTGTATACAAGAGAGATACCTCTAGGAATATTCAAAACGATCGAAAATATCTACCAAAACAACACAATAAAAGTAAAAGTAGAAGAGAACTAACCGACCCTATTGAAGCTGGCAATGGGATAAGACAGGGAGATTTCCTGAGTCCTCTATTGTTCAACTTGATTATAGATGAAATAATAAAAAAAATAAGAAAAATAAATACCAAAAATCGGAGAAAAACAACTTAAAATAATCTGCCATGCAGATGACGCAATACTACTCTCTCAAAGTGAAGATGATTTATAACGTATTAAATTGGTGAAGCATACCAATTTAATATGACCATATACACCCCTCTGTGGCTCAGTGGTAAGAGCGCCTGCCTTTAAACCTAAAGGTCGTGAGTTCGAATCCCATGTGGGTGGAGAAATTTTCGTTTATTAAAAATGAATGAATGAAAATAATTGCTATCCATGTGTGATCGGTACTCACCGGAGGGACCGCAGACGTTCGGATACAATTAACGTCTCTTAGCAAAGACAATGACGTCGACTTTGCTAAGTATCAATACAATTACTCTACACACAAACACACACACACTACACTAGGTACCTGACTGTACCATGCCAATGATCATAGTTGTCGAGGCATTAACTCAATAAAAAAAAATGACCATATGAGCTTTTGACAATCATGGTAATTTCCCCGACAAAGACATAATCCATGGTTACAATAGCAAATTTACTAAGATGTAAATTGGAACGAATTATAATCCTTTACTTATTAAACAGATTTTTATTTTTTAAAAAGAGAATAAAAAGGAAACAGAAAAAATGAATTTACTTAAAAAGCTATAATTCTCTGGGGACATTATTTGCTAAATATTTATAAAGTTTATATGGACTTTTAAATTAAAAGTACTTAAAATGTGTGTTATAAAAAATTTATGTTGTTTTGTTTTAAAATAAATTTTTTGATGAGTAAATATGGTATAAGCAAAGTTTAAGCCATGTTTTTCATTATATGTAAATAGTTTTATGCCATATAGGTGCAAAACTGCAGAATTGTTAACATACGACGCGAATAATAATTTTTTTGGCTATACTATTATACTAAAATCCCGGATCTCCCGGAAGTAACTACAGGGTTACGCAATTGAACTGTTACCAACTTCACATCGATATATCTGGCAAATTGATAATAACAGCTACGTCAAAGTTGGCCTGTTTGACGTTTGAATTGTTTATAAACCGTCAAGAGCATTTATATGTAAGTTTTAAATATACAACAAAAGTTATTCGCAATGGAATTTAAACGTAACAGTGTGATTGTGCCATATTTGGCTAGAAAATCACAACCAGCTATTGTTCGTTAGCTCAAACACCTCAAAGTGAATAAAATGTTTGTGTATTACACTATACCTCGTTATAATGATACTGGTAGCACTGCCAAACGCTATGGTAATGGACGAAAAAAAAAACATTGACATCACCTGAAATGATTCGGAAAGTGATGGCTCGACTTGAGCGAAATCCACGTCGTAGTGCTAATCAAATGACCAAAGAACTGAAAATATCCCAGCGAAGCATGCAACGAATATTAAAAAAGGAGCTCAAGGTCAAGCCTTACACACTGGCTTACAGTCAAGTTCCAAAAAGCACACAATCTTAAACCGAAACAAAAAAAAGTTCGGCTTGAAAGAGCAAAGGAGTTGTTACGCCTGCACGAACGTGGCGAATTTCCGAACATAGTGTTCTCTGATGGGAAAAATTTCCCTATTGAGCAGTTTATAAACTCTCAAAATGATCGTGTTTACTTGACCGAATGCACCTACGAAAGTTTGAGCTTAGAAACGGTCTCCCGAAGTAAGTTCATATCTCAAGTAATGGTATGTGCAGCTGTAACCGCCGATGGAAGCTCTCCAATCGTTTTTATTGAATCTGGTATCAAAGTCAATGCAACTTATTATCGGGAAAATGTTTTAGAAGCTGCTTTAGAGCCGTGGGCACGCAAACATTCTGGTTATAGACCATGGACGTTCCAACAAGACTCTGCACCGTCTCATAAAGCTGGTGTGAGCCAAGAATGGTTGAAAAACCATGTTCCAGACTTCATTTCATCCACACAATGGCTTTCGAATTTGTCAGATGCAAATCCGATGGACTATTCTATCTGGTCCATTTGAAGAGCAAGGTAAGGACTAAAAAAATATGCCAGTATGGGTGCGCTGAAAAAAGTAATTATCGTGAATGGGCCAAAATACCGGAAGATCACATTCGTGCAGCATGCAACTCGTTTTTTGATCGTTTAAAGGCCATAGTCAAGGCAAAAGGTGGCCACATCAAGCTAAAGTGAGTGGATTCTGAAATTTTGATTATTTTCACATATTTTTGTCACTTGAGTTAACAAAAACTAATTTCGCACAAAAAACTTATGGTCGTTTGAATAGGTAACAGTTGAATTGGGTAACTCTGTATTAATATTTAATTTAATTTTTAAACTTACGTTAATTTTATCTCCTTTTAATTGTTTTCTACATAAAAATTGTTGGTTTGTATTTTTATTGTATTTTTAATTATTATTTTTTTTGTTATTGGATTTGGTGTAAATACCCACACAGCCATTCACAAATGTTTAAAAACAGATCCAATACAAGAATTATAAAGGGATTACACTTTTCTCGCCCAGGAAAGATCTGGTCATTTTTATAACGTTAAAAGGTAAGCCTCGGAGAGATAGGTAATACATTCATTAAGAAAAGACATCAGGTATAAAGATATTGGGTTTATATCAACAAAGGTTAACCTTACTCCATCTTAAGTTATATTTGTATATTCGTTGTTCTGACGAAAGACAGCAAAACACATTTTACCGTTAAACTTTTTTAGGAAAGGAAAACTATAACCTTTCTTTCTAAGCAGCAAGAAAATGTATTTAAACGGCGTCTAAAAGATTTAGAAACCTTTTTGTTTTGTACTTTCCCAGGACATTTCTGTAAGTATTTCTTGTTTTTTTTTGTAGTTCTCTTAGTCCCCCAGTTCCCAGTTTTCAATTTCTGTATAATTTTCTGGCTGAACACTCAAGATTCGCTGCCATACATAACCCAAGGGTGCATAATCCTTTTCTAAATCCTGATTTTTGTATTTTTCTTCTTAAAATGCTGTCTTCCTACGTAGGTTGGCAATCATAATGGCTATTTTTATTTTAGAACTTGCTGCTCTAAACAAATCAATCGATCTGCATTGATACCAATCACGTAGATTCTTTAACCATGAGTTCTGCCTTCGGCCAATATATCTTCTTCCTTGAATCTTTCCCTGTATTATAAGTCCTAAAATTTTATATTTTGGCCCCTCATCATCTGGCCTGGTATTCCAGTTTTCTGATAGAACAGCAATGACTAAAACTACTTTTATGAAAATAAAGTCATTCCTTTGCAATAACAATTTCAGTTTAGAACTAAGATAAAGAATGGTTGAGTGTATACTTTTGTGTATACTTTTGTATAGTGCAGAAGTGTGGAGGCAAAAAGTATCGATCATGAACAAAAGTAAAGCATTGGAAATGTGGGTTTATATACGAATGCTGAAGATACCTTGGACAGCAAGGAAAACTAATAAAGAAGTACTAAGGAGTATTAATAAAGATGCTAAATACTGTTAAACATCGAAAAATGTCTTATCTATGACATATAGTAAGGGGAGATCGATATATAATATTACAACTAATTCTTAAAGGCAAAATAGAGGACCGCAGAGGTGTAGGAAGAAAACAAGTTTCTTGGTCAAAAAATATTCGTTAATGGACTCAGATATCAAACGTCAGATAATTCTGATATGGCACGCGAAGAAGAAGATTGGAAGAGCATATTTATTTTTCTTGTAGTTTGCCTTTTCCCTTTATTTCATTTATTTATGCATTTTCACCAAAAATACCGTTTTTTTGGCAAGGCTAAAATAACTGGCATATACCAGATGTCTGACTGAGGTCAGAGAATATACAGATTGAACCAAATTAAAACGGAACATACAATTTAATACATGTCTGTTTGAACTGCATTTGAAACAGTGGACCAATATAAAACTTTGACAACAATAATCCATACCTGGGTATAGACATTGTATAAAATATCGTTCAACTATCTGTCTCGCAACAATGTTGTTTGTGTAACAATATTGCTTGTCTCAGGAAGTTTGTTATAGTTCAGGAAATGAAGCTCGAAAAAAGTTAAAACCTGGCAATTTTTTCGTCCTGCGTGTATCAAGTTGAAATTTTAACACAAGGTAGGTGATAGCCCAAGGATCAAAATCTGTATCGAACCGAAGTGCGCTGAAGGGTTTTAGTGGTGAAAACTATCCCTAATTGTCAAAAATTATAAAATAATATATTAAACCTGAATATGGGTAAGATTTGCTTTGAATTAGTTAAATAATGATTATTTTATACTTTTGAATAGAGTTCCATCATATTTCAACCCTTAAAAAGTAAACCCTTGTTAGAGATTAATGTAAAAACATTACTAATTCTAAAAAAATGATTTCGCCTTGGATCGATTTGGATAAAAATTTAGATTAGAGCTCAATTTACCCGCTGCTTTATAGTTTATGTCATGTCGACGAACCCTGATTGTTCTTAGGGGTGAAAACTACCCCTAATTGTCAAATATAAAATACCATATTAAATCTGAATATGGGTAAAATTTGGTTTGGATTAATTAAATAATGATAGTTTAGTGCTTTTGAATAAAGTTCCATCATATTTCAACCCTTAAAAAGCGACCCTCAACTCATCCTCTGCTTTATAGTTTGTAAAATTGTAAAATAATATTACAAATCTTAAGATGAGTGAAATTTGGTTTTGATTAGTTAAATAGTGATTTTTTATACTTTAAAATACAAATTCATACATTTTCAACCCTTAAAATATTTACATTTATAGGTAAAACAATTATAATATTAATTTTATTCGTCATCAATTACATCTTCATCGTGATCTATGTCATCCTCATCTTCTTCAATTATTGGTGGACTGGTATTGCACCCTTCACCTGAGCACCCAGAACAAGTAGAGTTACAGTATAAACCAACTTTTCTGCACCCACATGAAACGTACTAACAATAATTTCATGCGTACGGGTAATAACAAACCATCTTTGGAATAGCATCCCCAATCTGTTGCTATGATATTTTTATTGCCAAGCCATAGACATATCAGCAGATGTTTTATTCTGTTGTATAGGATTTCAAAATAAGAACGCTTAAAATTTCGAATGTATAACGCCCCACTAGCTAATATACCGGTTTTGTAGATTATTATGCTCCGAAATGTACTGTACTATACTAATGGAATTTTCTGGAAAAAAATTAACTAGTTTTTTTAACGTGTTTCCTTTAATTTTTAACGATAGAGTGTTTCTTCAAAAATGATTTGTAGAGGTTTTTAAGAGCTACAAGGATCTGTGAATTAAATCTTTTTGGAACCCTTGGTTTTTAAATGGGGTGAGTTTAAAGAGCTCGAAAAAGATGGTGCTTGATCGTAAATCGACGCTTTAAACGGCTATATCTCGCCAAATATTCATTGTACGACAAATCTAAATAAAGGATAATTTTAGTCATTAAAAAAGCTACAATTTGGTAATTTTTTTCTTTTTCATATATTCAGTCGCTTTGAGCTGTACTTTTTCTAAAACTAAGCATTTTAAATGGGTCAAACTTCTTGGACGTATTAACAATACATGTACAAAGAGAATTGCAGAAGGGTGAAGATCGATTTTAATTATAGGGTTGGTTAGGGGTTGTTTTCATCGATTTTTTCGTAAAAAATGAGGTATTGACCTTATTTTCATCATAACTCACTCAATTTTTGAGTTAGAGTCTTTTTTTATGATAGGTCTATTTATGCTCTTTAAAAAAGGTTTTGTGAGTTTTCTTCCAAAAATGCATCATTTTCCGATATTTGACTTTGAATCTTTCAAATTTGGCATTTGAAGAAAACCGCTGAACATTGATAGGCCGTATTTCGGTTCCTATTATATCGCAAAAACATTTTAAAAAATGAATTGTATTTGTCTTTTTAAAAGCTACAAATTTCTTCTCTACAATTTTTTTGATAAAATGCACCATTTTCGAGTTATTCGCGAAAAATCGATTAACAACGTGAATTTTTTCGTTTAAAAGTTGTTACTTTCAATCGCGAATAACTTGAAACATATCATTTTATAAAAAAATGTATAGCACATTTTTGTTTAGAATCACTTTTTTAATCGAAACCTGTAGTTAAAACGTAAAAAAAATTTCACCCCGGAGATGGGGGTGGCAACCACCCCCTAGGCTTTGGCTCACTTTGGTTCGATATAGATTTTGATCCTTAGGCTATTACCTACCTTCTGTTAAATTTCAAGTCAATCCACGCAGCACGAAAAAATTGCGAGGTGAAATGCTTTATATCCTGGACTATAAACTGGTTTGACAGCATAATAAAATCGTAGATTTATGTGTAGCTTTCAATTTTTATGAGTTCAGAATCCAGCAGCCCGCTGAAGTATGGGATTTTTATAATATAATTATTTGACAATCTTTTGTTGGCCAACCACCTACAGCAGAATTGAGCCGAAATACATTATATTCCTATGTTCCGAATTTATTTCGTTCAATCTGTATAACATAATACCCTCTATTATAGCAATAATTCCTCAGACGAAACACCTTGTAATTATTGTGAATTCTGATCCTGTTTAAAAACCATACATTCACATAAT
>OU898280.1:47588685-47649233 GCA_918026665.1 Diabrotica balteata
CAACGGCTTCGGGCGGATTTTTTGTCAGGACCTTTTTGTCTTGAGATTGGTAAATCGGTCTCGAAGGCGAATGAACCTATTAACTACGTAACGGTCAACGGCATAAAGATGCAGAAGGCAACGGGGAACCACTGCATTAAAGACTCAGAGAGTACCCCTAGTGCAATTAACATGACTAGGACAAATAATAGAAACCATATTACTGATCATGGAATTCGGATCCAAGATCATGCAGAGAAAGACAATCACAAGACGGTAAGGCCTTCTCGGTCGCCAGCAGAAGAAATCCTTGCTATTATAGTGGAAAGATAAACCTCACAATCTGCACATGGAATGTTAAAACATTATATGAGGCAGGCAAGACTAATAATGCCTTCAAGGAGATGGATAGACTATCAATAGACATAATAAGAATAAGTGAGATGAGATGGACGAACTCTGGGCAATGTAAAATTAATGATCATCATATATATTACTCAGGTAACCCTAATGGAAGACACGAAAATGGGGTAGGTATAATTTTAAATCAAGAAACTGCCAGACATGTTAAAAACTTTGTACCTATAATATCGGAAAGAATACTCCTCCTTCAACTTAATACCTACCCAATTACATCTAACATTATTCAGGTATATGCCCCCTACAGCTGACAAACCGGACGAAATAAGTGAAGCATTTTATAACGAACTATCGAACACCTTAAAACGCCTCCCCAGAAAGGATTTAACTTTGATTATGGGTGATCTAAATGCCAAAATTGGTAGGGGACAATCGGGAGAATTCATAGGACAATTTGGACTGGAAGAAAGAAATAAGCGAGGAGACTGACTGGTGAATTTGTAGCAGAAGAAGAGTTTGTGATTACTAACACTTACTTCAAACTCCCACACAGAAGATTATATACATGGAAATCACCTCAAGATACTCCAGGCCGCATACTGAGAAGTCAAATAGATTACATTCTGATTAATAAAAGATTACGGAACAGCATAACATCAGTCAAGACATACTCAGGAGCTGATATCAAATCAGACCATAACCCACTGATTGGCAAAATTAGGCTCAGGCTAAAGAAGGCTAGACGTAGTGTCAATCCAAAATTCGACATCAAGCTATTAAAAGACCAACACACAGAACATAGTGTAAAGCGGTATATGCAGAACAATTTGAATACCGTTAGATCAGATGTTAATGGACCAGGAGCTAGAAAAGTTACATACAGTTACAAAAGACATACGAGAGAAATTTCTCAAACCACTAAAAATAAAAAAGAAATCGTGGATGACAAATGAGATTCTAGATATGATTTAAGAGAGGCGAAAGTTCAAAGATAAAGACATGTCATTCTACAAAAGAATCGATAAAAAGATCAAAAAGGCTATTAGAATAGCTAAAGATACACATCTAAGAAAACAGTGTGCGGAAATAGAGCAATTACAACATAAACACGATTCATTTAATATGCATAAAAAAGTTAAAGAAGCCGCAGGCTTATACAAACCTAGAAGAGTTGGGTGTTTGGTAGATAACCAAGGGAAACCACTGTTAACTGTGGAAGAAAAACTAGACATTTGGAAGAAAGATGTGAAAGTAACTTTTTCAGATGAAAGGCAGAATACCATTGAAGACACTGAATGCCAAACAGGACCCCGATTACCATTGAAGAAGTCACGTCAGCTATTAAAAGAACTAAAGATGGTAAAGCGGTAGGGCTTGACGAGTTTTGTGCAGAATTCCTAAAACTTATGGATGAACAGGGAATAAAATTGATAATAACTGTATTCAACAACATATATGTAACTGGAAAAATACCCCAAAGCTGTTTAAAGTCGTCCTTCGTGACCATACCAAAAAAAGTAAATGCCAAGACATGCAAAGACTACAGAACAATTAGTCTAATGAGCCACTTACTTAAAACGTTCTTGAAAGTGATACACGGCAGAATATATAAAAAATGCGAAGAACAGGTATCATGGACGCAGTTTAAATTCCGCGATACCTTAGGCAACCAAGAGGCTCTATTCGCTGTCCAAGTGCTTATGCAAAGATGCAGGGATGTTAACTGTGATGTGTATGTTTGTTTTATCGACTACAAAAAGGCATTTGATAGAGTAAAGCATGATAAACTTATAAAAATCATGAAAGAAGTGGGTTAGATGATGGGGACTTAAGAATCATCTATAATTTATATTACAACCAAACAGCCAATATTAAAGTGAATGACCAATTGACAGAGGCAGTCTCCATAGATAGAAGAGTGAGGCAAGGATGCATTCTGTCCCCGGTGTTATTTAATATATACTCTGAATATATCTTCGAGCAAGCGCTGGGAGAACTACAAGAAGGTGTATTAGTCAACGGAATGCGTCTAAACAACATTAGATATGCCAACGATGCAGTAGTTTTTGCAGATAGTCAGATAGTCTGAACGGTTTGCAAAGAATAATGTCGCGTATATCAGATATAAGTAGATAACACGGACTTTATCTTAATATGAAGAAAACAAAGTGCATGGTAGTCAGTAAGCGAGAAATATTAAATACACAGCTTTTGGTTAATCAACATCCAATTGACAGAGTGGACAGCTACATATACCTTGGTACCAACATTAACAGCCAATGGGATCACTCCAGTGAAATAAAACAAAGCATAGGAAAAGCGAGATCAGCGTTCATAATGACGAAGTCTCTTTTCAGAAGTCACGATTTACCACTTGCTACCAAAATCTCTCTCATTAGATGCTATGTATTTTCTACGTTATTATACGGAGTAGAGGCCTGGACAATTTCCGAAGCTTCTTTAAGAAAACTCGAGGCATTCGAGATGTGGTGTTACAGACGTATTTTAAAAGTTTCATGGGTGGATCGTGTGACTAATGTTGAGGTCCTACGTAGAATTGTCAAGGAATGCGAGATTATTAACACCATCAAAGAGCGCAAACTAGAATATCTTGGCCATATTATGAGGAATGAACAGAGATACGGCTTGTTGCAACTCATTCTTCAGGGCAAGGTATTTGGAAAGAGAGAACCAGGGAGAAGAAGAATATCTTGGCTTCAAAACCTGAAAAACTGGTTTAATACATCGACAACAGGACTATTCAGAATAGCAGCAAGTAAGGTTAGGATAGCCATGTTGATCGCCAACATCCGGAACGGATAGGCACCGTAGGAAGAAGAAGAATTTTAAAATTTATTTTACAAACAAAATTATTAAAGAAGTCATTTCATATTAGGGACAAACAAATAACATAATTACAGCAAATACTGGAATGGAGCGGCCTATTGTTGTACGATACGGAAGGTAGATTGTTTATCTATTAAAGATAACCAATTCTGATAATGGCTGTGTAATGGTCTGTAGATCAACAATACAGTAAAATAATGTGAGTAAACACTGTACTCAGTATATTGCCAAAAATCAAGTAGGTTGTGAAAACATGTCAATTTCCTTAGCAACCAGATAGTAAGTTCGTAGTTACCATTGGATATGTCAATATTAAATTGATTTGTTGTGTCACATCGATTTAGAAGCCTACATTATACCAAATTCATTTAAGAGAAAAGGAGCCGTCAACAAATACATACACAGAACACGTGAAACTTGATGTTTATATAATCGTACAAGTTTGTATTAAGATTCTAACATTCTATAACAGCTGAATTTGAAATGAATTAATTTTAATTTTTAGGATTACTGTTAAAATAATAGTAATCAATGATTAATCTTCCAAGTACAAAAAATAAGTACTGGAAACTTCATAGGTACAATGGGTAAAATGAGTTACAGTTTTTCATTTTTAAAATATTCCATTTTGTTTATGTAATTTCGAATATTTAGTATCTTTTATTTATTATTGCAACTCATTTCCACTTCAAAAGCTAGATCCACCTTCAACCGGATTGGGGCCTTCTTTATGAGCCACAAACTCTCTCTTGCTTGATATGTGCAAAAAATTGGAAGCCTTTGAGATGTGGCTATACCGGAAAATACTTAAAATCCCGTGGACTGACCGAGTCACCAATGAGGAAGTCCTGAGAAGAATGAAGAAGAACCGACAGGTACTGACCATCATCAAATCTAAAAAGTTACAGTACTTTGAACACATTATGCGAAACGAATCCAGATATGCCCTTCTAATGGCGAATTATTGAACTTGGTCGCCGGTATGCAAGAATGATGACAAAAATTCCGTCGTGATGAGCCATTCCGAAGCATTGAAGTAGTTCAAGGCTCTGCTGTGCTACGTTTAAAGTCACGAAGATACTTGTGCAAGTGACGCGATGCTCTTAAAAAGGATGAGAGACATGGCTTCAAAAAAACGTGTTCGGTGTGTAAAGCAGCAGAAAATAACTATTATATAAATTTCAGGCCGTTTACAGCTACATATTTTTAAATGGTCTTAATATCCGGATTTTTTCAAATCCGGTTGGTCAGTCGCCACATTGATCCGGATGTGGCAGGTTATATTGTATATAGTTTAAACACTTGTGGAAGATGGAAAATCACATATTATGCACTATGATCTCTTTTTTTTTGTTGTTTTTGTCACAGGTTTTTACAAGGTAAAGACCTAAAGGTCTTTACAATTGGGGCGCTTCTTAGGTTAGTTACTCATTATAGGTTGTATGGTCTTTGGATGGATTAAATCGAAAATAAGTAAGGCACGATTTAACAGTTGACCTAGCGAGTCTTCTGCCCCTAATGGGCCAGCATTGCTCTCGGATAAAGGCTAAGAAACACTGAGGATCAAGATGCATTAATCTATAGTGTTCAAATTAAAAAAGAAGCTGACAAAATTTGTGCTTTGAGTCTAAAACAATAAGATCCATTTTATTAAATTCATAGCAAGCATTTATCACACGACCGCCTACCCACAGATGTCCTTTATCGTCCAAAAATGGGTTTAGTTTGCCTTTAATTATGGATTTGCTATTAGTTAAGAGTTTGATTTTGTTTGAGAAAGATTCTTGTTGTGACATTCGAATTAATGAATAAAAGGCTTGATCTAATTCGTCAATGCAAATAAAATTTGAGGTAGTGGCCAAATGAGTGAAATTCTGTTGCTTTAATTATGGCAGGTCTAAATATAAAGGTGGGACAAAAGGATTCATTCAACTGAAGCCATGGAAGACCTGACCACCATATCTCGTGATTCAAAATTTGGCTGGGAACCTCTGAACAAGATGTTCCATGGATTGTCACGTGATGATAGGTATCGCCATTTGCAATTGGAAGTGAGAGATTTAATTTCGGATACTCGCTTGCTGACGAATGTGTTCAGTAAATTTGAACTGGTGTGAAATCGGGATAGTACTATGGTAGAATCGGACCATAAAGTAGTTTCGTTTATTGTTATTCTCAAAGATTGCTTTACTTTATTGGATAAACGTGCTAACAAAAGTGCTTAATAAAGCTCTAACCTAGGGATACTAATTATTTTTAGTGGAGCGACCTTTGACTTGGAGCAAAGTAAATGAATGTGGACCTTATTGTCATGATCTACACTACGCAAATAAATGCACGCTTCATATGCAATAGTTGAGCTATCGGTAAATCCCTGAATTTCAATGTATTTATAATTCTTGCACATTGCATGCTTAGGAAGATTGACTTGACTAAGCTGGGCTAATTCGGATTAGAATTTAATCCAACGTTCTGTTAAATCGTTTGGAATGGGTGCATCCCAAGAAATCTTCTCGAGCCAAAGTTTTTGCATTATAGTTTTGGCTAAAACTGTGCATGGACCTAAAAGTCCTAATGGATCAAAAATGTTTGCTATTGAAGAAGTAACAGATCGTTTCGTAGGAATTTTATTGATGGGTAGGGTTTCCCACTTCATAATGTAGTAAATCCGCATTACATGACGATGTCAGTCCAAGCGATTTTGCCTTTTCTTCTGAATCAAACTTCAAAATATACGCATCTTCCCTCCATAATATTATTTGTAGGTTTTTGCACTCATCGTGAACAGTAATTATGTGGTACATTTTCTCTGGTTACTGGTAGTTTAGTAGTCAAACTTTGTTCACGAAGCAATCTATGATGTTGCATATAGTATACAGGATGAGGAAAATCGTTTTCTTCTATCGCAGTTATGTGATAGAAGCTCGTTGTATTGTTGTATGAACTGAACGTACAATTCACGGAATGATGGAATTCTTTTTAGTTTTCTTTTGAGGCTGTAGAATCTCTGTTCTGCTTGAACCTTGGATTTACCTAGTGATTCCGGTTTCCGGATTTATCCTAGTGTTTCCCTGACTCTTTCATCTAATTATCTGCAGTGCCAATAACTTAACCTCGTATTTTTCAATATCTTCTGCCATACTTATCATAGCTCCTGCCTTTAAGAGAATTCGCCCATTCAAGTTTCCAAATTTGAAATCCATAGTCATATCCATTTTTCTTTGCTGAGTTCGTTGTTGTGAGAGTCGTCCGTTTGTTTCATTAGCCATTGTATTCGCAAAAATTGAGTTTTACAGGGAGGGTTGCTAGCCCTTCTTTCAACCCCCTATTCATCGGAGGACCGAGGCTCCTTTCTACGTCAGCCCTGACCCCACCTTCCACTGGGGTTGGTTACCCAATCTACAGTGGGGTTGCTCAGGTTGGTACCGATGCGTACCAACTTGGAGGTGAAGATAGGAGTTGAGTATGAGAGGCTGAGTGATGCTAGTAGGATACGGCATCATGTATTGCGCTTCACTACCCCTTTACACATCTACAACTGCCCTACCACAACCATTACTGGCCAAGTACTTAGCCAAATCTCTACAACCTTTCGTCGAAGATGCCTAATACTTCGTCAACAATTCTTAAACAATATTCTATTTCACCACCAGACATGTATGATACGCTCGTTACGTTACGTTACGTTACGTTACTTACTATTGCTTGAGTTATAATATGCTCCACAAGGATAATGAAATTTCTGTAGTTTGCTGAATATCGTCAATCACAAAAATTTATTTAAAATCCTCTATAAATGGTATATAATTTAAAATCTCTTTAGAAGTATAACTTTTTCGGACTAAAAAGCAAATCATCAATATTTTTTATCACTAAATACCTGGATAAAAAAAACCCTTTAGATAGGATCAAATTTAATATGTCTTACATTTTATTTAAAATTTTGTTGTGATGTTTGAGTATTTTTCAGATAACTTACATGGCAAGACTTCCACTAAGAGTTGTTGCTGACCCTCACAAGATGTCTGAATCGGTTCTAGATGGCTAGATAGATGGATTCAGACTTGGTCTGAGGATCAGCAGCACTCCCTAGTGACAGTTTTATATTGCCATGTAGGTTATCTGAGAAATACTAAAACATCACAAGATATTTTTGAATAAAATGTAAGACAAATTTTATACCATCTAAATGGTTTTTATCCAGGTAATTAGAGGCTAAGCTCATATGCACCGAGTTACAAAATACTGATGATGAGCTTTTTAGTTCAAAAACGTTCTGTGATTTAATCCGAAAGAGATTTTAAATTATATAACTTTTATAGGGGATTTTAAATAAATATTTTTTAAAACCGTAAAATAGTTTCGAAACACAATTCAGATTTCAGCTTTAATTTGTGCTTTCTAAAAATTGCAAAGCAAAACAGACGTTGATGAAGGTATTAAAAGAGACGTGGGGAATCTTTTAACACCTTCATCAACGTCTGTTTTGCTTTGAAATTTTTAGAAAGCACAGATTAAAGCGGAAATATGAATTGTGTTTCGAAACTGTTTTACGGTTTTATTATCAGATGTCGCTAGTGCGTCCGTATCGAAGCCATTTTAGTGTTGCTTCTTAAAAGACATAAAATATTGATCTTTCACGTTGAGAACATCTTTGAATAACTGTTCTGATGAGACCTATTAGGTCGAAATACGTATCAACAGATACAAAGGCGCTGTTTGCGTGAAATCAAATATTTGCTGTCTTTTTCACAAAATATTTTTTAATAATATGCTCCTTTTAGTGATTGCACTGATGTAGCAGCTGATGGGCAGCTTTCATGTGCTGTTATTTTAAAAGCCGTTTACATTAAACTTTTTTTCCTCTAACTTATTGGAGGAAACAAGCTTAAATAATAGTGACGTTGGGTAATGGAATCGAAACAAGACCAGTAAAAGTCAACCGAAGCGTAAGACACGGAGACACAATATCTCCATCATTATTTACAGCTGCCCTAGAAGATATCTTTAAGTCAATAGACTGAGAAAATAAGGAATCTTTATTAACCCATGAAGGACGAAGTTTTCGAAAATCTTTATTTTACATAAATAATACAAATAACTCTTATGAATGGACAAAACTTACTTAGAAAAAGACAAAAATAATTAATAAATATATTAAAACCTAAAAATATTGCCTGTTGCCAAATGGCAACGCTAGGTTCCTATAGCTACAATAACCGAATGAAATAGAAGTAAAAAGTATTCTATGAAATTGAGAGATAATCGGCAAAAAACTTTCTATAGCTGTGTATGAAATTTAACATTACACTTTGTGCACAAACCTACTTCACATTTGGCGCATCTTGTTCTTATGATCGACCTGCATTCTTCACCTGCACACCTAATTTTCTTTTTATTTGGTACTGGTTCCAGTAAATGCCCAACTCCATCGTATCTAATATCATCAGATACTCTATGAAAGGAACGACTTGAGAGTGAACTAGACGGTCGGCCACCTTGTTTTGCAGGCACTCCGTATTTGGTCAGATAGGCTTGCACAATTTCACGCCTAAACTCTAACTGTGTCAACTTGTTGCCGGATTTTTTATGTAGCTTCCACGCATTTTGTATAGTCGCATCTAGCATCCAGGTAATCAAGCTCCAGTACCATTTTTTGCCCTCATTCCTATTCTAAAGCGGTTTATATTTTCGTCCATTAGGTCGGTGCCCCCCATTGCATTATTATATTTACCAATCAGGCATGGACTTTGTGAACCTGGATGATTTTCTTTTCAGCTTGTGAATATCTTTTCACGAGCGATTGTGGTTTCACCCCATAACATGTTGACGCTACACCTACGATGCTGTTATCCAACCATCTTACAACTATAATACCAGTTTCTCTCTCGAGAATCGACTCTACATCACCCCTTTTGCGTTTCTGCATATTAGCTTTCGATTCTATAGGGCAGTTTTTGGGAATGCGATTTTCCCGTATTGTTAAGGTAAGGCTATAGCCACGATCGTTTATATGTTTCAAAAGGTGGAGGCTCGTAAATAAATTGTCGCAGAAAAATTTGTAGGGTAATCTTGATTTATCATTGGGCAGTTCATCGAGCATTGTGACGAATGGAGCCGCACATGCTCCAAAAACTTACAATAATGACTTACTAATAATGATTATTTGCTTTGGGATCGGTTCCTTGGTACATGTTGAAGCTTACGAGATACCCACTTTTAGTGTTGAGGTACCAAACTTTGTATCCGAAACGAATCGGCTTTATTTTTATGAACTGTTTACATGAGTGGCGTCCAAAGTATTTCACCATAGATTCGTCGTAATTTAATTCGCCTTCAGGGACACAATATTCTTTATATTTTTTCTGTAAATAGTCAGCTAAGGGTCTGATCTTGTAATATTTGTCCTTTTCATCGATGGCTTCATTATTTGCAAGGTGGAAAAAACGCCAAATTGTAAAGAACCGATCTCTTCGCATAGCGTTCATGACCATTGCATTACCCATATCACCTTTCGTATCCCAGTAAAATTTTTTTCCCGGGAGCCAATTATACCCCGATAGAATCAAAATGGCAAAGAAACACCTCATTTCTCCTGCAAAAATTTTGGGGTCGGGAAAGTTCTTCTGTAGTGCATAAATTGTGCATTGGTTGAGAATGTAACTAATTATATCCTCATCGAAAAATAATTCGAACATCTCGACAGATGTCAACGTATTGAATGGTTCGTAGCTATATTCTGGGAAACTAGCGGCATTGTCGACCAAATCACCCATTATCCAATTTAGGGACTCGTATTCAATTTTCTTCACTTGAGAGGTAGTTTGTGGAATGAAACTTCCGCTGCTTTCCTGGGAAATATCCATCGCTTGAACTACATCTTCTTCGATGTCGTCATCCTCCTTGTCTGCTTCCTCGCCATACATTTGCACCTCAACATTTGCTTCCAGCTGTTTTTTAGACAGATTGTCGATGAATCCTCCCCCATCCTCCTCGCCAGAATCTTCATCAGTGAGGTCTCCAATATTTGGGGGCTCAACATAAATATTTCTAACGTTGACGTCATCTTCGTAAACCATGTTCAAAGCTTCTTGTAGAGAGAAACCCCACCTGAAAAAAACAAGATGCCTCTAGATACTAGCGTTGCATATGGCAACGCGATGAATAAAAACAAAATACTGTAAAAGATCGCTTTTTTTCAAGGGTTGTCAAATATTCACAGAGGGAAAATGACTTTCTATTAAAGCATAATTGTTACTTTAGCCACTTAAATGTAATAGTTATTCAGAAGTAATTGACAAATTGAGCTACTTACACAAATCTTATATCCATTTTTACAACTATCAAAAACGGTGACTATAAAATTTCACAAACACCAACGAATTAAGTTTTTGTTAGGTGTATATCTTCAAATCACTTATTTTCTGCAGACCGGCACGTTCTTGGAAACAAAACAAACTAACATAACCTCAAAATAATAAGATTCGTACGTCAATACCAGTGTTGCCATATGGCAACTCCAGTCCTTCATGGGTTAACGGAAGATACTTTAACCGTCTGAGATGCGCAGATGATGTAGTACTAATAGCCGACACGTGGAATGCACTGAATATGGTAATTGAGGAACTACACACAGAATCCCTATAAAAAGGACTAAAAATGAATTACAGCAAAACTAAACTAATGTCGAACAAAGACGACAAACCTATGATAAACATCTAAGGGACAGAGATAGAACACGTAGATGAGTGTACATATCTGGGTCAAAATGTTAAGATAAGCAAAGAAAATCAGACTATCAAAATAAACAGATGTGTAAAACTGGGATGAACAGCATTCGCAAGACTCTTATACGTACTTAAAAATGAAAATATACCTCAAAGACTGCGAACCAAATTTAATTCCTGTATCCTACCTGTACTTACATATGAAGCTTAAACCTGAACATTCACTAAAATAAACAAGGAGAAGATCAGAAAAACTCAGAGAGCTATGAAACGACAGATGCTGGGTATCTCACTCATAAGCCATAAAACCAATGAAGATATTCGTAATACAAGTAGAACAAGAGTAATAGATACTGTCGAACAGGCAGCTAAACTGAAATGGAAATGAGCTGGACATAACGAACCTTCTTAAGGATGGTCGATGAAATAAAGAAATCGGGAATTGGAGGACATATGAAGGCAAAAGAATACGAGGAAGCCCGCAAATGCGCTGGAGCGACGTTATTAAAAGAACTGCAGGACCAATGTGGAAACGTCTTAGAAACAACAGAGATGAATGACGAAAATTAGGAGATGCCTATATTCGGCAATCCGAATATAGAGAAGGGCTTACAAATATATAATTAATAACTGATTTTAATTGTCTTGTGTCCTGATGCCAAGTATATTTATGTATATTTTTGTAGGGATAAGATCCATTTAGGATTTTTAGTTGTTGTTGTTTAGAATGTATCTTTTTCGTGTACTGATGTATCTTCATTGTAGAGCATTGTATCCATTCGTAGCATTATGTATACCTCTTTTTAAAGTAATAAAATTCTTAAAAATATTATAAAACTTATTTATGTACTAACTGTCCTAAACACTCCCTATAACACCAAATACCTATCTTATAAAAAAATTTCTACTAGATTTTCTTAAAAAAGTAGGTTAAAGGCATAAATATACACAATTTTCCGTCTAACAAATTATAAGTGTCCTTCTTTTAAATCATTGACGGCTCACTTACTCCGAATTTTCAGTACATTTAGCCCATTATTTGCCTGTAAAATATTGTCGAGAGGTGTTTTATAAAACCCAATCACAGGATATATTTCGTTAAAGTTAGACGCATTTCACAGTATTGTCGATGAGTCGAACTTTATTTTTCAGATTGAAGTTATTAGGGCAAGGAACTCTAGAACATTGTTTAAAAGTGGCAATGTGAGATGTAATTTGACAATATTAAAGAAACAGTTATTTTAATGATACATAATGCACGAGATGATGCTGTTTATTATATGAGGTATAGAATAAATAAAAGAAACAAATTAATTATATTGAATCTCGTTCAGTTTGTTAAAACACCCATCTACTTTTCTTTTTAAAAGTTACCTCATCTGTGTGAAGATAATAAAGTAGTTGATTGATTTTTTAATTAATAATGTAGCCCGTGTCTGACTTTGTATTAAATTTCTAGATTTATTAGACAATACAGCCGATTTCGCTCATTTATTTTTATAATAATACATAATTCGATCAACATACATACTACTAGATATTTGTAGCAGTAGCAGTAAGCTACTACTACTACTATCTAGTAGTATGCTGTATACAGTGTATTCTAACGAGAATTTGACCCTCCAGAAACTCAGAAACCAAAAGTTTCTTCAAAGTAACCCCTATTGCCCGGTATCAACTTACGACACGACACTTTTTCTCTACACGACACTCTATTTTTTTTACTTACATAATAACTTTAAAGATAATTTTAGAATTAACTAATTTATTGGTTGAATATCAGTAATATCAAGAAAAACATAAAATTTCTTCATATCAACCAATTAAATGTTCTTAGTGACTCTCAGCTCAATAATTCAATCAACCTGAGATATGGGATATTCTAGTGAAGATATAATTAGTAAAGCTATGCTATGGAAATAATCAGTATGCTTAGGCTGCGGCAAGCAACAGCAACATTCAGCTGATAAATTTGAAGCTACAGATAATGTTAACAACACAAAGCACGAAGTAGACTGTCAAGTCCAAAATGAAGTAGTTGAATTGGCGGTTTTAGGTCATTTACACATGGATAATCGACAGTCTATCTATTACACTAGATATTACAAGAAGCGCAAAAGTTTAACATAGATATGTATCATATTTTTATCGATTTTAAAGCGGCATATGACAGTGTCTTAAGACCAAGTCTGTAAACCGCTATAAATGAGTTAGAAATTAAAAAAAAACTCATATGTTTAATAAAAGTGACAATGGCGAAGATGCTATCAGCAGCAAAAATTCAAAATGACTCGTCAACCTCATTTGCAATACATGGGGGGTTAAGGCAGGGAGATGCGCTAGCATGTCAGCTTTTTAATGTCGCCTTAGAAAAAGTTGTACGGGACGTTAATTTAGATAGCAGGGAAACAAAATTCTAGTATATGCAGACGACGTGGACATTATAACAAGAAACCAGGGCGTGAACTGCGGAAATCCTAACCGAGCTATTAGCAGCAGTAGAACTAATGAGGTTACATAAATATCAAAATAAAACCAAATTCATGGCGACTAACACAAACACACGAGCTGATAATGTTGACGCAGATTTAATCATCAATGACCAAAACTTTTGCAGACTGCAGACTGCAGAATATCTACAATCGAACATCATAAAAAAGATTCTAACACCGCAACCCTTGGGAATGAGAAGACGGGGTAGACCAAAACTGAGGTGGATGGACGGGGTAACACAAGATGCCGAGAAGATCGGAGTTGGCAACTGAAAATGAAAGCAAGGGACAGAACAGAATGGCGTAGAAAGCTTGAGAAGTTCGAGGTACTCTCAGGGCTATACCACCAAGATGATGATGATCGACAGTCTATATCGTGCAGTTAGTGTATCAGCATCTAGTAATTATCTAATTATAAAATCCCATGAATTTCCCTCTTATAAAATATGATTACTTCATCAATTAAACGAAGATGATCCTGATCGTCAGCTTCAATTTTGTGAAGAATTTAATGAAATAAATTGCAACCAACATCGATTGTACAATACGTGTTATTCTGACGAGTGTACTTTTATGTTAGATGGTGAAGTTAATAGATATAATTGTCGTTATTGGAGTAACAGTATTCCTCATTTATTCATGGAGACACATACATAAACACCACATAAATTAAATGTATGGGTTGGCATTTTAGACAATCACGTGATTGGACCATTATTTATTGAAGAAAATCTCAATGGAATAACCTATTTAAATTTGTTAGAAGACGTTATTGATCCACTGATACTGACACATTGGAATCTGATAATATTTTTTTTAGATGAAACTGATTTTCCAACAGAACGGGACACCCCCAGATTATGATATACGCGTAAGATAACGTTTTAAATCAACGTTTTCAATAGAGTGGACGGCCAGATCACCAGATCTTTTGTACTTGGATTTTTTTGTAGGGACAACTAAAATCAAAAATATACGCCACCTCATCTGCAGATCTAGCAGACTTGCGACAAATAATTGTGACAGAATGCCGAATATTGACACTGGAAGTATCTGAAAATGTACGAAGAGGCTTTGAAAATAGACTGTATTATTGTATGAAGTTAACAGGTCATTTTGAACATTCAATTGGTTAATTTAATAAAATTTTATATTTTTTGTTTGTTATTTCTGGTGTTTAACCAATAGCCACACTGCCACCGGACCACACTTGCTATTTTAAAAAACTGGTGGTTGATTCGGGGCAGTAGGCGACTACATTTGAGGGCGTGAATTTTGCATAAAAATTCGTCCCCCTGTCAATACAAATTGACGTATTTTTTAATTTTAAAGAAACTCTTAGTTTCTGAGTTTCTGGTTGGGCCAAAGTTTCGTTGGAACACACTGTATGTATTTATTGCTCTATTCTTTGCTAAACACACATATATCTTCTTCTTCTTTAGCTTCTCTTTTCTCAGGGGTCGCTGGCTGTTGCTTACTCTCTTTCGCCACTTATTCCTGTCTATTGTGTTCTTTATGTAAAACTTTCTCTTAAGTCTTCTGCCATATAATACTTTCATCTTCTCGATTTTCCTCTACCTCTCTTTACCTTACCTTCTAACAGCTCTATCCTTTGTCCTACATAGTTGTCATTTATACGTCTGACGTGATCAAACCAATGCTGTTTTTGTTCTTGAACCTTTTTTGAGGTCACTCTGGCTCTTTCGATAATCACGTCGTTCCTAACCTTGCCACTTCTATTTTAACCAACATGCACCCTAACATTTTCATTTCAGATACCTTCAACTTATTTTGACATCACCACACCCTTATATATTTCCTGTTAATAAATCCTATAAAAATTTTATTAATGCACAGATTTAGTTATTTTATTTCAAGAAGTTCTTATTTGATTTTCAAGTAATATTGCTTTTCATTACAAAATATTAACGAGTTTAGGCGATATTGGAAAAATGGATTTTCATATGTTAACGTCATAGAGCGGTTATTTTCTTTACGTGCAAATTTAATTAAGGTAAGTTAAGCCTAATTGAGCTTTATTTGGTCGCAGAATATATCGTTTTATTTACTATTTACCTTCTCGTTACACCCTGTATACTATAAGTTTTTTTCTAATAAGGTAAATATGTATCTTGTAAATTCTTGTTGTAATATTTAGATATTGTAAATAGCTAAAGACATGCTTATAATTTAAGTTTTTTGAAGTTATTTTATCTCCAAAATTTTACATTTTTTACACTATAAATTTATGCTTAATATTCTCTTATCTATAAGTAAAATTTATATTATGAGCGGCAAACTTATAGAATAAATTCATTATTTAAAAAATAGGTGACTTTTCGGAGATAAATCTCGAAATAGATCGATTTTTATTTTAAAAATTATGATTTTTAGGAATAAATATCATACCACTGTCGTTACCGTCTTGGCGCGATAATGTAATTGATGATTTTTTTTAATGAGCATAAGGATCGCGTGATAACTCAACTATTTATTAAAGTTTAGTTAATTCTCTATTCATTGATGTAAAGATTACCATAATTATTTATACAGGGTGGTCTGTATAAATTTTGAAATTAAATTTGAATTAAACTAATATACACAACAAGAAGTATGCTTGTAATTTATTTAATACAAAATACATTGTACTGCTGCCAGAAAACAAAAAAAATTGCATTTCGCATTAAATGTTCAAATTGCTATCCATCTGCTTCTTGACAGTAATTTTAACTGACGCCAATGACGACAATCTTCTTGAACATTGTGGATAATTTAATTGTAAGGTTTTATTACTGATTTCTATTCTAATTATAGTTTTTAAATCTTATACATTTTGTAGTCCATTGGGCATCTAGATCATTCTCAGTGATTTCTTATAATAAAATGTATTGAATTAAATAAAAAGTAAATTAGTAGAATTAGCAACAGGGTTAGATATGGTCATTGTAAATGCATTCTTTCAAAAGAGAGAAACTGAACTTGTAACATACAAAAGTGGACAAAATCAATCCCAAATAGATTATTTTATGACAAGAAAAGAAGATATACATAAATATAAATACTACAAGGTAATAGTTAGTGAGACAGTAAGCCAACAACATGTTGCTTGTAATGGACATCGAAGTGAGAAGCGAAACCAAACCAAAATATCGGAAAGGACCACAAAAAATCGAGAGGTGAATGTTAAACTATGAGGAAGAAGGTTTATTTAGTTAATTACTATTTAACTGGGAATAAGCCACAATTAAAGATAAGAATACGTTTATTGACGTTTCAATTTCCACTTCGGAAATCGTTCTCAAAATACAAACAGTAAATTTGTTAACATTTATAAGGAGAAACATATTTGTTAACATCTGTTTTATTAAAAAATGATTATCGTTTATCGTTTATTAATAAAGAATTTTCAACAATCGATCGAATAGAACAGAACAACTTAGAACGAGATCCTACAGCATACACAAGGAATAATACGAGGAAAAATAACAATACCGTACATAAAAAGGATAGGCAATAAATTCAACATTTCAACAACATTCAAAACAACAAACACGTTGAGATCTATTTTGTCCAAAACCAAACCTAACAATAAACAAGAAAGGACAAACAATTGCATTTATAAAATACCTTGTAAATGCGATCAGTTTTATTTAGGTGAAACATCAAGGCAATTAAATGTTAGAATAAGTGAACATCAATCTTATATTAAAAATAGAGAATTTTATAGATCTCAAATCTGTAAACACGCATGGGATAATGAACATAGGGTTCAATGGAATAATTCAAATGTAGTCCTAAAAGAGACGGATGATAAACAAAGAAAAATCAAAGAAGCGGCTTTAATTATGCTCAATGAGGCCAATTGTGTCGCAAATTCCTCGGCAGAATGTAGTAGGATCTGGTTACCAATATTGAAAGAGGAAGTTATTAATAAGAAAATACCAGTATTAGTAAGTCAGTAAACATAAAGAGCATACATCATTTATGTTTTTTTAAATAACGAAACGTATAAAATCAGAATTCTGGTGTTTATTGAAGGTAAACTAAATGCACGAACAAATACATTGTGTGACAGAAATTTTTTAATAAAGTTAAAAGAAAAATTCTATAAAACAGATCATAAGACCAGCTATATTGTATGGAACTGAATGTTGAGCAGTTGAACAGTCTATTTAAGAATTCTTAAATAGACGAGGGGAGTGACAAAAAAGAATAAAATTAGAAATGAGTATATTTGGGGAAGTCTGATCCAATTGTTGTCAAGATGTGAGAGCATAGGTTCAGATGGTTTGGTCATGTTCAACGTAGAGACGTTATTCAACCAATACGAATAATTGCTGACCTGCGAGTTCCAGGAAGTAGTAGGAGAGGAAGACTAACAAAGACCTGGGAAGAGACGCTTAGGCAGGACATGTCGGTTAAGGGTATAGATATCGACATGACCGAAGATAGGTACATATAGAGAAATATAATTAGGAGGGACGACCCCGCATAGAAAGACAGTGGGAATGATTATGATGATGAGAAGTACATTAGTTGAAAATACTTAAAGAAGTTTATGAATAAAAGTTTAGTACTGCTATTCTTTCTACTAGAATAAAAAATGAATTTAATGAGAACTATAATGAATTGTAGAAAAAAGTATCGTTGTTAAAAATCGAGTTGGTTTGAGTTAAATTTAAGTCAGATTTTTGCATTTTTTTTTAAAACTAGTTTCTTGAATGAAAAAAAAAACTAATGGTTCTATTAAAGGAAACACAAAGAATTAGACAAGGCAAAAAGAAAAATATTTCCATGAGATTTTTTTGTATAATCACTTTCATGATATTGATGACCCTAAAATAAAATGTTCAAGAAACGCCCAGGCAAAAAATTGTTCAAATTTTTTTAAACTAACTATAACAATAACTTTTTTTGGCCAGACAATTTTTTAGTATTTTTGTGACATTCTGAACAAAATAGGTCTCTTGTATTTTTCTGTAAACTTAATCGTTTTCGAGTTATAAACAATTTAAAAACTGAAAAATACACAAAATTACGATTTTTAAGGTTCAAAAACACAGCTAAAAATATTATTTTTGAGTTCACCAAGGACCTAAATTCAAGGTCAAATCTTGTTCTATTATTTAACTGGAAACCGATATTTACTGATTGATTGTAACAATTTGTTTGTGAAAAAATGGATTGTTACAATTTGTTTAAAAAAATTTTCATCTGTGCGATCTCTTAAACTATATCTTGAGGTATCTCGTGAAAGTGATTATGTAAAAAAATTTCATGGGAATATTTTTGCAAACGAACTCAAGCTTTTCGCCATTTCTAAATCGAAACGTTAATTATAGTTGGATATAGAAATAAAAACCAGAACACAAGAAAATGTAATTTATTTGATATAAAATATTCTACTAAATCTTATACTACGTCTACTACGCCTATTACACAATCCACTGTTACTAAAACAGAAGAAATGTATAATCTAGTTGTCAAAGATGAAAATACCACTGAACCTCCAAAAATCATACGAGCAACCTGACTTTTCTGAAAATGTCAATCTTGAAACTCCAAAAAATATGCAAAAAAGTTTACAACTTTTACTCTCAGGATTTCTCTAAAACTTTTCCTCATGGAAGGAGGGGAAACGAAAAAAATCGATTTACCAAGAATTTGTAGGCCGTAAAAAATATTTAAAAAAATGTAGCTGAGATAATTTTTAACAAAAATGTATATTATCACATTTTATGAAGAATGAATCGTTCTTTTAGAAACAACACTTTAAGCGAGGGGTGATTTTGAATGTTAATTACGCGCGCGAAATCAATTTTTTGTATCAACTCGACGGAAAAAATTAATTATCTCTTTATCAGAGTATTCGATCGACAAAACTCCAAATGCGTTTTAAACGCACAAAATGCAGCTTTCGTATTAAATGTTTGTGTTTTGCGAAACGAAGTCAGTTTGGAGGTGTTAAATAATAAATGTTGCGCAGTTTTTGTCGTTATTTTTTATGATATTCCTCATGATGAAATTCCCGGTGTTAGAAGTGAATCTTCAAAATTTATAGCATGATATTTCGGTTTTCGGGTTTGGCAACAAATGTGAGCCATTTGAAATATTCAAAAAAATCGCTGAATTTAAACTTTCACAATACAAACAAATATGAAAAAACAAGGCTACAAATTTCACCCAATACCGTTTTCGTTTAGTTATTTTCCGTAACGTGCGATCGTTGGTAATGTAAAAGTTTTCATTCTGCGTTTTTTAGGAATAAGTCAGATGCTTCATATTTGCTGCCAAAGTCCAAAATCGAAATTTTATGTTATAGTTTTTAAATATTAGACTCTAATAATGAAAATTTCACTACGATCCGTTATAGTGTATTTTTATGTATGAGAGAGTAATAAAACAATAAATTGTGTATGCAAATCCCTAAACTGTTGATACGGGTGACTCAATGAAAAACAGATATTTGTCAACAAGTTTACAGAAGTATATAGGAAAACAATTTTAAATTGAGTATGACCACCAGGTATAAAGGTTGGAGCAGAATAGAATACAATAGCTGTGAGGGTTACTAATCCCTAAATAAGGTTGCCAGTGTCGAGTGATGGAGGTAGTGATGGAGGTTAACAGGTACTAATGAATTTGCAAGAAATGTAAGATGTTTATTTTATTGGTTATATATAACCAATAAAAGTTTAATAAGTACCTACCTATTTGCAAAATAAAGTTTAATTCTTTTGATAAAAAAAACGTTTTATTTTATCTGAAATGAGTGCATTCCACGAAGTAAGGGTTTCAACAATCAAACATTTAATTCTTTAATTCCAGGAATCTACGACAGTAATTGACTTCTCAAACCTTCTAAACTATTCCACAGAAAATGTGATAGTGGGTTTTTCCATTTTGTAGGAAGGTCCAAGTGGCGTATTCAAAATTCTTAACAGTTCACTAAAAGTAGGTACTTCAGTTTCAAGATGCAGTTTATTGTATATACTAGTGTTATGGAAAATTTGAAAGTGCCGTGTAAACGCCGAAAAATTGGTCCTTTAACAGTTACTGAAAAAACATTAATATTTAATTGTTTTAAATCATTTACAGACAAACGTTTATGTGAAAGTGTTGATGAGACCGTTGAGTTAGTTAGCAGTACACTTGGTGTTGGGAAATCTACGATTTACAGAGTTATTAAAGAAGAGAAATGTGGTAGTTTTCAAATGCCACGTAATGCTCCAGGGAAACCAAAATTTTAAATAGAATATCATTTTAAAGAAGGATTTCGACGGAAAGTGCATGAATTCTTCTTTAGACAAGAATTTCCAACATTGGATAAAGTTCATGTCTCAGTTCGAGATGATAAGGATTACCCAGAAATGAGTCGAAGTACGTTATGGAAACTTTTAAAAGAAATAGGCTTCCGCTGGAAAAAGAATCCCAGAAAGTCTATTTTATTAGAAAGAAGCGATATTGTCATATGGAGAAGACATTTTCTAAGAACCATAAAGGAAATGAGAAACCATAATAGAAAAATATTTTATCCTAATGAAACATGGATCAACGAGGGTCATACACCAAATAAATTTTGGCAGGATGAAACTGTTACAAGTCAAAGGCACGCTTTTGTAAATAACTTATCTACTCGTTTAAACCCACCATCAGGAAAGGGACGCAGGCTGATAATAGGAATAATAGGAATAATAGGAACTGATAATACACATTGGCAGTTTAGACGGTATTGTTGAAGGTGGTTTATTAACTTTTGAATCAACTCGTACCGGTGACTACCATGAAGACATGAACGCTAATGTCTTTCAAGAATGGTTCGAACAAATGATAGATCTTCTTCCTAAGAACTGTGTAATAGTAATGGATAATGCAAGTTATCACTCCAGACTTATAGAAGGACTGCCCACAACCAAGTGGTTAAAAAAAGACTTGCAGAATTGGCTGAATTCAAAAAATATTACGTACCATCCCGGATCTATAAGAAAGGAACTTTATTCGTTGTGTGCCCTTCATAAAGAAAAATTTAAAAAATACGAAATTAATGAAATTGCCGAAAATCGTGGAATGACAGTACTTAGATCCCCACCATATCATTGTGAATTAAATCCGATTGAACTGGTATGGGCACAGATAAAGAGTGAAGTTTCAAGAAAAAATACCACTTTTAAAATTCATGATGTTAAACAGTTGTTTTTGGAGGCCGTAAATAATGTAAAACCTGAAAACTGGGAAAAGGCAGTAAATCACACTATTAAAGAAGAGGAAAAAATGTGGAAGCTGGACAATATTACTAATAAAATGATCGAGCCAGTTATTATAAATCTTGGTTCTGAAAGTTCATCTTCTGAATCTGATTTGGATTTGTAACAAGTAGCTGTAAGTTTTATATTAATATTTTTATTCATCTATTTAACATACCTTAGACGGTTTTAAAAACTCTTTTTCTCTTTTGTAATTTTTAAAAATTAAAAAAAATGTGAATTTTTTAAAACCCTTTTTAATGTAGGCCAGTCAGTTCTAATATAGTGTGTGATAAAAGAGGTCACTTTTGTTTACATACACATAACGCTTTATAACACTGAAATAATTCATTTATTTTTTACAATTATTCAAAGAAATTTTTCAATTCATCTTTAGTACGCCCATGGAGTGGTCGGAGGTACCAGTTAAAATTATGCTAATTACTCTCTCGTTCATAAAAATAAACTATAGTGAAAGTAATATTGATCTCACGAGAATCGTAAAAAAGGACAGAAATCGCGCAACGTTTACTTATTTAACACCTTTATAAAAACTTTATTTTCGATAAAATACAAAAAATGCACACGAAAGCTGCACTTTTTACCTTTAAAACGCTTTTTTGGGTTTTGTCGATAGAAAATTTTGATCAAAAGATCGCATTTTTACAGTAAGCTGATACAAATTTTATTTAAAAATGATTTCGCCTTAATTGAATTGCCTCTCGCTTCAAGCGTTGTTTCTGAGAGATTGGTTCATTCTACATAAAAAGTATATATAGTTATTTAAAACACTTTTTTCACGGCGTATAGATTCTTGGTAAATCGATTTTTTCCGTTTTTTCAAGGCGGGCCTCTCCTTACTTTCTGGTCGTACGTTTTTATTAAATAGATGTTTTCGTAGAAGATGGATAAATAGACAACGACTAATAGAGTGTCTCCCAAGATATCCAGATCTTAAATCACTTAATTTGTTCTCTGAGGTTACTTAAAATCAAAACTTTACAACGATCCACCAAAAATTTTTTAAGATTTAAACAATAGAATTAGATTGGATATTGAGGCGTTCTTTGCGAAACCCCATTGTCAGATTTTTTCGGAAATGGACTTACGCCATCTATGAATTGAAGGACTAATTACCTACGTTCCTTGTGTAAGAAAATTTCATTAAAACCACAGTAGTCCAAGACATAAGCGACAAAATATAGGCGATTCCTTATAAACCCCATATGTCAAGCGCAATTTCTTGCAAAAACCACAGTTGTTAATGACTATTGATGTTTTTGCAGGAAACTTTTATCGCTTGGCTGTCAGAAGGTGTCACAGAAGAAATGTGAAGACCATAGGATTATTAGCCTGATGAATCATATGTTGAAGCTTTTCCTACGAGTAATATAAAATAGAGTATACAATAAACTAGAAGAACACACTGGTAAAACTCAGTTTGGTTTTTAAGAAAGGGTCAGAACAAGAGAAGCACTTTTTTCAATACGTGTGCTAGTTGAAAGATGTAGAGATGTCGATTCTGATGTATACTTGTGTTTTATAGACTTTCAGAAGGCGTTTGACCTGGTGAATGAAACATGATTAACTAATAGATATTTTAAGGTCATGTAATATCGACGATAAAGACTTAAGGATCATTTCAAACCTCTACCAAGAACAAAAGGCTAAAATCAGAATAAAAAGCGAAACATCTGGAACAATCAATATCGAGAAGGAGTAAGACAGGATGTGTCCTATCACCTTTGCTGTTCAATGTTTACTCTAAGAAGATATTTCAGACAGCTTTGGAAGGCACCTCGGATGGTATAATTATAAACGGGCAATGTATAAATAGCTTGCGATATGCTGATGACACTGTCATACTGGCAGATAATGCTGAAGCCCTGCAACGCTTAATGGACCGAGTAACGACAGCCTGTAGAGAATTTGAAATGAAATGGAATACAAAGAAGACAAAAACGATGGTCATCAGCAAGCACCAAAACCGAAGGGCAAAGGTCAATGTCGACGCAACAGATCTGGAAAGAGTAACAAGAACAACGTACCTTAGAAGTAATCTTGCTGAAACTTGGGATAACTCACTAGAGATAAGAATGCGCCTGGAAAAGGCACGTACAATGTTTTACAAAATGCAAAAAGTTTTATACAACCGCCAGCTGGGCATCTCATTGAGAACTGAAATACTTAAGTGCTATGTTTTCTCCACCTTGCTCTATGTTGTTGAAGCCTGGACACTGACAGAAGCAACATAAAAAGAATCCAAGCATTCGAACTCTGGTGTTACCGTAAAATACTCAGAATATCTTAATGAGCCATACGACAAACGCGGAAGTCTTACGGAGAATGAATAAGGAAATAGAGCTTATGCTTATAATAAAAGAACGGAAAACACAATATTTTGGTCACATCATAAGAAATCAAAAGTATGAACTGCTTCAACTTATAATCGAAGACAAAGTCAATAGCAAAATATGACCAGGAAGAAGACGCAACTCTTGGCTTAAAAACCTACGGCAATGGACGAACATGACCTCCATAGAACTATTCAGGGCTACTACAAATAAGATTAAATGGGCAAATCTAATGGCCAACGTCCTTAAGGATAAGGCACCGTAATAAGAAGAAGTCAGAAGGTTTTCATAGGTTAACGTTCCTTCGGATAGTTGTGTTGTGTGATTTTATAAGTAAACACCATAAATCAATTTAGTAAAATGAGTTTTATAATAAATACAAGTAACAATGAACTAGAACGACAAAGTTCATGTAAAAATGTGCCATTAAAAAAGAAAAGGAAGGTGCTAAGACGTACAGAGATAAAACAGGTAGGAGTGAAGGGACAAAAACATGTTAATTATATGGGCATAGAAAAAGCACAAGTACAAATGGGTCCCAATTGCAAGAGTACGTTATACATAATAATTGCAAAATGGTAAGTGAAACAGTTATATTCCTTTTAGATGTTCACGGTTTCAATATTATTCTAAAATTATTGATGAAGAGAAATCTCGAGTTTTCGATCACTTTTATGCTTTGGAAACTGATAACGAGCAAGATAATTATTTGGCAGGTATAATTAATCACTTTATTTAAACAATTAAAATATGAACAAGTATATTTAATTGTAGGGCTAATATCTTATCACATTACAAAGCAAAGAAGAAGCCAAAAAAACACTAAAATGAAGAAACATCTGAATCCTAACCTACTACCTTTCTGAGACACTATCTATGAATAAGATGTATAAAATATTCATACCAGAACATGCCGGTATATAGCCTTCTTATAAAATATATTAGAAAATATTCCATACCGAATTTAACCTTAAATTTGGCTTGCCAAGAAGTGATACATGTGGTACTTGCGATCAGTATCAAAGTAAACTGTTGTGACTATCCAGAAGACGCGTGGAAAATTAAATATTGGGAAAGATCTTTACTTACGGAAAGCTGAGATGTTTTATGAACTAAAAATGAAATATAAATTAAAAGCACGTGATGATTCAAAGAACTACAGTTGTTTGTCTTTTTAACTATATGCATAACCTTCCAATGCCACATATACGTACTAATGCAGTATTCCATGTTATGCAGCTATGGTCATACGTATTTGTGCACAATGATGGAAATATTACTGCAACCATGTTCTCTCACGATGAGACCATTGGAACAAAAGGACAAAATGAAGTAAGTTCATTATTGTTTCAATATTTACGATCTAATAAGGTGACGACAAAGTATCTTATCGTAATAAGCCACGGATATGCCGGAAAAAATAAAAACTGTGTTCTTATGAAATGTTTTTTCTTTCTTGTCCATGGTTTACACATGTTTAAAACTATCACACATGTATTTTCTATTTGAGGCCATTCATTTTTAAGTCGCTACTAAGATTTTTCATTGATTAAAAAGCATAAAAATCTGAAACCCTCGAAATGTCTAAAGAATGGTAAAACGTAATCAAGATTGCTAGGAGCAAACCATCGCAAACCAACTGATGTTAATCGGTATATGATATTTAGCATTTCAGAAGCAGTAACTCCATTTTTTCTTAGATTCTATTTTTTCTCCAGTGAAAATCAAAACTGAGCGAGTGTTGAGATATTCAGTTGATGTACCTGGGGTTGTTTTAGTAAAACAGACTTATACAGGTAGCTAGGAAAAATTACTTATAAGAAACAAACGTGGTATACCGAAATAGTTTGAATTTAAACCATTATATAATACACGTTTGGATATTCCTCAGGGAAAAAATAAAACCTTAGAGATTTAACCCAATATATGAAAAAAGGTCACAGAATCTTGTCATCAGTCTGAAAAGATTACCGATTTGGACGAAGATGATACCAGCAGTGGTGTAAGTAATGAAGACTAAATATTTTGTTTCAAATTTTAACAATTTCATATTTCAATTTTTTCACATTTCAAATAAAAGTTTTCGTTCATTTTTAATTTGGTTTATTACTATAAATATCGTTTTTTTCAACAAATTAACGAAAATTTAATATTTTACAATATAAAGTTATTTATATTGTAAACTATGTGCAGTCATCAAAATAATAAATCACTAATTTGAGAATTTCCGTAAACTTAATACGGTTCAATTAAATAACTTTTTTTAAGTATCTTCAAAGTTGTAAATAATGACAAATGGGGTTTTTGCAAAGAACGCCTCTTAATTCGTAATATAACCCCAGAAGTGATGCACAAGTTTTTACCACCCTTTATAAAGAACAAAGACCTAGATTTTTATTTTCATGAAAAAGTGTTTTAAGTTGAATAGGTGCCCTATGTTAAATGGGATGTGCTGATCACAAATCTGTACTTAGTTTTGTTCCAACACGTCAGATTTTCAAGAAAAGTGTGTTTGAAATTTTTTATAGAAACTGCCAAGATAACTGTGAAAAATTTATTGAAACCTTATTTAATATAAAATTACACTGCAAAATTGAGTTGTTCTTAAAAAAGATTTCAGTATGACCTACGTTAAATAATATTTGTTTTTTTTATACCGTTCTCTTTTTCTATGAAAATTGCATTTTGTAGTCTTCTTTTAATGGATTTTTGTGATGGATTCTCTCTTCAAGGTCCAGTAGTACTTAGCCATCATTCTTATATCCCATCTTCCTTGGTAATGTCTCTCCATCTTCTTTATATCGTGATGGAACCTTTTTCTAGCTGCTCGCTGACAGCTCCAAGATTTTTGGAAAAAAATAGTCAACGTGGGAATCCATAAAATGAAGTTTGGCGCTCATATTGCATCCAGTTTTTTTTTATAATTTTCGACCATGTTAGCTACAATTTCTTGTAAGACTTGTTGTTCCAAGTAAACCGTCTATGAGTTCTACGAAAGAACTTTATACTTCAGATTCATCCTGGGTAATTGTATTCTGGAACAATCTGTCCGATTTTAAGGGCCTACAAAAATTCCTTCTTTAATTTTAGCTTCAGTATAAAAAGAACTTCCTTATATATATATATATATATATATATATATATATATATATATAATATATATTATATAATATATATAATATATATATATATATATATATATATATATATATATTATATATATAATATATAATATATATATATATATATATATATATATATATATATATATATATATATATATATATATATTGTAATTGATTCATAGAATCCTTTGCAAATCACAGTTCCAAGTATATTGAACCTTGGGCTGTTTGGAAATTAATGGGTCGTTAACCACCTTGGCTGTTTAACTAACCATAATGATTAACGTTATTACATACTTATGAGGTTGAATGAAAATCTCCTGTTTGTAAATCTGGGCTGATTAGTGAGGGGAGTTGCTATTACACTACCAACTTCTTTCACTGTTTTGTCTTTTGCAACCGGGTAGTCATCCAAACTCATTTAAACTTAAATTGACCGCCCAAAATTTGGGTTGGTACCTACACCTTGTTGATCTGTCGAAAGTATTTTTGACCTCAAGGTTGGCTGTCTTTTCGCGGTTTAGTTCGTTCCTGTTTCATTTAACGCCATTTTCCCGGCGACATTTGTAGGGCTTTGATCGGTAACTTCATTTATACTACTTTTTAAATTTTTATTAATATCACTTATAATGCTACCTAAAGTTAAAATCAAAGCTTAATATTCATTAAATAGTTGGAAGTTATCTATGATTTTCTTGGTTCTTTCTCACTAATTAACATTAAATAACATTTAATTTACTTTAGACCACATGGTCATTTGCTGTGCTAATTTTATAAGTTCATATATGTTGTTAGTTACTTAATTGTTTATACAAAATCAGCGTATTATGTCCATTTACTTAGTTTTCATTCACATTATTGTTAATAACATTGACTGCTACATGTCTTTTTAAGGTAACAATTAACATCGTTTCCATGATTGTGTGGTTCTCATATTGTAATTTTTTAGATGAACTGATGATGCTTTCAAAACTCGAAAGCGAAACGTCTTTAAAATAGATAAAGTAGCCTATCAACTTTGTCTTTTATTTCTCCACCTAGAGACCGATATAAGAACCCACCACTCATCTGAGTGATCCTTATATATAGATATATATATATATATATATATATATATATATATATATATATATACAGCAAGAGATCAAGAGACGAGTTAGACTGGCATGGGCGGCATTTGGCAAACTAAGCTACATTCTTAAAAACAAAAGATATCCACAGCATCTTAAGACCAAAGTATATAATCAATGCGTACTCCCTGTTTTTACTTATGGTTCCCAAACGTGGACAAAATCATAAAAACCCAAAGAGCAATGGAAAGACAAATGTTGCACATAAGACTAATGGATAAGAAGAAAAACGAGTGGATAAGAGAGAAAACAAAAGTGAGGGATGTTAGACAAGAAGTTGCAAAATTGAAATGGAGATTTACCGGACACAATATAAGACAAAAAAAAGACCGATGGAACAAAATTCTTATAAGTTGGAGACCGTGGGAATATAAACGAAGCAGAGGAAAGCCCTAAATGAGATGGACAGACGATATCAAAAAGCACGTGGGCTCTAGATGGATAACTGTAGCGACAGACAGAGAAGAATGGAAAAGGATTGGGGAGGCCTATGTCCAAAAATTAACCGAAGAAGGCTAATTAGATAGATAGATAGATAGATAGATAGATAGAAAAAGAACTAATTTTAGGTCAACTAGTGTATCAAGTTGCACATTTTTTTTTTGTCCCGGTACTAGTCTTTCTCTGAGTGGCTACTCTTTCCTAACGTAATGTAAATTTCGTGTTCGAGTGTCCCACTCACATAAAAAACATGGATGCTTTGTGAATCCTGACTGCTGACCCAAAAGCATGGATATTGTTTTGAGATCTTCACTAGCAATAGCTCAAGATTCTCATAAGTTTCTTCTAGATGCACGGAGTGAGCAACAGGCATTGAGGCACAAGTATTATCATTGTGCAATAAAACACACTTTAGACTTCTCTTAAAAGAATCATTAAATAACCACCATGATGTGGAATTGTCAGATCTCAGTTTCATGACTACTTCAGAAATATTATGACAATACACCCGTGAGCTCTCTTGAGAAACATATTCTCTGAACTCTTTTTTACGTTGACTATACCACGAAAATGTGGTACCTGGAGCCAATAGATTTTTGTCTTTCAGTCGTGATCCTAAGATTTGTGCAGCATCCTTAGATAGGCCCAAGCCTCCCACTAAGTCATTTAGTTTAGTTTGGATACACTTTTGAGGTTGGTCTATTTCAGGATTGAATTCTTCTTCATCGGTTTTTTCTTCTGAACTTTCATCTGATGATTACTGTTTAATGATGTGAGAAAAGTTGGAGGAATAGGGGAGCAAAAGTAGCAGTCGTTTCCATGGTTTTCTGGTTCCCTCTATATCATAGGAATGACGAAGGATAAAGAGTTATGTGTACCTTTTGTCCATTTTCTTAGTAGTTCGACACACTAAAAGCACACTTTGTGTGGAGCCCAAGGTTTGTCCTGATCACCAAACTTTACAAGCACCAATAAGGTACTTGTTTGCGCTAGTATATAATATATAAATTTTGACGTGATGGAATGTGTTGCCATTCAAATGAAATTAAACATAATATTGTATTAAAATATTTTCTATCGATCTAACAAGTATTTTAAAGAAATAATTTTATTGCAATTGATGAAATATCAATATGGTATTTGTTTGCACTGGTGCATAATATCTCACAAGGTTTTTTTTTTTAATTTTGTGAAAAATTTGGACGTGATGTGCTTAAACCGAATTCATATTCAGAATCAGCGTACCCGTATTAGCTAAGGACACATGTCAAACTTAAAACACCAAAAATCGTCTCGGCCTTTAATTATGTTATTATTTATATCACTTTAGTTGGATATATATGCAAAAAAATTACAATTTAAAAATTAACCCATTTCGTGATTTGGCACAAGATCGCTCATTCTTGAAAAAATAAATTTATTTCATAATTTTGCTTCTCATTGTGTAAGGAGCAAATTCACATTTATATTAGATAAAGGATATTAAAAATCGGTTAATTATAATATAATATATTTTGACTTTGTGTTACCTACACAACAATGTTATACACACTATTGTGTGTATAATGCTTATAAAATTCCGTAACTAGCTAGAAAAGCTACAAAATACTGAAAAATTGCAAACACTTTTCCAACAATATGTGTCAATATAAAAATGAGCGCTTTAACATGTTTTTTCACGTCTCTATCAGCGTATTTGTCAAAATATTTAGACAAGGTTATTAACAATGGTTCAGTATAAAGGGGACGTGCGATTTCTTGGATATGGTCTCCTTTATCGTCTCTTAAGTCTTGTTCCACAAAATTATCCAACAAAGCAACTAGAATTGTTTCAACGTATTCTAAATCTCGTTTTCGTCTTTCGTTAAATACAAAGTTATTTCTTACAAAATTGTGACAACCCTCAGACAAATAACAAATTTGCATAGGAATAAGCAAAGCTATAATGAGCGCAGCTATAGAACCGACAGCGAAGAATATTGATCGGTAGATTATTGCGACGTCTGTTTCTCCTGGAGCAGTTAGTTCAGTTTTGGTTTGTACAACGTTTGGTGAAGACATTGGTATCACATCTTTTTTTCTTATTTGTTGTTCTAATGATGGAATTGACAATGGCGTTCTGGATGGAAGATTTTGAATAGCTTGCGTTAGTTCGTGAAGATTTTGGTATATAGCTGCTGAATTAACGACGTCCAATACCAATACAAATAAAAGCATTTTGACCAACATGTTGCAATTATTCTGAAAATAAAAAAAGCTACGTTATATATTATACTGAATAACAAAACTTTTATAATTTATATTTCTAATAACGACTTACAATAAGATATCACAGTAAAAAATGTGTATATACTGGTTTATAATATTTATTCACTTTGCTATACAGATGTTGTTATCATGATAGCTGAAAATAAAGGCGACTTATAATGCTATTCTACAAGTAAAAACTAGCGGCACAAAGACTCAAGCATATCACCACCGACGTCTTTAATTTTAAGTGCACCACAGAATCTTGGGCACACGTAAACTCATCAATAATTACCATAAATATCCTCCTAAAAGTCCAAAAAGTTCCGCATTAGAAACTAGCGCGTTGATGCAAAAATGTTGGTGATTTACCTATCTGCGGTGATGAGTACCTATCTCCAAAGGATGTCGGTGATCAGTTTACTATACCTTGGAAGGTCTATTAATTTTATGGGGGGCTATAAAGTGATGAGTTCTTACCCATCCCAGAATTTAAGTATCTTGGAACAACAATAGCTGTAGACAACAAAACAGATGTCTTTACCACCTTCAAAACCTTATAAAATCAAAAATCTAACAAGACGTACGAGGATAAATCTATAAAAAACAGACCATAAGAAAGGCAAACAATGATCAACTACGTGTTGAGAAAGAAAAATCCTAGGGAAGATGGGGCAAGCTTGATGGGGCAACAGGATAATATAGGGTAATAACTAATAAAGAGCTAGGATAACAATATCCAGATATCAACATAATGAAGTAGAAAAAGGTCCAGAAAACTCCAATAGGCACAACACTTCAGCAGGCATTTTGATGAAAGAATGGTAAGACTGGCATGGGAAAAAATCCCAACACCATTGGAAAAACACCAAGTGGACGACCTTAACCATTACTCAATATGCAAATTTCGTGCGAACAAATTACAATCTCTGGTAATATCCCAAGATCCGATACCATGCAAGTTGAAAATAAATAACCACATTATCAATGTCGTAAAGAATTTAATTTATTTAGTGATATGAACATCGAGGAACAAAGCACAATCAAATAAAAAACCAAAAGAAAATCATAGTGTTTACGGGACATCCAACGACGAAATAACTACATGATTGATTACATAGAGCAAGACGAGATTTTAAAAGACCTGCATCAGGCCTATACTGACTTTTACTGACGCTGTTGAGTAAAAATCCGAAATATCATAAATAAAAAAAATGAAAACAACAGAGATAATTAAGAACAATAAATGTTAAAATACATAACAAGGACATTCTAAGAGAATTGGGAATGCAGAAGTTGTCAGAAGTGTAAGAGCAAGATGCCGCTGTTAAAAGACTACGAAAAATGGATGGGTCCAAACCGAATTGCAACCTGAATTAAAACAAAAATCCAGAATAAAGACGTTAAGTTGATAGGTCCCCAAAGCATTCATATGACAAGTGGATATCATTGTCACAAAAACGAAGATAGAAGAAATGACAGGACCTTGTCCAATTATAAGAGAAAAAAGAAGTACAACATGTGTATGTCGAAAGTAATAGTAGTAATAATAGGGTAAGGAGGTGGATAGGAATGAAGAAAAGCAAATAATGCAATAAACGTACCTAAGTGACAAATATGGGAATATTGATAAAAAACTAGTTCTTAAATATACAAAAAACAATACACCTGTCCCTAATATAAAGGTATATATGTCTAATTGACAAATCTTTTTACGTGTTTGGTTCATACGCTGGTGTACGTGAGTTCGAATTCGAATATGAATTACCTTTTTTGTTTTTAAAATATTTAAAAACCTCACGTTAATGTTATTAAATATATGTAATATACGCAAAAATGCTAAATTTTAAAATTAAATGAAAATTTACAACATATTCCGAGTTGTTGGTTTTTTATTTTTATCTTTGTAAAGTAAGTTATGCATATTGGCAGTTTTAAATACTTATGAATATTGCATCTTAATTTGTATTGTATTATTATATTGAATTATGTTAAAGTGACTTGTATTGTAATTTTTATATAAATAACAAAATAAACAATAAATTTTACTGCAATTGTATGAGTATGTGTAAACTTTTTTTTGCATTCTACTTCTTTATACATATATGAAAATAAAAATATATATTTTCATTAAAATATTGATACAATCCTTCCTTTACTATACTCCGATTACAGGTCAAATGTTTATATACAGCAAACGATGCACCATATATCTATGTATATACCTAATTCTTTTTCTCCTTCTGCTCTCTCTTACCTATAGCATTAAACATGTAATGGTTGTGCAGATCGACTCTTATATAAATTTGTAACGGCGAACGCTTGTATAGAAATATAACTTCTACCGGTAGTCCCACTGGACTGCCACACCCGTTTTTTTTTGTATCATTAGAACTTGACAGGATTTAAAAGATGCTTTAATAAATTTGTATCATTTCGTACAGCTCAATTTTAAAAATGATTTTCTAAAATATTTTTGCCTCTGTTCTTTTTGTACTCTATTTAGAAATGATAAAGTTTTGTAAACATGTGAATGTAGTGTATGTAAACATTTTTGTATTTATTATAACTTTAGTAGACAATGATAAAGACCGGCTTTTAAACACACCTCACAATTGAATAAGTAATGCAAATCAAAAAATAAAAGTACAATTCTGTACAGAGGCTATCCCCCACTACCTTGCGGTATGTGCACTTATCAATACTAAATATGAATGACTCTCTAAGATCTCTGGTAGGATTATAACAGAAGATTCCGAAAAGCTTAATCAGAACAGGTTATCCTTAACTCAAGGAATTATTATCATCACGACGGATGTGTGTTGTTATCCACGCAGATTTGAAATTCTCACAAAACGCACATGATTCAGAATTTTTTATTTAATAATTAATATTAATTTGTAAAATAATTTAGAACATAATTTAGAATAAAATTGGCCAATTATTTAGGCTTATAAACGTCGTAAAAAAAAACGTGGTTTGCAACACATGTTGTTGATTAGTAAATCACTACGGAATAACAAATAAACGAAATGAATGGTGTAAAAAACTAGCACAGTTTCTCATTGTTTATTATGAAATATTACGTAATGCTCAATAACTCTTCTCATTAACAATCAAAACTAATTTTGTGCAAAATTTCTAGCGAATTGTTGCCATTTTCACACTTTTCTGTTATGTGATTACTCACATTTTCCAGTCGTGGTATTGAATAAATGGGCAAAAGTATATAGAAAGTTCGGGTGAAGTTAGCTACAAATGAAAACGTCAAATTTGCGTTTGCGGTATTGCCATGTCCTTATCAAGTATATGTTTTATGCCTCAAATATGCTTTGAAACGGTACATTTTTATTATATTATTATTTGGAATCTGGTATTTTTTTAAATTTTTTTAAATTTATATAAAACACGAACGAATGAATATTTTGGTAGATGAATATCTTTGGTAGATTAGCGGATAAACTTGGCAATACTGTCAAAACCTTTAAAACACTAGTTGCCAACTTGCAACACATGTTCAGCAGATTTCAATTGTATGACTGTTTTCTCATAATTTTGCGATGAAATGGTATCTGAATACGGTTTTGTTAATGTATTAGTTAGTTAATAAATCTTTATTTAAAAACTTAAAAAGAATGTTTTATAAAATTAATTAATAGTATATTGTATTCTATTTCGCGATTTATTAAAACGACATGGCAACACAGCCAAATATAAAACTTCCCTTCATTTTTAGCTAACTTCACTGAAATTTTCTATATACTTTTGCCAATAAATAAAATGAATGAAAAACATATTTCAGAATGAATCTTTTGTTTGTAAGTCCAAAATCTTTTTCAAATATAAAAGTTTTAATTTGTAGTTTTGTTCTAAGCTATTCGGGAATTTTTAAGTAATCGACAGGCCGATTGCTCGAACGCTAATCAAAACTTGATTGTAATCAAATATTTAATTAAAATCAACTACGTCACATTTTGAGGTTATGTCGACTGATTTATTTTATTTAATTTTATTATTTTGCGTGTTAATTTAAAATAAACCATAATTAAACTCTTTTTGATGTTAATTTCCTGTTTTTATTTACAAATCATTGCTTGTAATTAATATTTGATTACAATCAAGTTTTGATTAGCTTTCGAACAATCGGCCCTACATGCTATTATCAAAAAGATTAAAAGATACTTTGGAAAACTACTTGTCTGACATAATATATTATTATCGATCATCCTAGATCAAGTCCCCATTATCCCTATTTTAAACAACGTGCTTCATATCCTATCGTTTATAATTGTGTCACAAATGTAGGTCAACTTTGACTGGTTGTATCTCAGTAATCACTGCTTGTAATTAAACTTTTTTTTATTAACGCCGTTCTCTGAATTTAATTTAAAGTAACAGCTACTGAGATATTCCATTTTTTACACCAACATTTTTTTTCAAATTTACAAAATTATCTGATGTCTCCCAAATAATCCGATTTTAATTCTATAACGTGCGTTGGATAGGTAAAATACTTTTTTTATAGGTACAAAAATTGGAAAATTATTATAATCTATTAAATCGATTTTAATCAAATTTCCCTTCATAAAAGTGGGGCATTTTAGGGGGAACCTGAAGTACCAGTGGTAAACTTTTTAGAGTCCGAAAATTGGTACCCTTACCAAAATTCAACTTGTTCGTATAGTCCATTTTCATCATATTGATAGCACATTATGTATGCAAATCCCTAAACTGTTGATACGGGTGACTCAATGAAAAATAGATATTTGTCAACAAGTTTACAGAAGTATATAGGAAAACAATTTTAAATTGAGTATGACCACCAGGTATAAAGGTTAAAGCAGAATAGAATACAATAGTTTTGAGGGTTACTAATCCCTAAATAAAGTTGCCAGTGTCAAAGTAATGGAGATTAACAGGGAGAAGGTGGTAATATGGCCCCTGCATATTTTATGGCCCCCCTCCGTATTTTAATAACAAAGTGCTGAAATCTAGTGGAGAACGCTGGAACTAGTTCACAAGTATACCAACTGGCCGGTAGGAGCGCTGTGAGCCATTAAGTGCAGTCACTCAGTAATTGTGCAGTAGTTTGTGTTTTGGTCAATCTTCAAAACTTTGAAAGGTATGTAAATTTTTTAATTTTAACTTACCATAACTAATAATAACTTAGCTCTAAGTATCGTGTATAGAATTAGAGGTTATTCCCTACAGTTTAACACAGACTAGAATGTTCTAAGTCTTTTACATTTTATCTTGTAACCACGTGTTTTAAACTTGGAGATGTGTGTATTATGGCCCCCCTAGGTAATGGTAATATGGACCCCGGGGTCCATATTACAAGCAGTTTCAATATTTGTGGTTTTTTTATTTTTCAGATGCCTAGAATCAGCTTAACACCTAAACCAGCCAGAAAAAGGCAAATTTGGGACAAGGACAAAATGAAAGAAGCAGTAGCAGCTGTCACTGAAAAGAAAATGGGGGTCAAAAAGGCTTCTAAACATTTTGATGTGCCTAAGACCACTTAAGAAGATATGTTTAAAGAGGCAAGTACATCTGAAGCCACTGAAGTTCACACAAAAAAGCTAGGTAGGAAACCAGCTAATACCTGAAGAACTGGAAAATGAACTAGTGGAGTACCTGAAGTATATGGAGGCAAAATTTTAACGGGTTCACTCGCTTGGATGTGCGTCGAATGGCTTACCAACTAGCAATTAGAAATGGGATTCAAACCAACTTTAGAAACGAAATTGCTGGCAGGGCTTGGTTGGACCATTTCTTTAGACGACACACAGACAAGTTGTCAATCCGAAAGCCAACTGGAACATCATATGCTCGTGCAAAAGGTTTTACTCGTGAAAGAGTTAATGCCTTTTATGACTTGCTGGAGTCCGAATATTCAAAACACAAATACCCAGGTGACCGTATTTGGAATGTGGATGAAACGGGCCTGATTGTAGTTCAGACAAAAATACCACAAGTTATTGCCAGTAAAGGTAAACGCCAAATATGTTCTCTAACTGCGGCAGAACGTGGATCTTTGGTCACAGTCATATGTTCAATGAGTGCAGGAGGATCCTATGTCCCTCCGATGTTGATTTTCCCAAGGATAAACATGTCTGATCTCCTTATGAAAGGAGCTCCTCCTGGGTCAATTGGAAGAGCTCACCCGTCTGGGTGGGTTCAATCAAATCTGTTTAGAGACTGGTTAGCTCATTTTATTGAAAAAACAATCCAACAGAGACCTCGCCCATACTACTTATCCTTGACGGTCACTTTTCGCACACAAGAAACATTGATGTGATCGATTTGGCAAGGAAAAATTACATCACGATATTGTCCTTACCATCCCACACAACACATAAATTGCAACCACTAGACCGCACTTTTATGGGAGCTTTAAAGACTCACTACAGTGAAAATATCCGACAGTGGATGCTTCATGAAAGTAGACCTGTTGGGCCTTACGATATTGCGTCCTTTTTGGGAAAGGCGTACCTCCGATGTACCACAGGAGTAAACGCTGTAAATGGATTCTGGGTCACAGGTATTTACCCCCTGGAAAGAAATATTTTTCAAGACCATGAATTCATTGCAGGAGAGGCACCAAACGAAAATCAGGCTGAGAACACTGATAACCGACTGCATGACACTCCTGCAGTTGAAGTCAATCCTCATCCACCAACAACCTTCGCTGTGTCTCCTAAAGACACAGACACATTAATAAGGGGTCCATATTACAAACACCATGGGGGCCATATTAACTGCACATCCCGTTTTCTGATGAATGTGTTCAAATTTTTAAAAAATTATTTAAAAAAAATGTAAAAGGAAGTCTTAACCGCTTTAACTATTACAATGTGTTCGGTAACTAACACCATATCGTAACTAAGCTCACAATCTCTGTTTTTTTATTAATAGTATCAATTTTACAATAAAAAAATCAAAATGGGGGTCCATATTACCACCTTCTCCTCTACTAATGAATTTGCAAGACCTGTAAGATGTTTATTTTATTGATTATATATAAAATAATTTGTGGCCGTAACAGGGGCTGATTTGTAAAAAAATGAATATTATTTTAATCAAATTCCATTTCAGATTCACTGCTTCTTCAGAATCTAAGGAATCTTCAACTCCAATGTTAATTATTACTGGTTCCAGCATGCATCAGTCATATTATCCAAATTCCACATTTTATTTTCGTCCTTGTGAGCATGACTAACAGCATTTTTCCAATTTTCTGGAGTTACTTTTGATAAGGAATGTTCTAATAATTGTTGTAAGTCTACTGACTTCACTCTTTTACTTGAGACCATACATTTTCTATCAGATTCAGATCACAGTGGTATGGAAGTAAACGTAAAATAATTACATCACGGTTTAATGCCATTTTATCAATTATATATTTTTTATAAGCTGCTTTATGTTGCCTTACAATGGGTAATAATTCCTTTTTTGTCGAATTCTCCTTGTACTCAATTGCGTGTTTATCCAACCATTCGATTATCTCTCCTTTTTTCCATGCCGTTGTTGGCAATTGTTCTGCTAGTCTTAAATGGTAACTAGGATTATCCATGACTATGACAGATTTTTTTTTAATTAAATCCAACATTTGCTCAAAATATTTTTCAAAAACGTCAGCAGTCATTTCCTCGTGGTAATCTTTGGATTGACAAAACCGTATTTGTTTACAATATGGGTTAATATGAGTCTGCGTCCTTTTCCAACGGGAATATTGTTTATTCCAGTAGATACACCTTCGATGAATGCCTGACGGGAACTTTTCACATTTGTATCAGCCCATAGATATGGTACAGTATAACGTTTATTTAGCCAAGTCTCGTCCAAATAAAAAAATGTTGGATGGAAAAAAAGGAAATGCAGTAGCCAAAGGTCTTGCATCTGAAGTTGTAAAAACAACTCGTTAAGCCTTATTATAATTCCAAGATACATATGACTTGCGATAACTATTTCACTAATCTTGCTCTTGCACATGAATGATTGTCAACTTAAATAACTCTTGTGGACACACAAAAAAAAATAAGAGATTTGTTCCTGGGGAATTTCTATCACACAAGAAGCGTTTAGAGAAATCTTCAATTGTCGGATTCACTTAAAAAGCATCTTTTGTTTCTTATCTTCCGAAAAAACAAAGAAGTGACTAGTCCTGTTTACCATGCATCACAATGCTTACTGTGCAGAGGATGTTGACAAAAAACCAGATATGATACTCTATTATAATAGTACAAAATGTGGTGTCGATACGCTAGACCAAATGGTTAATAAATATATGTGCAAAAGATAAAACTAACCTTTGGCCTTTTGCCTTTTTTATGAATATTGTAGACGTGGCTGGGGTAGACTTATTTATTACTTGGACAAATTTAAGTTCAAAATGTATCGAAAAAAAAAAAAATAAATGAAAAGCAAAGATTGTTTCTTACAACGACAGCAGAACAACTAGTGCTGCCTCAAATTTTGAGAAGAAAATCAAGGGGACTACAATGGAAAACAGAACAGTGTATTGAAAAAAGCTTACAGGAAGTTGAACCACACAATAAAAAGCAAAAACTAGAAGAACTTCCAGTTTTAACAAAAAAAAAGTGTCATATGTGCCAACAAAAAGAACAGAAAACAAAAACAAATTTGTGAAATATGTACTAGAAGTGTGCGTAACGATCACTTTATAATTAAATAAGTTTGTATATAAGTATTGCTATTAAAAAAAAATAAATGACTTATCTATGTTTTGTTTTTATTTTTCTTGTTGCTTTTTTAACCTAATACTTAATAATAAATAATTTAATTTGTCATATCAATTTGCTATTCAAGCTGAGATTCTAAGAATAAGGAAAGCTGAGCAACTCTTTAGAATAGCTCGAGACAGAGACAGTTTCGCCATGTTAATCGCCAACGTCAAGAGGACTTGATAGGGCACGTTAAGGAGAAGCTATGATTCAAATTCAAATTACCATACAGAAGGTTATACACATGGCGCTTACCCGGTGACACGTCAGAAAATCTCGTAAGAATCCAGATGACTATATTTTAATAAATAAATAAAAGATTTATAACTCAATAACATCAGTGAAAATCTATCTTGATGCAGATATTAAGTCAGACCATAACCCACTTGTCGCTGTTTCGTCTGAAATTAAAAAAAAATCCACAAACTAATCCTATAAGATACGTTTTCAAACAACTAAGAGATGATGACATAAAGTAAGAAGTACGGGAATATCTGAAGAACAACATATGTAAGTAGTTAAGGATATTAACACATAAATAAACCACTTAGAAAACAGTGGGAAGGAAATATTAGACCAATACCTGCGACCGAAAAAGACAGAAAAGAAAAAGCATAGATGACCGACGGTATATTACAGATGATAAACAGAAGAAGAGAATTCAAGCGGAAAGACTATTACAGAAGAAATCGAGATATTGGAACGTAAACACGATTCCCTCAACCTCCACAAAAAGATCAAAGAAGCAACAGGCATCTATATATCAAAAAGACCGGGACACTCAACATACGTTCAAAGAAACCCAATAGATGATATTGAAGAAATAAAAACAACATGGATGAACTATGTGACAACAACATTTGAAGACGATAGAAATGTCACCATCACACAAAATGAAAATGACGATACCGGACCACCTATTCTCGAAGCGAAAGTAGAAGCTGTTTAAACAATATTAGGTAAGGAAAAGCTGCAGGACCAGACGAGTTCTACTCAGAATTTTTCATATTAATGGATAAAGACGAAGTAAAAAGACTTATCTTAATCTTTAACAATATATACCAAAGTGGGAAAATACCCCAACAGTAACTAAAATCAACTTTTATAACAATCCCAAAAACCCAGTACTAAAAATGTAAAGATTATCGAATATTAAGCCTTATGAGCCATCTCCTAAAAACTTTTTTAATATTATAATAAAAGAATATATAAAAAGTGTGAAGAGCACATGACCAACACACAATTCGGCTTTAGGGATGCATTGGGTACTCGATAAACACTTTTTTGCAATACAAGTTCTCTTTCAAAGAAGTAGAGACGTGAATTGTGATTTATGTGTATTTTGTTGATTACCAGAAGCGTTCGATAGCATAAAATATGACGAACTAATGAAAATATTAAATTCATTTGGTCTAGACAGCAGAGATCGCCGTATAATAAACAATATCTATTACGAACAAACTATAGCTGTTAGAGTTGGGATCAGTTAAGAGACGACATAAAGATAAAAAGAGGTGTACGACAGGGCACATTATGAACCTAGCGCTAACAGACATAGACGAGGAAATACTTATAAACGGAGAACGAGTGAACATCATAAAATATACTGATAATACTGTCATTTTTGCAGACAGTCTTGAAGATCTGCAGACACTTGTCTTCAGGGTGGAAAAAGTAAGTTGCAGGTTTGAGCTTGATTTTAACATCAAAAAAACCAAATACATGGTTATAAGCAAAAATAGGATACTACCTGGTCAATTACAAGTTAACCAATAGCCTTTAACACAAATCACCAACTTTTGTTATCTGGGTGCAAACTTAAATGAACAGTGGGACCAATTGACGGAAATTAAGATAAGTATCTAGAAGGCAAGATCAGCTTTCATCAAAATGAAAAAAATCTTTAACAGCCACGATATAAAATTGGAAATAAAAGTTCATTTACTAAAATGCTACGTATTCTCCGTTCTTTTATATGGCGTGGAATCGTGGACCTTAACTGAAACATCACTGAAGAGACTCGAAGCATTTAAGATGTGATGGTATAGACGCATGTTGAGGATTTCCTGGATAGACAGAATTACCAACGAAGAACCACAGAATGAGTAAACAGCGCGAACTAGTCGCAACCATAAAAAATGCGCAATGAAAAACGATGTGACCTACTTCGGACCAAACTTCAAGGTAAAGTGCATGGGAAAAGAGGTCCAAGACGAAGAAGAATATGCTGGCTGCATAACCTGCGAAAATGGTTTAACTTAACCACTACCGGACTTTTCAGGACAGCAGTCAACAAAGTCATAATAGCCATTTTAGTGTCTAACATTCGTAACGGATAGGCACCATAAGAAGAAGAAGTTGGGAATAAACGAATCTTGTGGCCTAGTCCCAACTAAAATAGTAAATTGATATGACAAAGTATTAATTTAAAGATTGTTTTTGTCAGTACTTTATACATGAGCCGCAAAACCATAATCTTTTCGTAGAAGGGTTTTCACACAATAATGAAAGGCAACAACACCGTAATCTTTTTCCAGGGTATGCGTAAACATCAACCCCTCTTTTCAAATAAAATAACTTTGTAGATTTACAAAAGTTTTTATTTATTTATGAATAAAGTCTTTATTTGGCTCCAAATGTTTATTACTTGTGAATAAATATTTTTTCTACAAAAGTCGTCTTGCATTTCATTATGTTGTGAAAATCCTGTAGATAGATCTCACTCTCGAGATAGACCGCATACTATAGTAACACCTTTTTTTTAATACAGACAATTTAACTAAATAAATTTAACTGTAATAAAAAATCAAAAAAGAATCTTACTAAGAAACTATATGGGTAAATATGAATAGTACATTTAAGAACAGTTGTGGGTAGAACGGATCCGAGTTGCCCAATTACGTTAGTAAAATGTGATACCCGGATAAGGGTTAAACAACGTGGTTTGTATCCTATCGTTTATAATTGTGTCACAAATGCCGGTCAACTTTGACTGCTTATATCTCAATAACTACTGCTTTTAATTAAACTTTTTTTATCAAGGCTGTTTTTAGAATTTATTGAAAACTAATAGCTACTGAGATATTCTAATTTTTAACACTCCAAAAAATTATTTATAATTTAAAAAAAAATCTGAATCCTCCCAGATAATCCAATTTTAATTCTATAACGTGCGTAGGATACTTGATGTGCTTTTTTTTATAGATACTTTTTTGGAGTCCCAAAATTGACGTTCTCAGCAAAATTCAACTTGTTCATATGATTTTTAAAGGTCAAATCTCAGACGACTAGACTATTAGAGAAACTGGACACATGAAATATTAAAATGTTGGTCATCCAACAATAAATGATGATGCACACTTTGATGTATTATTAAGTGTGGCAGAAAAACCTCAAATTAACTCAAGGCAAGTCAGTTGTTACAAACATTTTTAGAGTGCATTAAAGAGAAGAAATATCATCAATATAATTGAAGACATAAGTGAATAAAGGTCATATGTCACTTTTTTGAGAAACGTGTTTTATTGGTTTTTGTTCTTTCTAATATGCTCTTTAACCTTTTAAAATTTTAAAATTACCTATTTTTAGTTAATTAAAAAAATAGGTAGGTATTAAAGCAATATGTCACACTAAATTTTCAAATTGTAATGAATAAGGTATTATGTCCCAAAATCGCGGACATATTACCTTTATCCACTCAAATGTTTAGTAGCTCAGCAGTTGGTTTTCTGACATTTAACCTTATAGGCTATTTTAGTAAAATCAGTGTAATTGTGTAATTTATTTTATGCAAACAGTTTTACAGTTTTTAAGTCAAAAAGCAAATTTAATATGTTAACTTCCCCAAAAAAGACAAAATGCATGGTTACAATAGCAAATTTACTAAGATGTAAATTGGAGCTGGAAGGTCAGCTAATAGAAAAAGTGACGGAGTTTAAATATCTAGGCATCACATTATCTAGCTACGAAAAGCTCGAAACCGAAGTGGAAGATCAAGTGAATAGAGCAAACAGAGCCGCAGGTTGGCTAAATGAAACAATATGGAGAAATAAAAATATCAGAAAAGAAACGAAAGGCAGATTTTACAAAACAGTCATCAGACAATAATGACACGCGACAGAAACAAGACCTGACACATAGAGGACAAAAAGGATGTTAGAAACAGCAGAGATGAGAACACTTAGAAAAATTGATGGTAATACACTATGGGACAGAGTTAGAAGTACATACATACGACAAAGATGCAAGGTGGAGAACATCAAAAACTAGGTAAGAAATAAAAGAGTAGAATGAAACGATCATATAAGCCGAATGACAACAAATAGAGTAGTAAAGATGGCAAGAGATGGTTTCCCAATAGTAAGACGATCAGTAGGAAGACCAGAAAAACGATGGAATGACAACTTACTGGAGGTACATTGAAAAACAGACAAAGTCTATATAAAAAAGAAGAAGTCAAAAAGCTACGAAAAAAATTATGGAGAGTAGAGAAAATAATTTACAGACTATATCTTCAACAGAAAGAAGAAAATACTGTTAAAGAAGGTAATTATTATACAAAAGTTCATATAAATATATTTTAATACTTGTTTTATGTAAAGTATCTACCAGTTAATCCTTTTTACAGCAGTCTTTATCACATACTTATAATATTGTTGGTTTGAGATGTATGTCAAAGTGGGTACATGTTACCGCAGAAGGACAAAGACCTGCTGTTTTAAAACCTCAAAGGACGGTGAAAAAATTTTTGAGCTTAAAGAGAAGAAAGCTCGTAAAAGAGATCGCAACCCTGTTGAATGAAAAAAAAGGCAGCAATTCAAAAAGAAAAGAAAAAATTATACGAGCAAAAACAATTGAGGAAGATTGAGTATTATGTAAAGCAACACGCATATTAAAGTGTGGAACCTAAATTCAGCCTAGAAGCTAAAAAATCTATATTGAAAAGATACTATAAATTAGAAATAACGCAAAAAACTGTCTTTTATTTAAAAGCATTGACATAGATCAAGTTTCAAGACACCGAATTCGTGCTAGAAGTAAAAAGCAGAAGTTAAGAGAATGCTCTTTTAAATAACCAATAACTTACGAAAAGCAAAAAGTATCTGTGGTCCGGTCCTGAACATGGTGACACAAACTGTGTTTACATTTCAGTCCCGCAAAAGTGTACTTTTCAAAGTAATTAATATCAAAAAACTTAAACAAAAGCAGTAAGCGATCGTATATAGTGCAGTTACATTACCGAAAAAACAAACAGTGAGTTATTATTATTTTATATATCAAAACGTTTCAAAAGCATACTATTTGTAGGTTAAGTGTCGGCCGAAAGGGCTGTTATCAGAACCACTGCTGGTTCTACAACTGGTTTAAATAATTATTAATTACCTACTAATGAGTTTATCAAATGATATCAGATCCGACCTTAAAAATTTGTCAACAGCCATGACTGACGATCAACAATATCAAAACAAAACAACATATTCTGCTGTGCTTAATAATACTTCAATTCAGTTTCTTCTAAGAATCAAGCAATTTTATTTAATGCGCTACCTGATACTAAAATAGAAGAGTACTTAATAGCTCTTGGCAAAGTTGTTCATCCACGGAATATTTTATTTTCATCAAGACTATCAAATAACAGAATATGTATCTATCTCTCCAGCGAATCCTTGGTCGAAAAATTTATGTCCAATCTAGCAGAAATAACAATAAAAGGCGAAAATCCAAAGGCTAGAAGATTAATAACTCCGAACGAAAGACTGTTACTATCGAATGTATGCCCTTCTATTCCACATACTCTAATAGAAAATGAGTTAATTAAATTGGTCTCAAATTAATGTCACCTTTAACCTTCCTTAGAATAGGTAGTCAACTCCCAGAATTTCAACACGTCTTCAGTTTTAGAAGACAAACATATATTCAACCACTTGTAGATATGGACCTACCTTCTTCCTTCTTAATTACATATCGCTTCTCCGGAGCAACAAAGACGTAAGTGCAATTTTTTGCAGTTTTGAGTTACATGTGTCAAAAGAGTCAGAACGTGCCATTCTATCGGATGGAACAATACCATAAAGGTAGTACATTATTGGCCGCTAGAAAGCAGTTGCGTCGTTGTCAAAATTATGTACTTTCTGCCATATTGTTGGAACGAAATCGCCGCAAATGTCAGTTGTTCAAAGACTGTCGAACGGAACACTTCGTTTAATTTCTACAACGACATAAGTGTAGATTGTGACAAAATAAAATAAAGTTTTGGTGTAATCTCAGAGAAACATCAGCGTAACGGACAGTTGTGTTATTGTTCGCCTAGAAAATTTGATATCTCTGGCGACTTGCTAGATGATTAAAGCCGTAAGTACACATTTACGTCGTTATGGTTTTGAATAATAAATTTTATAGTCACTTAACCAGTATTTATGTCATGGTTAACTCAAATAACATTGAATATTTGTGTGAAATAGTGTGTGTAAAAACAGTCAATATAATAGATTTTTTGTATTTCAGTGAAGAAATAAAACGCGAATATAATCTTGAATAATGAAAAGGATTGAGCTGATACTTCATTTAGCCACTCACAATTTACAAGAAGAGAACAGTACTCCAGAGGAACCATCAGTATTGGAAGACAATAATATTTCAGAAACACTCAATGATGCGGTCATTTTATCAGAATTGCAGCCAGTGAATTTAAGTCCGAATTCCTCGAGTTTAGACCCTAATATTATGTTCCTACATAAGCCTTGTGAACTTGGACCAGTAGGTACTTTCCTTTTTTAATCAAAATTACTTTTATTGATTATTAATTACTTTTAGATAATCTACGTATTTCAAACAATTATGAAACACAACCCAGTACATCATATTCTGTTGAAAACCCACTCATCAACCAAGATCACTTTGAGAGAAATGTCTCGAACAGTCTATAATGAGCAACATTCCTCAGATGATGAGAACAGCTTATTTGGAGAAGATAGTGACAACTATGTACCATCAGAAAATAATATATCGTCGGAAAGTGAAACAAATTCGACCCCTACCATAAAAGAGAAAAAGAGACCCAGAAGTCTATTTTCTGAAAATAAAATAAGTCCTCTGAATAATACAGAAAATTGTACGCTCATCAAAAAAGGTAAGAAGAGAGTAAGAAATCCAGAAGAAATGGCGAAAAAATAAAGCTAAACTCCTTAAGAATTCAGGAAAAAGTTATATTTCAAGAACTGGAAAAGTTGTGAATAAAAAAACAATGGGACCCTACTTGCTCTAATCGTTGCATTCAGAAGTGTTCAGAGAAGTTTAGCGAAGACCATAGAGCTGATTTCTTTCAGCAGTATTGGAATCTAGGATCACTGCAGAGACAACGTGATTATTTGTCTTCTTGTATTGAACCACTTCAGTTGAGTTATCGCCGCATAAGAACTATCCAAACACCTAGAAGACAGAACTGTGCTTTCTATCTGCTTCACAATGGAAAAAAAATGCGTGTATGCAAAACATACCTGATGAACACTTTTGGCATTAAGGAGAGATCAATTAGAACAATTATCCAAGCAAAAGCTTCTGGGTCTGGAATTGTACCGCAAGATAAACGTGGAAAACATGGTCAACAGGTAAAGATGAACCCTGAAATGATGGTGTCTGTAAAATCACATATAAATTCTATACCCCGTACAGAGAGCCATTACCAAAAGGGCTAACACATCAAGAGAGTTTATAGATGGCGGTTTATCGATTGCAGAAATGCACAGACACTATAAAAAGCAACAAGACGATTTGGGCCAGCCTGCTGCAAACTATGACGCCTACGCCTACATATTTAATACACAATTCAATATTGGTTTCTTTTTCCCAAAGAAAGACAATGCGACTTGTGTGAATCATTTAAAAACGCGCCTGACGAAGAAAAAAAAAATTACAATGTCAGTATAAGTCACATCAAGAGGAAAAAGAACTAAGTAGAACTGAGAAAGCTTCAGACAAAGAAAAAGCAAAAGAAGATGGATCAAATACAGTTTTGGTAATGTATGACCTACAAGCTGTCCTGCCAGTACCTATGGGACAAACATCAGCTTTTTACTATAAATCAAGATTAAATTGTTTTAATTTTACGATATCAGAAATAGGCAATGACAAGACATCCTGTTACTTCTGGCATGAAGGTCTAGGACATAGAGGAGCAGTCGAAATTGGTTCATGTGTCCTTTCATTTCTTGAAGAAATCGCTAATACACATCCTCAATCTGACATAATTCTTTATTCCGATAACTGCGGTGGTCAGCAAAAAAACAGATTTGTCCTTGCAATGTATTACTACGCAATTAAGAAGTTTCAGTTAAATTCCATAACACACAAGTATCTCATCCGAGGTCATACACAGAACGAAGGTGATGTAGTCCACAGTATCATCGAAAAAGCTATGAAAAGAGCTAAAAAGTCAGGACCGATATACGTTCCCGATCAAATTGTGTCGATTATTAGAAACGCAAAGAAAAAAGGAAACCCTCTTCTAGTAAAAGAATTAAGTTACAATGACTTCATCGATTTGAAAACGCTTGCTAACGACATCGGCTTCAACTGCCAGAAAAATATACACGCGAACAAATAAAATTGTCAGATATTAAAATAATTCGATTTGAGAAGGAAAGTGATAGGTTCTTTTACAAAACCAGCTACAAACAGGTGGATTGGAATCAGGCCTATGCTATAACCGTAAAAAGTAGACGAGTGACAAGGACAGATGATAATGTAGATGTTAGAAAAAGACCTGCATACATTTCAAAAATTCCGATCTCTGAAAATAAGAAAAGGGACCTAGAAAATTTATTATCAAGTAATATAATTCCCAAATATTACGAACCTTTTTTAATAGCTTGTTTTGAATTGTGAATGTTTTTGTTAATTTTTTTAAAGGTGACAATACTGACAATAAAATTATATACCTAAACCTTTCTTTAAATTTTTTTAATGTTACTATTGTAGACCAACTCAAACCGATTCAGAAACTATTTGAAAAACATTGGAAGAACAATGACGCAACTGGGAGGCTGCAAAGTTCTGAGATCTGTGTAGACTCTAAAAGTTTTATTATCAAAACACTAAGATTGTCATTTAAATTAGACTAAATTTACCATTAAAAAAAGTAATTTCAGTTTCAAAAATATTCACTTAAACTTTCACTTTGTTTACTTTGCTGTAAAATATTTTTAAAAGTCAATTTTCCAGCATTTTAGTAATCTGTACTTGCGTCGATGTTGCTCTGGAGAAGCGATATGAACAAACTTCGTATCGCATATTTTTAAGTTTAGATAAACCTTCATGTTTTATTTGTAAGCAAATTGTACAAGTCATGATCCACAAAATGATCCCACTCTTATCCACCATCAACCACAACAACCAATACAACAACAACCACAAGGATCCTCACAGTATAACAAATCGCCCTTAGAAATAGAACCAGATCTTCCAGTCAGTAATTCTAATACCGAACCTACACCTAACCAAAAAACAGATACCAATTTAATACCTCCCGTACTTATGGAAACTACTGGTATATCTAAAGACCAGTCATCGACCAACAAAAGAACAATTTCGGAAATCAATACTACTCCATCTCCCACTGAAGAATTAAATAAAGAATTTAAAATCCAAAACAAACCAAAAAGAAACAAAAAAAGCAACCTGAAGCTACCATATCAATTCAGGAAATGATGATGCCAACAAAAATAATATTTCATAATATGTCAAATAATTTTAACTTAACATATGAACAAACTCTTGACTTTTTTGAAAATTATTCTAGCTCGTCTGATCTCCTGAGCTTAATACAAACGTACACAACATATATACCCAACTTTATGAATATGGTAACAACAATTAAGCCATATTTTACAGAAAAAAGCATGAAAACCAAATGCACTAAAATAATAAACAAAATACAAAAAATGCTGAACTCAGACGATTCCGCCAAATCAAGAAAGTGACACTACATCAAATTCAACTCAAGAAATAAACTAAAATCTTCGATCCGATTATTCAATGGAATGTTAACGGGTTCTATGCCCGTTTAGAAATGCTTAAACATTTATGTTCAATAATCTCGCCATCAAATTATTTGTTTACAAGAAACAAACTTTAAAGGACAGCATAGTTATGACATGAGGAATTATTCTTGTTTCCATAAAAACCGAAAACAACGCAATATCGCTAGTGGAGGAGTTGTTACATATGTTAACCAAAAATATGAATCGGAAGCAATAGTAATTAATAGTAAATTAGAAGTAGTAGGAGTATCAGTGTCCTTTCAGACAAAAAATAAATATCTGTAATTTATATATTCCACCTGACTTACCAATCACAGAAGCAGATATTTCAGATGTACTAGATCAGATTCCCACTCCCAGAATAATTGTTGGTGATTTTAATAGTCACAATCCAATATGGGGATCTCTTGGAATAAATTCCAAAGGTAAAATTGTAGAAAACATAATTACCTTAAAAAACCTAAACTTACTGAATGATGGACAATCAACACGATATAATATTCATACAGGTACCTCATCAGCTATCGACCTGTTCATTATGTGATCCTGTACTGTCACCAAAGTTTTCATGGATGTAATCCGTTTTTATATGGAAGTGATCATTATCCTATTAAAATCTCTTTCAATAATAATTATGAGATATTAATACAACTCCAATTCCAAATGGAATCTAAAGAAAGCCAATTGGTATTTATTCAAAAAGTATATTCAACAGAACTGCCATACTTTAAAAGAAGTCACCGAAAACCGACATATAGATGAACTTCTAAATTCGTTTATATCACTAATTCATTCTGCTGGCGAAAGTCATATAGGTAAAACACAAACTCTACAAAAGAAATTCATTACCATGGTGGAACGCACAGTGTACTGACATAATAAAAAAATATAAAAAATCCTTTAACAAATTAAAACGTCACAAAACACCTGAAAAATACCATAGAATATAAGAAAATTACGGGCTCAAGCTAGATATATAACTAAAAAGAACAGAAAAAAATCTTGGCAAGAATTTATGTCTTCTATTAATACAATATGCCTATAAGCACGGTATGGGAGAATGTTAGAAAATATCTGAAGTAATACCTATAAAAGGAATTCATTCAGCCAGTATCCATCAACATAAGTTTTTGTTAAAGAATTTAAATATGTCAATTAGTGAAACATGATTAATATAATAATAATATCAGCTAAGCTAATGTACATACTATGTTAATAAATACTATATCATACCTTTATTATAATTTAGTTATTGAGAGACGCTATCAGAAATTCATAGTGTATACATCTTACAAATAAAAAAAAAAAAAAAATATAAAAATAAAGATATCTACCTACTATGTTAATAACTACAACTATGGTAATGCATTTTTTTTTTCACTACGTTAGGACATAAACCCGATTCAACCTCTCGGAGGTTTAGATCCTCTTAGTGATTGTTTTAGTATATTTTTATTTATTTATTTTTTTTTCTTATTTTGTTTCTTTTTTTTTTTAATTTATTTTTATAATCATCTTTTTTCTTTTTTTTTTAATTTATGTATTTTTTTTCTTTTCAAATCTATTTTTTTTATATTCTTTTTTATTTTATTTTTTTTTGAACTTTTTTTTAATAATTTTTTTTTTATTATTTTTTTCATGAATTTTTTCTAAACATAGGTTACAAATCTAACTAATTACAGGCATACTTTACTATCAGACAAAAAGGTTATCAAGCAGTTATACATTTTCTTCTCATGAGAGATAGTAGAAAGAGAATATTAACAGGAAGAGGGATGTTCTTGTCTATCATTCTTTTAATTAGGTTGTTGGTGGGTTGTTTATACTTTTGACATTCAAAAAATATGTGGTTTAAGTCACTTTTAATCTGACATTCTTGACAAATATCCGAATCTAATATATTTATTTTAAATAAATGTACAGGATAACATGCATGGCCAAATCTAAGTCTACTGATGGTAGTTATGTATTTGCGAGGGAGGACGAAATTCTTATACCAAGGTTGTTTTGGAATAATTGGTTGTATCAAACTGTATTGTGTTGTTGAAATACTACAGTACTTTTCCCAGTGTTCTCTCCAGTTGTTCATTTGTTTAGTTCTTGAACAAGCAAAAGCATCTATAATGCAAGGTTTATAGTTGGTAAGTGTTCCATAAAAGATGGAATTTTTTGCTAACTGGTCCACGTGTTCATTATATGTAAGTCCTGAATGTGCTTTGATCCACATCAATTGTATTTTTTTGGTGTATTTATTAATTTCAAATAAGCAATTTTTAATTAAAAAAATGTATGGATTAGAAGTACTACAGGGTAGTTGCGGTTTTTGAATAGCTGTAAGTACAGATAACGAATCAGATAAAATTACTGCTGAACTATACGATGCCAATTTAAAATACTTTAAAGCCTCATATATGGCCACAGCCTCAGCACTAAAAATAGAGAAATTTGTGGGCAGTTTAAACATTTTTCCTATAAATTTATCTGGAATATAAAAGGCACAACCAGTACCCTTTGAACTTTTAGATGCGTCTGTATAAATACAAACAGATTTTGGCCAATTTGTCAGATAGTTGTTTAAAATAATACGACTTATTAAAGGGTTCTCATGATAAATAGGTTGTATTATATGTACTTGATCCAGTAACTCAAAGAAATCTTTAAAATGTACTACTTTGTTTGCAACTATAAGTTCAGTATCTTTATTTGCAGTATTTCGAAATGCTTCACATAGCGGTGGAGAATTCTTGCGAGTCCAATATTTATTTGTTAAGTCGAAATAAGTTAAAATACTAATATCTTTATATAAGCAAGTGTTGTAGCAACAAACTTTAAGAAGAAATTTTTGACTGAGATATTCTCTTCTAAATTTACTGGGCGGTTCCATTGTCTCAACATAAAGTGGTTCAATAGGGGTAGATCTCATAGCACCAATGCAACACCGCAAAACTGTGTGTATAAAAACATCTATACGACGTAAAATATTGTTGCTAGCGGAGCCGTAAAGTACAGAGCCATAATCTATAATGGACCTGATATAAGAACGATAAAATAGAAGACACGTTTCAACATCTGCACCCCACCAAGTTTTTGAAATTGATTTTAGAAAGTTTAGTGCTTTATTACATCTATCAAGCATAAAATCAACATGCAGTTTCCAGGTCAGTTTTGTATCCAAAATCATACCCAAATATTTTATTGACTTACAGAGGGGAAAATAATTATCATTTAATTTTATTTGTTCTCCTTGAGGCAAGTTATGTCTAGTGAATATACAAATGTTAGACTTGTTGTTTGCCAACTCAAAACCATTTTTTTTAAACCACCTACAGCAATGTTCATGAACACTTTCCAATGTGTTTAAACCGTTATTGTAACTTTTAGATTCCGTATAGATACAGAAGTCATCTGCATATTGTATTGTATTAAATGAGATTTTTTCGATACTAATATTATGAAAATCGGCTGTGTAAAGATTAAATAGAAGTGGACTTAAAAACTGAGCCCTGTGGAAGACCCGAACTATTAAAACGTGGTCCAATGAGTTGATTGTTTTCCTTTCTAATATATATTTTCCTGTTTAAGTAGAAATTTACAATATTTTGAGTTAGCAGGGAAGGTATTTGAAATTGATGAATCATCTTTTCTTTTAGTAACACTGTCATATGCACCTTCAATATCCAAACATAAAAGTGGTACATACGTATTGCGAGAATATGCATTTTGAATGTGAGTTACTACGGTAGCGAGTGCATCCAAAGTACCACATCCTTGTCTATAACCGAACTGAGAATTTGGAAGTAGTTTTTTCTCACTTATCCACCATTCGAGTCTTACTTTTAGTATCCTTTCTAATACTTTGAAAACACAAGACATAAGTGAAATTGGTCTGTATGATTTTGAGAGATTCAGATCCTTCATTGGCTTTAAAATTGGGATGACAATAACTTCTTTAAATTCATCCGTACCTGCAGAGAGAACTTCGTTAAATATTTCCAATAAGAGATCTTTAGCGGTTGGAGGAAGCATATCAAGCATAGGATACTTAATGTGGTCATAACCGGGACTTGTGCTAGGACGATTATTTAAAACATAGCTTAGTTCTGTCTGTTTAATCGGTTGAAGTAAAAAATGGCTTCTGTCGGTCACTATTTTACTAGGTTTATTAGGCATAGATATCACTGTTGGAGGAGCAATTATGTCAAAAAACCCTTCTATCCAAATATCTTCAAAAGATTTTTTTTTTGTAGGTGATTTTCTGTATAACTTTCTAGCTTGCGTCCAAAGTACTGATGATGGTATTGATTTATTGAGAGAAGAAACCCAATTGACCCAGCTTTGTTTCGCAATACTTTTTAGTTGTTTTTTTGTACTTGCCATGTTTGATTGGCATTTTATATAGTTCTCAAAATTACGTTCTTTTTTATAATTCGTGAGTGAAAATTGCCGGTTTTTAATAATCGTGTCACATTCAGAATTCCACCACGGTGGAGGGTTTCGAGTTTTTGGCCTAAAAGGTTTATATTGTGGTATTGCAATGTGAGCAGCATAATTTATACCATTCATTAAATGTTCATATTTGCTTGATGTGTTTTTTGGAATTTCAGTATTTTGATTCAAAAAGTTTTGTACTAAAGAAGTATATAAAGGCCAATTAGCTTTTTTGATGTTCCATTTATTTTTCGGTAATATTTTTTCTGTTTCGGCTTTAATGCAAATATCCACCTGTATAACAAAATGATTTGATCCTAGTGTGTCTGAAGAGATAGACCATTCAGTCTTACTAACAAGATCAGGACTGCAGAAAGTAACATCAATCATTGAGTAATTCTGGTTAGGTTGAGTTAGTATTGTTGGTTGTCCATTATTTAAAACTGTAAATTCAAGATCATCTGCCATTTTAATCAGCTGTACTCCGATTCCATCATTTGTACTTGAACCCCAAATAGTATGATGGGCATTAAAATCACCTCCTATAATAACTGGTTTTTGTAACTGGGAAAATATATTTATCCAATCATTTATTGTGCATCTTATTTTCGGGGCTCTATATAGTGACATAAAACTAATTTGATTATTCCCATATTTAATTTTTATAGCACATAACTGTATTTCATTATTGTAATTATTATTGTTAATTTCTAGTTCAGTAAAACAAATTGATTTATTTATAAGTATAGCAACTCCACCATAACCATCCAACCTATCATTACGAACAAGATTATACCCATTAAAATCATATATTACATTTTTTTTAAACCATGTTTCACTAATAAGAGCTATGTCTATTTTGTTAGTTACTAAATAATGCATCATGCTATTTTTATTTGAGACAGCAGATCGAGCATTCCACTGTATTATTTTTAACTTAGTTGACAAGACATTTTTTATTTAGTATTAATCAAAGTACCCTCCAATACCTGTTCAATATTATTGACTATTAATTGTCTATCTATAGACCGTATATCATCAAAAGTTTGTATACTTTGTAAAAGCTGATATATAAAAGTTGAAAGACTTTTAGTTACATTTCTTTTAATTTCAATGTTTTCATAATTTGGTACAATTCGATTAACAGGTAAGGGTTTCTCAGGTCCAAAAACAAAAGGAAACATTGGTTTCTCAGTAGACGACTGTGCAACTGGTGAATTAACTTTTCTTTTTTTATTTGTTTGAGATTTAGTGATGTTTAAATCAGTGTGAGTAAAAGCAGAATTTGGCTTGTGTGAAACTGGTTTAGATATCGGAATATTTTTGCTAGTTGTAGGCAAACTAGGAAAATCCCTTTCATATTCTGCTAAGCATTCAAAGGAATTGTTACTTACAAAATTTGAAAAGGACTTTTCACAGTAATTACGTGCTTCTACAAATGATACGTTATGTTCAGCCATTACATTTTTAATTTTTTTCTGTTTTTCATATTGGGGGCATTTATTGGATATTGACAGATGTTTCCTACTTTTACAATGAATACAAAATACATTTTCTATATTACAATTATGATCTTTTTCTTTAATTTCACTACATTGAATACACCGTTCTTGTGTACTTTTACACTATTTGGATACATGTCCAAATCTAAGACATTTATAACATTGAACGACTTTTCCAATATACTGTGCAACAGGACAAAATACCTTATTAAAAGAAACATAATTCGGCAGAACGTTGCCTTCAAATGTGATAATTATTGTCTTTTTATCTATGTATTCAACTTTATTATCATTATTAACTTTACGTTTAGTTCTATATATATTAATAACTTTAGAAGATGACTCTATAGTATTTATTAAATAATCTACGTCATACTGAGTATCCACGTCCCGTACTAAACCCTTGACTTCCAACAAATGATTAGGTATGTACGCCTTAAGATTTTCCAATTTTAGAGCTTGATTATTTACTAAATTATTGGCTTCCAATAAAGACTTTAATAAAACCTTGATACGATTTCTACCTATGCTTTTAATTTCTAAAATATTTGTTAGTTTTAATTTTTTGAATAATATGTGACCAACTGTCATCGGATGTAATCTACCTAAATTTTCAACATTTACTTTTTCAATATAGACCCAAATATTTTTAATATTGTACTTATCTGAGCGTAAATTGAAGGTCTTCTTTTCCGGTTCCATGATAGAAGCTCCTACACTGTTGACATTTTTTATGGTCATGCTTTGGTTATCAGTTATGTTTAAATGTTCTTCACTATTATCTATTAACATTTGCGTCAACGAAGACGTCCCTGCACTACTGTCCCCCATTGGGGGAACAAAATAAAAGTTTTCAACCGTAAAACACTTAGATTATTTAACTATACGGTCAAAATTAAAATATTAATTATACATAAAAAGTAAATCACAATACTAATTAGAAACCCAGCTCGTTTTTTATGTTTTTTGCACTTAAATTTTTAAATCAATACTGTTTAAAATTATTAAAAACTATAATTTTTATCGGAGAACTTTTAAATTCAAATTTTCACTTTGACAGTTATTTGACGTATGAAAATAAACAGATAGTAACATCTAATTACGACATAGCAGAATTAATAGCAAAACAATTTGAAATGAACTCCAGCCATAATAACTTTTCTAAAGATTTTATCAATACTAAGATGATTTCGGAAAATCAATTAATAGATTTTGATTGCATTGAAGATAATCCCCTTAATATAACATTTACCATGGAAGAGCTTAATCACTCTTTAAATACCAGCAAAAAATCGGCGCCAGGACCAGACAATATTCCTGTCAGTTTCTTACAAAATCTACCAGATAATGGAAAAAAATATCTTCTTAACCTATACAACAGAATTTGGATCAATAATGAGTTTCCCACAACATGGACGCAGGCGATAATAATTCCATTACTAAAACAAAATAAATCACGAACTGATCCTGATTCCTATAGGCCAATTTCTCTTACCAATACAATGTGCAAAATCCTAGAAAAAATGGTGAATTATAGATTGAGGTGGTTTTTGGAAAATAATAAATTAATAAACAATGAACAAAGCGGCTTTCGCAGAAACAGATCAACCATAGATAATTTAATAGATCTAGAATCCGAAATACATGAATCATTTGCAATTGGACAGGAATGTCTTGCTGTCTTTTTTGATATAACAAAAGCGTTCGACATGGCTTGGAGATAAGACATTCTTAACACACTGAGTCATTGGGGTGTCAAAGGTAACATTCTATATTTTATACATAATTTTCTCAATAAGAGACAATTTAAAGTTAAGGTAAATGCAACCGTATCCAGCACTAAAGACCAAGCAAATGGAACACCTCAAGGTTCTGTCATTAGCTCAACACTATTCTTAGTAGCGATAAACAAAATCTTAGAAAACTTTCCAAAACTTGTCAAGGCGAGACTATACGCTGATGACTTGGTTATATATTCAAGAGGAAAAAATATTCTTTCTATACAAAAAAATTTACAATGTGCATTAAATCACCTTGAAAACTGGTCGAATGCTGCGGGATTGCAATTCTCTACAACCAAAACCAAATGTATTTTATTTTCAAAAAAACAGCACTCTACAAATCCAGATCTTCAGTTATATAAAAACAACTTAACTTATGTGGAACACTTAAAGTTTTTAGGAATGATCTTTGATAAGAAACTATCTTGGAAATACCATATTATGCAAATTAAGCAATCTTGTCAATCTGGTCTCAATTTAATGCGAACACTGTGCAATCGTAATTGGGGTTCAGATTTTAAAAGCTTGATCAATATTTATAAATCACTAATACGATCAAAACTCGATTATGGATCAGTTGTATACTCATCTGCAAAGAAGACACTTCTTGTTCAACTAGAAGTCATACAAAATACAGCACTAAGAATAGCTACAGGAGCATTCTGTACTAGACCCATTAAAAGTCTGCAATCTTTAACCGGGGAACCACCTTTAAACTACAGAAGAATGTACTTGTCATTAACATACGCATCTTCTATATGTGCGATAAAATCGCATCCAACTTTTCATCACACTATCGCTGAACGTTTCAAGGAAACTTATATAAATAAAAAAAGAACGAACCCTCCCTTTTATGAGAGAACCAGAAGATATCTCTCTATCCATAACATTCAATTCCCAATTTTTTTTTGATCAAACAAATACATTCACACCTCCCCCTTGGACCTTTCCTCCTGCAATATGTGATCTAACTCTTTCTAAATACAATAAGCTTGAGATCCCCCATGCAACAATTATTCAATCATTTTACTACATACTTGCTTCTTTCCCAGATTATTGTCATATCTATACAGATTCATCCAAAACTATTGATGGTGTGGGATCAGCAGTCATAGCTCCGAACGTTGTATTACAGTTTAAATTATCTTCCACTTGCAGCGTTTACTCTGGAGAACTATACTCAATTCTGCAAGCCCTCATTCATATACGTCTTCAAAATATTCCAAAATCTGTCATAATTACCGACTCACTTAGTTCATTACATACGATAGAACAGTTATATACAAGTAATCCTATATGTATTTTAATAAAAGAACAATTACATTTACTAAACAACTCGGAGAAGCAAGTACGCTTTATATGGGTTCCATCACACATTGGACTTCCAGGAAACGAAAAAGCAGATTTCCATGCCAGAGAAGCAATACACAGTGCCTCTTCAGTGTTAGTGAACTTAGTGTCCGTTTCTGACTTCAAATTGTTCCTTAAAGAAAAAGTGACAAATGAATGGGAAAACGAATGGAATCTTTCACGTTCAACACTACACATAATCAAGCGCTCAACCGAATCCTGGTGCGAGACAAACTTAAATCGCCAGCTGTTTGTTATACTAACCCGTTTACGTATAGGTCATAGCAGACTAACTCACAGCTACCTAATCTCCAAATTAAATCGTCCTATTTGTGACTTATGTAACTGCGACATTAATGTAACACATATCTTAATAGAGTGTCCTAAATATATTAGTGAAATACAAAAACACTCAATACCTAACAATATAAAGGCAGTCTTAGGAGTACATTGTAAATTTACAAATTTGTTTAACTACTTGAAGGATATTGATGTTTTAAAAAAACTGTAACTGTCAATTATTTGTAAACTCTATTTACAAATTGTAAAATGTGAACTTATCTAATTATTGTAAAACCTACTAATTAATTAAAATATTGTTTAGATTTAAGCACCTATGTAACAACTATAGTACAGCTAATAACCCAAAGTGGTTGATGCTGTAAAAAAAAAAAATCTGTTTGTAAGGATGCAATTTGTTCGCTGTACCAAGTTGACTCAAAGAAAATATAAAATCTTCAAAAACAATTTAAATAAGGTCATTCAGCTCAAAGTCCAAGTAAACAAGGCCAACATAGAAATAGGTCTCACAAGGTCTGTGAAGAGGTAGTAGATTACATTACTCAACATGTTCAAATGTTTCCAGCTAAGAGCTTTTACTATTCTTGAAACAAAAATCAGAATAGAAAGTATTTGTAAGTGTTTGGTGAGAAATATTTAGTTAAACTTTCCATGTATCGCCATGTGTTCGATACTAAACTCAATCTATTATTTGGATATCCAAAAAGTGACACATGTAACACATATGATTCTGGAAAAATACTAGTGAGTATAAAGAAAATTGTAGAATTTGAATTTCAAAAAGTAGATAGGCAAAAGCCAATAACTGACAACAATATGTGGTACATCACAATGGATCTACAACAAACAATGCCGTTACCTAAGCTTTTAACAACAAGAGCATTCTATTTACGTCAAGTATGGCTGTATAATTTTGGTATACATTGCATTACTTTATCAGGATCAAAATCTTACTTTTTTACGTGGACTGAAGATCTAGCTAACCGAGGTAGTACTGAGATAGCGAGTTGCCTATTCAGATTTTGTAAGCTTTTAAAAGAAGAATATCTCCAAATTAATCATTTGATCATATATGGTCAGATTCATGTTCTGGTCAGAACAAAAACTTTATAATTGTAGGTCTATATCAATATCTCATTTTAAATGGATATTTTAAAATAATAGAGCATAAATTTCCTGAAGTGGACTACAGTTATTTATATTCTGACAGGGACATTTTAAGCATAGAAAAAATATAGAAAAGAAAACATCAGTGAGTTTTAATTCCAGATCAATATCGTAACATTATCACGTCGGTAAGCACAAAAGATAGCATTATTGTAAATATGGAATAAATATGTAATATGAACAAATCGTGATTCGTGATAATGTAAAATAGATAAGAGTGAACAAATCTGGCCTCTATTGACCTGCACTGGATTATTAGAACAACAAGAAAAATGCACAACACAAAGAATA